>JAESVK010000963.1:6153-36462 GCA_017140935.1 Hamamelis virginiana
TATATATATATATATATATATATATATATATTTGGGCTCTATGTATAGGTCCTCTTTATAAGTTTGGGGAAAATACACATTGCACCTCTGTACTAAGGGCCAAAAGGACTTTGCACCTCTACAATTTAAAAGTGAACAATTGACCCCCTACACTTTCAAAATTTGGCATAAGGGCTTACAGTGACTTACGGTGTTTAATTATATTGTGATTTTACCAATATACCTTAAATGCATACTTTCCGTCGACATAGAAAACATGACATAAAAGATTTCATTTTCTTTACTTTTTCTTCATTTTCTCATCAACCAAACAGAGGGTTACTGTTCTTCGAGAGAATATTGCTTTGGGTGTTGTTGGTTTTTCGTTCAAGAGATACTCTTGGGGTGTTATTAGAGGTGAAATACAGAGCGAAAGAAATGGGATCTATTATCTATTAGTATTGTTTTTGCTTGTTGAGGAAATCAGAGGAAGAAGTACAGAAGGAGTGGCTTGTAAGTGGTAACGAATCACAACCCTTAAAAAATACAGATTATGCAGAAGAAGCAAAAACCAGCTCCTTTGGGAAGAAGATAGCCAAAACTGTAACTTGGATAAACCATAGTATTCCAAACATGGCCTCATTTCACCTACTCCCACCATCTCTCATTTCCCCACCTCCAATACCCTCGTTCTCTTCTTCTAAACTCCGAAAATTGAGCACTTCAACTTCAAAATCTCAAAAACCACAATCAAATGAAGCATTTACACTTACACTATACAAATCCCAAAATTTAAGGTCCGCCATTGCCTCCAATGACGGCAATAATGGAGTCGTGGAACCAGCAAAGCCTTTATGCTGAGGCAGAAAAAAAGCACCCAACAATTCAACTTCAATTTCTTCTCATTCTACACCGCAAAAAATGAAGCGTTCATCGAAAAAATTCGTCGAGAATGGAACAATTGACGACCCAGAAGAAGAATCTCAAGATTATGACGATGTCATAGATATTCCGTACGAGGACCCTCCATTGATATGTTGCTTCGATGCTGCACAAAAGGAGTTTGTGCCAACGGTGCGGGTTTCGGACAATCAAATGCATCCGGACATGTATTCTCAGTGAAATTCCTCTCGGCATCATCGCCGGTGACCTTTGCTCCTCCGAAGTGAACCTCTTTTTCCGACTGTTCTTCTCCTAAGGATCGGGCTCCGTTTCTTAGGTTCATTTCTTATTTTTTTTTTTCCCCAAATGTGTTTGGTTGCTGAGAAACTGGGAGAAAAGAAAAGAAAATTTAACTTCATATTTTCCATTAGTCACATGAGTGCCCCTCTTTTCTCCTTTATAGGGTGTTTTTCAGATATAGTGTACACATAATTTCATTTGATTGTATATTAATCGAATGGTGATTTAGGGTTCACCAAATTTTTTGGTCTTATACAATCAGTTGTAAATCCATTTTACAGATTCTGTGAGGATTTGAGGTAAATAAGACTTGCCCAAGTGAATAAATGCAGTTATCTTCTTACATGTGATGATGCCATTGTCACAATGGAGACTCATTCTTGCTGGGAGCAGAAATCCCATGAACTCGTGATAGTGCTTATAGATTATGCCACAAAAAAAAAAAATCCGAATCCATTAACATAAAGAAAAGAATCCGTACATTTGAGATCTGTCTGGATTGATCTCAATGAATCATGAACTGTAGAACACTGCTCAAGCTCTTCAAGCCTTCTACTGTATTCCTCCTATGCCAGAACGTGAAGAGAGAGTGGCTCTCTTTGTGCTCTCCTTGATGGGCGGCTGCCTCTAGGGTTTAGAAATAATATTTTGTCTGACCTAGAGGTTGCCCAACATGACATATATATGGGCTACGATAGGGACTTAAAAGCAAATAAATAAGTTTCGGGCTCCCAATATAAATATTAATTATAATTCATTCCACTAAAGAATTATAATTGCACTCTCTCGCTTATTCGAAATTCTATTTCGAGCTCTTTGTTATTAAATACTTATTAATCTCTCCACGTTAAGATTACAGATACTTGTTGATTAAAATAAATCATTGACAATTTTATTTAATCAATATCTGTTAATCTCCTTGACACCTTCCACTTAACTTATTTGATATGTCGGATACAAAATCCACCTGCAGGGTTTGACATAATCAAAACTTATAAGCATCCTCAAGGGGGTATCATCAATCCATATTACAGGACGTGGATTCCGTTAATAATGAATATACAACATACGCTTAATGTCATTACCCAACTCACCGAGTTTATTGACCCATAAAAGATCTCACTCTATATGAATCAAGATAACAAATACTAAGTGTATGTGCATATTAAATATTTCAGGATTAAGAGCATAAGCATTCATAATAACCATGAGGTATTAATTGTTTAATATGTCAGTATAAAACAATTACCCAAAGACAGTCCCGTTTAATACACATAAGTGTACTAGCACAAGAAGTCGGAACTAAACCGTTTCCCATAGTCAAGACAGACCTATTGAAATCTTGTGCTACAATCTTATGGATGGCGTGTCCAACTCCATCTTAGACTGTGAACAATAAGCTTATATTCTACATGAACTGATGATCTGATCTTCTGTGTGTAAGCCGAACTCTACACACCAGATAATCAACTATGTACAATAAAAGACACATGCATAACATTAAAAGAAAATATAATGCAAACATAGCTCATACAGATTCTCATTTAAAATGCAATATCAGAATTCATTAATAAATAAATACTAAGGTCTATTACATAAAAGCATGGCTTTTAGTATATATCCCCAACAATTCCACGGTAATCTGTCAAGAGCATCAACAATTGTCTTGTGAAACTCACCATTGTGGAGGAAAAAAGGATGAGATACGCCCGCCGGTAACCCATCTTCCTTCGGATCCCAGCCATGCTTTCTGAAGCTCCAACACCGAGTGTTTTGGAATGTATCCATTATCCTGAAACCCATGATTGTAGTTAGATCTAAATTTGGCAAGGAAATATTTTTAAGAAAATAATTGATTTATTAGAAAATGATTCATTTGCAAGAAACAATTGATTTAGTATAAAATGATCCAAACACTTTATTTTGCTCTGTTTTTTGTAGGAAAATGATGCATTTGCCGGAAACTGATGCGTTTGCAAAAACACATTAGTTTATAGAGAAACACATAAGTTTTTAGGAAACTAATGTGTTTCTTTTAAAACTAATGTATGCCTCTGAAAACTGAGTCATTCCACAAAAAACTGATGCATCAGTTTCTTGCAAGTGCATCATATTTATGCAAAAGCCAAAAAACAAAGCAAAATAGAGTGTCTGGATCTAATCCAAAATATAATGAAATGAACATTTTATGCAACCAGATTGTTTGATAACTCGTATGAGAGGGCTTCTTCATTCTCTATTCTCCATCATTAGTGGCAAGCTCTCACATTCCATCTTCTTTATCAATGGCAACATGGCCTCCTCAATAAAAACTTCTTTAAGAGTTGTGAGTCCTTGCCTATCCAAAAGGAAATGATTCTCAGGAAAGCAACTGGTAGCATGGGCAAATCTGACTTTGAAAAAAGCTTTTACAATAGATTTAACAAAAAAATGGACTTTTGGGTTTAAAAAAAGGACTTTCGGGTCTAAAAGAAATATGCTCAGACTTTTGGGTAAAAAAAACCTTAAATTGGGACTTTTGGATAATTTTTTTATCTTTTTTTTTTTTTTTTTTTCATATTTTGTACACAATCTCCACTTAAACGCATAATTCCGATATGAAAACGTAATCTCTAATTCTCACTTGTAAATATAATATCTAAGATTGCTAATAATCTCCAATCCCCATTATTGAAAGAATGTTCGCATGAAGGGTTCGCAGCGGAAGACATACAATGAAACTTTTGTAAAATAAAGAATCCTTCCATCACATTCCAGCAGGAGTTCGAAACAAGCATAGGATCATAAATATACATTAAGAACAATATTTAAACAAATTAAATATACTTACTTGATTGCCTTTTGTTGAAACCTCGAATCGCATCCAAGCTTTAAAGTGTATGAAGCCTCCAAGGTATCCACACGAACCCAAGACCCTTTAACTTCCTTGCGATTGACCAACGCTTG
Organism: Hamamelis virginiana; assembly: GCA_017140935.1. Taxonomy (NCBI): domain Eukaryota; kingdom Viridiplantae; phylum Streptophyta; class Magnoliopsida; order Saxifragales; family Hamamelidaceae; genus Hamamelis; species Hamamelis virginiana. The sequence continues at coordinate 10,261 of JAESVK010000963.1, forward strand.
ATTAAAACCAAGCTAGAGAGGGAGAGAGAGAATTCGGCCATGGGGAGGGGAGAAGCATGCTCACGGCCTCCTCTTCTATTTTAGGGTTAAGTGAACTTAGTGCTGGCATGCACTCATTCATATGTATTTATAGTTAAATACTAGGGTTTCTAATTTGCAAATTGGTCCTCCCTAATTAACTATTAATTAAAGAGACCATATAAGTTACATAAATTATAAACTTACCCCTCTCATAAATTAAAGAGCTCTATTGTGTCCTTTTATGTGTGACCCTTTGGGTTCACCCCAACCTAGTAGTAGAATGGGATATCTCATGTTTCCTAAAATAGAAACTTTCTATTTATGGTTCAATTGGAACAATTCCAATTATGCCCTCAATGATAACACTTACCATTAGGCCTTCACTAGTCATGAGTGACATCTAGCAACATATCATGACGTACCCTAGGTGTGGGTAAATAGTAGAACTAAATGAACCCTTTATGTTACTTAATCCTTCATCCTCTAATGTCACTGTTAAGATAATCAGGCATGGTTATTAAGTCAAACACTATCTTAATAACTTGTTATCTGTTCTACAAAGTATAATCTCAATAAGGTGAACCCGACGAAACTCTTTCACATTTCACCTATCACTGTGGCCACAGATTTCAAATTGAGAATTATCTTTGTGAACGAACCATAACATTCTCTCTCATCAAAGTGAGAGTGATGATTCCTTATTACGCACTCATTTATCTTCGTACATAACCCACCAGAGCCAATGAGTACCGATTACACCCTGATGGTTAAGGATGTACAAGATACGATCAAATTCTAGCAACTTATGCACAAGACAACTATGGTTCCTCAGGTCTAAGGATTACCAAATTAGTGGACGTAACATAAGAATATTCTTTTGACTTAAACTCCATAAAAATATTTTTGCAGATCATGTTCAGTGTACATGTTCTCTAACATGCACCCACAGATTAACTATATTGTCACTACACTGATAGGAAAGACTACCTATCCTCCCATTGGAGCTAGTTTAAATCTGTGCTACTCTTAATGGTATATAAATGTCCACTTTATAAACCTATGAAACTTCTTTAGAATAAATGTGTATGAGAAATATGAGTCTCCATATCTCAACAACTTGAGATATATATCTTTCTTATCAAATATTCATGACCTTATCATATATATTTATATATATATATATATATATATATATACACACACACACACAACAAGTTGTACCTTCAAATTAATATAATATGAAATTGATATGCCTTTAGGATTGGTTTTAAGGCATACCTCTAACAATCTCCCACCTGCACTAAAGCCAATTAGCATAATATCTTATACTAGTCTTCGTAAGACAAGGCTTCTAACACTCATCTAAGGTGTTATGGCAATGGAGACTTTATGCAAACAAACTTTACAACTTTATTATTTTTGATAATAGTAATTAAACTAATATCCGCTGCCAACTCTGATGTCCTAGTAAATGAGACCAGTGTTCTCGAAAGAAAACGCCATACTCTAGACATCCTTTTAGGCAATTTGTAAATAGCATCCCTTTATAAATTCTTTATACATACAAGTATTTCATTCTTAAACTCTCTAAGAATTCCTATTTTGAATCAACAATCAATATCTGCTAACAACCACTTGCAGCATTAATGATATTGATTTTAGTACATAACTTTTAATCATATGAGTCCCATATTTGTCAAATATTATGCTCATATGAAATCCCTCACAAAATCAAATTTTTGAGAGATTTGAATTCCTATAACGATTATGGAATTTATAATACTACACTAGTATTTTAAAGCATGTACTTTATAAAGAAAGACAAGAATAATATTGATGACATGCATGCTCCCACTTTCCCTTTTGAAACAAGGTATTTCATGTATTAAACATTTTTAATAACATAAAATCCCTTTCGCTGTTTCACTAAGGGATAGTTCTTAACTATTGTGGAAACATTGTTTTCAAATAACTCTTTATTTAAGAAAACAAACTTTTGAAGTTTATTTGAAATATCTCATATTTCCAAATAATCTCCAAACTTTATCGTTTAACATATTTAAGGTCAATTAGTTAATATAAGATTTAATCAAATATTCTCAATATTTTTCTTTTAGTTTTACTTCATATGAATCATTTGAACACTTCAAATATTCATAGTTTTGAATCATTTGAACATTTTCAAATATTAAAATAGATATGAAGTATACAAACTAAAATTTAAGGTTTATACATCTTATGTATAATCCTTTTAATCTCTTTGTAAAATAAGTTTATTGGTTCATATTAATTAATGAATCAAAATTCATTTATTAATGTGATCCTCAAAGTTGAATCCTTATATAGCATTTCATGCATATATTCAAAGCATTCATAAAGAGTATAGAACTTTAAATCAATTGCCAAAATTTATCTAAAATATCTAATATCATAGATAAATTGTTTTGAATAAACATAGTATTTAAAACAAAATAAAACCTCAATTAAGAAGTCTTAAAACAACTGGCAATTTAATAAAGTTTCTATAAACTCTAAATAAACTAATCAAGTATCAAGTTTTTATGTCAAATGCATCAACTGTTGATTAATTTCCAAACAATGAAAGCTCGACATCTACTTGATCTTCTGCTTCCCTTTGTCTTCTACATACAATCGCATTGTACAAGAAAGCACAATTAGGTATCGGATACCATAAGCAGAATAATATTAATTCTTAATTAGTAAATGAATAAAGGATAGGACGTACCATTAATAAGAACCATTCTTCAAGTTTGGTACTCCTTACAGTTTCTTTTCTAATGACCTGGCTTACCACACTGGAAACACTTTCCTTTAGACTTCTATTTCTTAATGCCTTCTTTTGGCTTATCATGAGACTTCTTATTCTTTCCCTTACCCTTAGGTTCGGTCTTAGAAGTAAAAGCTCCATTTATAGCCAAAACATTCCCTTTGGTTCCTTTTTCAAGGTCTCCTAACACTCACTAGGATATTTCTCAAATCAGTGAGGGAAATATTATGATGAATTACTTGCGATTTGCAGGAAGTGAATGAAGCAAGATGTCAATGCCCTTTTCAGCAGTGATCTTAACACTTTAGATCATGAAATGAGTGAATGTTCCGGATCATCTTGAGACAGAGCTTATTAACAGATGTCCCATTCATCATCTTATAGGAGAAGAGTTCACTAATAGGATTGTACTTTACAATTCTGCTCTGTGAACCATAAAGTTCCCTCAGATGTTCTTTATGTTAGAGGTATGCCCTAAAACCAATCCTAAAGGGCATGTCTATTTCATATTATATTAATTAAAATGTATTACTTGTCATATATATATATATATATATATATATATATATATATATACTAGTAGCCATCCCGCGCGATGCGCGGATTCAATACAAAATATTACTTATTCGCCTCCCCTCTTATTTGATATAGACTTTTAACTTAGTAGCATTTCTTTTGGTTACTTGTGGGGAGAGAGTTCTTGGAATTTATAACTATCTTGTTATAGCCTCATTTCAAAGCAATGTTTAGAGTGATCCTATCAAATTTCAAATAGGAACAGATGAAGCCATTATGGACATATATGAGTAATCTCATTAATACCACTACTGGATAAATAAATGAAATGGGTTAAATCATACTGAGTACCTATTTACAAAATTTTTGAAAATTTTTAACACATACAGAGTTAGTGGCACTCACCATTTAATTGAACTCCCCTAAGAGATCTATTGTATCGAAAAATTATTGATTGGTGGTCATGACTCAACCAAATCTTTGTATGACTTATACCAATCACAAATCGATATGACTTATACTATCCTAATCATGGCATTTAGTGATATACAAAAATAAAAATAAATAAAAATAGAAATAAAAATAAAAAAATTATATGTCATGCATATGAAAGAGAGTTATACAAAGAGACATGCAAAAAAGATAGATCAAATTCAACATAAATTAATTTTTAAAGACATGTAAACCATTTGAATTGAGAGAATATATAAACATATTTGGTTCCCATAACATTTTTTCAAAAATATATAACTGAGCTCGTTGGCTTGAGCCTCCACATGCTCTTTAAGTAAACTCCACTCTGCCCTCAATCCAGTAAAGCAGTACGCAAAACAAAAATAACAATAGGCAAGTAAAAAAAATAAAAAGGAAAGGAAAAAGAACAATAGGCAAGTACCTTAGTTCCTCCACAAAATGCTGCTGCTCAATAATTTGAAGTTGAGTTGCCTTAACAATGTTCTCCAAAACACCAACCTGAATATAATACATAGTTACCTCAGCCAAGGGGGACAAAAATAAGGATTTGAAACACAAACCAACACTTAGAATCCCTTACCAAAGTTGAAAAAAAAATAAAAATAAAAATGCGGTACGGAACATAAAGTTCTATATTTATTTATAAAAAATGATTTTTCATAAATAATTGTAACATACCGTAAAGAATTCAGAACTGACACAGTAGCTTAAGTTTTAACTCTCCATTTTATTTTATTTTTATTATTTGATGAAAATAATAACACTGAAGGAAGATGTGATAAATCTTATTAAGAATCTTATATTATAAAGGCACTGCAGATGAATGTTAATAGTTTGTTATATAATAGCATTATGACTACACAACAACCACCCACAATAGTTAGTTCTATATATGCAGAATTAAGCAAAACTACTTATGTTTGGTACGTACTTGTACTTATCAAATGATAAATTATTTGGTAATTTTTATAGCCCTAAATTATACTGCCAACATTTACAACCAAACTGGGTAATTGGAATTGAAGCATAAATATATATATGAACATGTAGAGAGTAGCATCAGCAGAAATAAGAAGAAGAGAAGTAGAAGAATGAGAACTTACATACAATGGTGGTGAATGTCAGGCCTGTTGCTCACGGCAGGGGAGGGAGAGAGAAATGAGGGGCTACTTGGTTGCGTGAAGAGAGAGGAGGGGCTGCTTGGTTAACAGATGTGGAGCCTCTTATCAGTTTGAGATGAATTCTTATCTTAATTTAAATTTGCATGCATTATCTCTTATGGTTTGAAATTAATCCTTATCTTAATTTAAATTATCAGTTTGAGATGAATTCTTATCTTAATTTAAATTTGCCTGCATTATCTCTTATGGTTTGAAATTAATTCTTATCTTAATTTAAATTATTTATCAATTCTTAAATATTCATGAAGTAATTAGAGAAGAGTAGGAAGTGATGTGGGAGTGCCACGTAGGACAAAAAAACTGCTATATATATATATATATATATATATATATATATGATAATGTCAATGAATAAATGATAAGATAAATATATATATCAGGTTATTGAGATAGGGAGACTTATATTTCTCATACACATTTATTCTAAAAGGAGTTCCTACTCATAGGTTTATTAAAGAGGACATTTTATAAACCATTTAAAGAGTAGTACAGATTTAAACTAACTCAATTCGGAGGATAGGTAGTCTTTCCTATTAGTGTATTGACACTTAGGTTAATCTGTGGGTGCATGTTAGAGAACATGTACACTGAACTTGATCTGTTAGAATATTCCTATGGAGATTAAGTTAAAGGAATATTCTTATGTTACGTCCATTTGTTTGGTAGTCCTTAGACCTGAGACATCATAGCTGTCTTGTGCTTCAGTTATTAGGGTTTGATAGTATCTTGTACAGCCTTAACCCTAAGGATGTAATCAATACTCATTGGCTTTAATAAATTATGCATGAAGATAGATGAGTGGTCAATACAGAATCATCACTCTCGTTATTATGAAAGAGGATGTCAGGGTTACTTCTCAAAGATAACTCTCAATTTGAATTTCTGGCCAGAGTGATAGGTGAACTGTGAAAGTGTTTCATCGGGTTCATCTTATTGAGATTATATTTTGGAGAACATATGACAAGATGTTAAGATAAGGGTTTTGACTTATATCCATACCTTGATTATCTTAACTGTGACATTAGGGGACGAATGATTAAGTAACAAGAAGGGTTCACATAATTCCACTATTCACCCAAACCTATGGCACGTCATGACACATTGCTAGACGTCACTCATGACCGGTGAAAGCTTATTGGTAAAGTGTTATCAATGAGGGCATAATTGAAATCGTTCCAATTGAACCTTAAAATAGAAAGTTTCTATTTTAGGAGACATAGAGATGTCTTTGTCCACTGCTAGGTTAGTGTGAACCCAAAAGGTCACACACAATAAGGCATAAGTGAGTCTTTAGAATTAAAGAGAGGTGCATATTCTTATTTATTGTTAATTTTGTCCTTATTATTAATAATTAATAAGGGAGGGATCAAATAGCAAATAAAGGGAACTTTCTCTATTAATATGAGTTGATGGGTCAAGCTAGCACTAAGCAACCCTAGCCATCATCAAGTGGAGGCTAAGATTAGAAGGAGAAACCCTAGGGCCGTCCCTCTCTCTCCCCCTCTCTCTCCTAGCCGAATTCCACTGGCCTCTCTAGCTTGCTTCTCTTCAAGAGTAGAAAGTTGCAAGGGTCCTAAGTTGCCTATAGCACCCTTTTGTGTAGTTAGTTAGAGGCCATTATCGCATGTAGGTTTTTAGGTCAGATTGAGTCGGTTCTTTTTGCATTTAGTTTTTAGAGAGTCTAGGAATATCCATAATAAATTTCATGGCATTCCGAGTCAGGCTTGATGGGTAATAAGGTCTTTTGCGACTTGAAAGGTAGCATTGTCCTTTGAATCACAAAAGCTCCAAATGACTGTCGATCTTCTCCCAAATTGTCCCATGAGTTTGTCATGAATATTTAGGGTGTGTTTGGTAGCTAAGTTGATCAATGGCAAAGTCCATTGAGCTTTTGGGCTCATGTTTGGCTCTTAAGGCCCAAAGGACCCTTTTAAGCTCAGATTAGGGTTTTCACCTAAAGCAGCCGGGATTCGACCTTTTTTTTTTCAAATCAAAGCCTTCAAAAGCTTTAAATCACTTTCTTAAATGATTTTAAAACTTGTTTCGAGAAGTAGAAACGGTTTTGAGAGCAATCGGTTAAGTGTATTTCAAAACCCTAAATTGGGCTCGGCAGGCCTAAAACAGCTATTCGATTGACTTTCTTTCAACCCCTTGACTTTGGTTAAGGTTTTTCATCCTTAAACTTTTCTAGAAACATGGAGAATCGAATCACGATCGTTTTGGCGCTTGAATCGCAGAATTTTGACTTAAAACGAGCCCGAAAAGCCGAAAACAGCTAAGACGGGTTGAGAGAGGCCCAAAATTGGGCATCAACTTCGTCGACCAACCGTCCATGGATGGTAAGCCGTCCTAGGGAGGACGGTCACCCGAGCCATTTTGCCTTATTTCGTCAATTTTGCAAATTTTGGTCTCCTATCCACTTGGGACTCTTCCAAACCCTATTTGGATCAGCTTGGAGGGTTTGACACGACTTTGGAGACTTTGGAAGACTCATTTAAGACCCTTGGATCATTCCCTAGGGTTTTAATGAGAGCCATTGATCAAATTTAAGCCTCTTCTATATATACATTACTTATAAATCAGTTTTAAATGAGAAACTTAAGGAAGAGAGACTTGGGCATCCTAAACTAGTCCTTAAAACCTTAGCTATGAATTGGGAAGCCATTGGAGCAAGGAAGAAGAAGGATTAAGGTACATTCATCCCTCCCATTAGTCTTAGCATGTTTAGTTACATAACATAGTTGATTTTTAGGCTATTTGGCATAGTTCTGAAAATTGCAGCATGTGTGCTTTAGTTTCTTCTAATTATATGCATTAGTTAAGTTAAGAATGAGTGTTTAGATCATGTAGGTATGTTTAGGGTTAAATATCTTAGTGTTTGCATATAGTTTAGGATGTTCGTATTGCATATTAGTTATGGTTTTGAGTCAATATGGCATGTTTAGATTCATAGGTTCATGTTTGCACATAAAGGTTGTGTTCTTCTTATTTTATGAACATGGTAACTATTGTATGGGTATTAGAAGCATGTCTTAGGTGATTTTTGTTCGATTAGTTTGTGTCTAGAATGCATGCTAGGATATTAAAGCTGCTATTTTTAACATAAAAATTATGTTTTATGTGTCATTACATGTTTTGGCTTATGACTCTATATGAGAATGCATGGTTTCATATTTTGTGTTAAAAGAGTGTCTTTATATATGTTTTAAGCATGTTTTTTTTAGGATGGTTTAGGTATGTCTTTAATTACATAGAGAGTCTTTGCATTTATATGTGTTCCATAGATTGAAAACTTGATCTTTTGTGATTTTATATGAATAAGTGTCTTTGTATGCATATTGTGCTTATGTGGTTCAATGTTTAATGGTTCGAGGGAGCTTGCAAAGGTAAGATTCTTCCCTTGTGATTCAATTTTAATGCACATGATGATATATGTTAATATTAAAGCATGAAAGTATGGTTTTTAGTCAATTATCGCATATTTGCCTTGTAGAAAGCATGCATTGTTATTAGGATTGTTCTTTGCATATTTTTGGCATTACATTAAGGAATTTTTAGGTATGTTTAAGTTGCTGTCCAGTGGCTTAAACATCCTTTAATTACTTTAGTTTAATGTATTTTTAGGCATTTAGGTTAGAAATTGATTCTAGGATAACTTAGCAAAGGTTTGGATCACTTTTTGTATCATTCTAGGTATGTTTTGCATATTTAGATGTGTTAACGTTGCTGTCCATTCTTGTTAGTATGTTTAGAAAGTATTTTAGTTAGTGTTAGAGTCTAGATACAAGTAAAAAAGGTATTTTAGAGACCCTAGGGCTAGGTGAGGTGTCATACCTCCCTAGAACTCCCTTGCGATAAGGGATTATCCTCAAAAGTCATTTTTTTGGTTTAATTAGAGTTTTAGTCTAGAAGAGACTTTCTTGAAAGGTATCTGGATAAGAAAAGAATTGTATTTTGAAAAAAATTGTTTTTGAGAAAGAATTGTGTTTGAATAAGAGGTCTCTTCATATTAGAATTCTAAGTAGATCTTAAAAGATAATTGAAGGTAGTTCCCTATCTTAGGATGAGTCCTAGGCATTTTGAACTATGTTGGACTTTGATCTATATCAAGACACTAGTAAAGTACGTAGACAACCAATAGGGTGCAAGTCCACACTTAGGATGACTGTGTGTCTCCTAAGGTCTTTAGGATTGTGTTTGCTTTTTCCCTATTATCTATTATTATTATTTATGTATTATTACTCATATTTTCTTGGTTGATTAGATAATTATGATTGTTGTGATAAGATTTTGATAAAGCCCAAAAGTAATTAAGAGACCTTTAATTAGGGTAAGATAGGTGCCTACAGGATGCGTTCTGGAACCTTCCTATCTCATAACCTAGCCCCCGAATCCAACTTTGGTTCAAAGACTTGTTTTTTCTTAAAATATGGAGTCACTGTTTTATTGAAAATAAAACTCTTTTTATGGTTTCCTTGTTGCTTAAAAATAAGGTTGCGACTCCCGGTTTTTCTCAAACTCCTTTCCTTTTTCAAAACCCAATCTAAGTGGACTCCCACAATAGAGAATGATGATTAGAATTGGATGATCTTGAATGGATAATAGAGAAGGATAAAAAAGTGGATAAAAGAGAAGGATAAATAGAGAAGGATAATGAATTATCTACAATCCACGATGATAGTGAATCCAATTTCAAAAACAAGAGCGAGGTGGCAGGTTCACAGGTACCTCCCACTATTTTATTCAAATCTCATACACCCTTTAATGAGATTCGGGAATTTCAACATTGAATTTCCTTAATAGGGATTGGGGTCCCATCAAGAATTTGTAGTCCTCACATAATAGGTTCTTAGATACTAACCCTCAATGAGTGGATAACTATTTATCTTAATGCTTCTCAAAGCAAGTTCCAATTATCCTTTAGCCTCTAAACTGTAGTATCCTCACATAATAGGTTCTTGGATAGTACATTTTAGTTAAGTCACACCCACCATTCACATAAGTATAGTCAATTGAATGTTACACCCCTCACATAATAGGTTCTTGGGATGCACTATTATCGCACCTTATGATATCCAATATTAAAACAAAACAGTATGAACTGTCAGGATGAACATGTTCCCGCATATCTGCAGCCAAACATATCCGCCACAGGAATCCACCTACCATGTAATGGTGGGAGGCTAGGATAAAGCCCAAGGCCTTTTCCTTACAACTTAATTTTTTGATAAAAGGGGTTTTATAAATGGTCTCATTTCATAAACATACATCACATGCATAACACACACACACACACACACACACACACACACACACACACATATATATATATATATATCGCATACATATAAAGATTCAGACCAAACTTTATTATTAGTTCTCGATTATCCTCCCACTGTCCTCCTAGAGGCTATGGTGGAATCATCTTGAACATATAATAAATTAGGTCTAGGCCTTAACAAGCATACATCACATATATAAATGGGCCTTGGTATGATTATGGACTTTCAAGGTGGGTTCAAACTTTGAACTATAACGATGAACCCTAGGTCTAAAGTGTGGGTTGGTGATCATAATAAAATCCTATGTAACTATTACATAGTGACTAAAAGATCTTCGAAATGTCTTGTAGTCCTCACCAAGTCCTTCTCAAGTCCTTGCTTTTCCTCTCGAACAAGACTCCACCATGCATCTTGGGTCCACCACTCGCCTTCTTGAGTTGAAAATTACAATTTATAAAAGAAGAAGGGGATTAAAGCAAAAATGAGATACATAGGGATAGAGAGGGAAAGAGGCCAATCACATCTAATGCAGCCAATCACATCTCATTTAATCGGTCTTTAAGTCCATAATCATTCATTCTAATTACACAATCGCATTGCATAAAAATAAAGACAACATACATAAAAAGGCAATGATGGCAATGTCATATAATTAATTAAAGTCATGTTATTATTATTATCTCATAACAATAATAAATATTTCATTATTATCTCATAATAATAAAGTTCTTTTAATCTCATTAAAATTATCCCATCATATCTCATATGACTATATTAGTTTCTTTCATAATAAGTAAAACACCTAATTGAAACAAATAGGGTTTTAAATATACAGAATTTAATATGAGAAATCATTATCATAATTCCTACCATGTTATTAACACTTTAATATGCTTAGTAGATTAACCAACATTAACCTACATTGGTGTGTGAACCAGCCAACCTGATCGGGAGGCCTCTCGTTCACTTTGGGGTGTGAGTTCTTGAGTGGATTGTGGATGATGTTTATCCGTCTCGATTTATCCTTCTCTATTATCCACGTTTATCCTTCTCTATTATCCACTCAAGATTGGGTTTTTGAAAAAGGGATGAGAGTTTGTAAAAAACTAGGAGTCGCCACCTTATTTTTAGGGAACAAGGAAACCACAAAAAGAGTTTTATTTTTACTAAAACATTGACCCCATATTTTGGAAAAGCATGGTTTTTTGAATCAAAGTTGGATTCGGGGGCTACGTTACGAGGTGGGAAGGTTCCAAGGAATTCCTTGTAGGCACCCACTTCGCCCTAATTAAAGGTCTCCTAATTAGATTTGGGTTTTATCAAAATCTTTTCAAAGAAATTCTAGTATATCTAATCAACCACAAAATATGATATATAATATATAATAATATATAGTACAAAAGTATACATAATCCTAAGGGTCTTAGGAGACTAGAAGTCAACCTAAGATTGGACTTGCGTCAGATTGATTGCCTACGTACCTTATCAATTGCTTGACAAAGATCAAAGTCCACGTAGTTCGATTACCTTAGGACTCTCCTATTGTAATGAACTATATAGCCAAAAGAACTCTATCTTATCTAGGACTCTAGCTTCGAGAGTTTGGATTTGATCAAAACACTTTTCTTTGCATAAGAGATGGAATTTCATTCCATTTTGAACATTTTCAAAATTTTAGAGTTGTTCTCGAAGTAGAATCCTAAACCAAGTAGAACTCTATTACTATAAAAATTCTTACAACAAAGGATAGTCTTAAGTGGGATCAAGTGGCCCCCATAATCCTAGGGTTTCTAGCTAATCTTAGGTTAGTCTAAATACCTAAAACATTAAAATATGCATGCTGGAATTTCTGGAAAATAAAAAAATATATATCATCAAAAGTGTAAACAATGCATGAAAATGTCCTAAATGCAATCTAGTTATTCTATGTGAACCTAGGCATGTTTCTATGTTGATTTTGGCCTAAAAAAATGAGTTTTAGTACACTATTAAGTTACTTTAAATCCATGGACAGATTTATAAGTAATCAAAAAGTGGGTTTAAAACCCATAAAATAAAAGAATAAAAGAAGTAAAAATGACCTAATATGCAACCTAGTATGATATATCAAAATAATCATGCATCATGCTTGAAAACAATTAATTTTATCATAAGGGAATAAGGGAAGGGACTTACCTTTGCTCGCTCCCTCGATCACAATTTATATAGCATTTTAATCAAGACACAATAATAATATAAACAAACCCAATCACTAACTATTAATATAAAACCTTTAACTTTATAATAACAATGTGCAAAATGATTCAAAGAGATGGACTAATATGCTTTCCTATAAAATAATATGTAAAATCCTAACTTCCTAGCATGTATTCTAGATATGAACTAAATCCTAAATATCTAAATCTAATATGACATGATCAAAGAAGAATGGAAGAAGAAGAGATGAAGAGAAGAAGAAATATGCATGCATAAAAAAAACAAACTAGCCTATTATGCAAATTAATATAAAGCCTAAACTATGTATGTTAATAATAAACTATATCCTATGTATACTAACAATAAGCTAAACCCCATACTAGGAAAATAAAAACCTAACCTAACATGATTAAAGAAGAAGAAGAAGAAGAAGAAGAACAAAACTACTAACCTCTTTCTCTGCCTCCTTACTTCAAGCCTTCAAGCTCCAAGCCTTCTCTTCAAGCTCCAAGGACTCCAAGGAACTCAAGGACTTTAAAAGTTAAGCTAGAGTGCTATGGGGGAAGCTTGTGCAATTGCTCAAGCCTCTACTCTCCAAGCTAGCTCTCTAAAGCTTTTTCTGTGTGTTGAAACTGATTTCAGGGCCCTCTATTTATAGGGAGGCCTGAGTTTGATCAATGGCTGAGTTTAAATCTCCTAGGAATGATCCAAGGGCTCAAAACCAGCCTTCCAAGGTGTTCATATTCATTCAAAAGCCCCCATGGCCGAACTGGACACATGGCAAGGCTTGGAAGAGTCCTGGGCAGGTAAAAGACTGCTTATTAGCAGTTACTGAGCGAGAGAATGGATGACCGTCCACGCTAGGACGGCCAACCGTCCCCTAGGGACGGCCAACCGTCCGGGGAAGGATGGTCATCGATTCTTCAGCCCAAATTTGACCTATTTTGGGCCTCTCTCGACCCGTCTCGACTGTTTTCGGCTTTTCGGGCCCGTTTCAAGTCCAAATTCGACGATTCAAGCGCCAATACGATCGTGATTCGATTCTCCATGTTTCTAGGAGAGTTTGAAGTGAAAATGCATTGACCAAGGTCAAAGGTTTAGGGAAAAGTCGACCAATTAGCTGTTTAGGGCCTGCCGGGCCCAAATTAGGGTTTTTAAATTTGCTAACCGAATGCTTTCGAAATCATTTCTTCTTCTTGAAAAAAGTTTTAAAATGTTTTAGGAAAGTGTTTTGAAGCCTTTAAAGACTTTGGTTTAATAAAAATATCGAATCCCGGTCGCTTCCGGTCGAAACCCTAATCTGACCTAAAAACACACATGTGATAATGACATCTATCTAATTACCCACAAGGGGTAAAACGGGAACTTAGGGTTTTGACACCCTATTTCATTTCTAAACATAGGCAACCATTCATGACCATACTCATGGTCAAAAATGGATGTCTACATGGTGGAATCAAATAATAACTCAAAACAAAAATTCTATGAAAGAAACAATTTCTGTTTTCCAACAAAAACTTAGAATTCAGCTACTGTTTTTGGACTAAACTTTCCTATATTAAAACTAACTTTTAAAATGTGAGAATACTCTATTTCACAAGGATTTTCAGTCCTCTTTCAAATGGCATAGGTCTCGTTTAGTGATTCCAACGTTTGGTATCAGTTTAAAGCATTTTTGTGACAAGAACTCCAATCCCGAACAGAATCTGAAATTTCTTCACAAACAGCTTTATATGGCTAACCTAGAACGAATTTAAATCATGGGAACACTTCAATTCACTAGGTTTTTCGGTCCTCTTTCCAATGGAAGGGGTCTCATAACTTGATTCCAACGTTTAGTATCAACTTAAGGCATTTTGCAATAGAGAGTCAGAATTTCCAAATTTGACTCCTAATCACAAAAGCCTTAGTATGGCTAACCTAGGTCATATTAAGTCATGGGAACACTTCTTAAACTTAACTAAGACCTTATATTAATGAAGTTGATAGATGGCATGCTTTGTAAATCAATAAAACCATTTTTCATAGATTTTACAAAACATACATATTGGCTGCCTAGAAAATACAGCAACCTTATTTAACTTTAAAACTATTTTAAAATTAATCCAAATGATATATAATCATGCCAAGACTATTCTAACATGTTAATATATCATTAAGCAACAACCCTAAATGCTTTTAAACAAAATAAAACATTAATACGTCACATGTCACTACAACAAATTGGCTCCTTTGCGGCAAATTTTTTTGTCGCAAAAAGTTTCAAATTCGTCGCAAATAATCATTTGTGACAAAAATGAGTTCGTTATTTAGTTGTCAGAAAATATATAGCGACAAAAGTTAGGTATTGTCACATAAAATAAACTATTGGTTACAAAATTGTTGTCGTCCCAAAAAGCATAATATTAGCAACAAAAGTTATTGGCAACAAATAAGTAAATTTTTAGCAACACTTTTTAAATCGTCGTGAAAACTATATTATTACTGACAAATTAATAATTATCACCAAAAAAAAACTTTTGCGACAAATTTATTAGCGACAAAGAAAGTAATATATTAGCGACAATATTATATATGTCACAAATTGTAACCTATTAAGGACAAACTTATAATTGTTAACGAATATTCAATTTTAATGACAAATTGTTTTTGTTGCTAAAAATTTGTAATTTTGTCGCAAATATGATAAAAAATCTTGTCATAAATACCAATAAAACATACAATTTTGCACAATTTTTCCAACAAAAAATATTGTCGTAGATACTTGTTTGCCATCAAAATAGTAAGCAATCGTGACAACAAATTTAAATTTATTTTTGTCACAAATGGTACATAATTTCAGGATACCTATTGTCGCAAATAAAAATTCATATTTATTTTAAACATTCCATTACTTTATTTATATTTTGGCCAAAATCAATAACCTAATAGTATAGTTCATTTTAATAATTTATGAATAACTTAATAATTCTATTCATATTAGTATTGTAATAATAACCCGATAATGTAATTCATTTGAAAACATAATTATATTTGTATTTAGCCAATTTACAAATTTACAATTCATTAAACCTGATTGCAAAAATGTACAACCATTCAAAATCAACAACTCAAATTTCCAAATATATAATTTTTTAATGTAAATACTTAAAACATGCATTCCCAGCCTGTCCAATACATATTTTGTCAATTGAAATATTCCAAAAGTGAAGAGAAAAACACTTAGTTCATTTAAAGAAAACAAATAAAACCAAGCAAATATAGCATTCTCAACATCCATTATTATAGAACCAAACTCAAAGAAAAAGTAGAGCATCCCCAATATCCATTAGCTAGAAAGCAAGCCATCATATTCAAATCAGCAACAAAAAAAATAATTTTAATTATATATAATTAATTTTAACAAAACATATAATTGAAATGTGTGTAACTTGAAGAAAAAATTCGTTTATTGACATACAACTTACCATGGATGAATTGTCACTATCAGGCAACCTTGAGAAGATACTTTGCAACATGGACTCCATTTGAGAATGTCTTGAACTCATAGCATCCACCGTTGACCTCATAGTTTGTAACTCATATACATAAACTAATTAACATCTCCTTTTGGTATTTAAATCTTTTAAACTTACACCATGTTTAATGTCATCTGATAACAAAATTATAGTAGAAGAAAAAAAATGGGGCAATGGTTTGTCCAATGCTGAGTAATAATGAGGACCATAATAGAGTTACAGTAAAAGAACCAGACACAATTACCACCAGAAAAAATAAATGCATTTCCTCCGATGTAATAAAACATTTCTATATTACTAATAAATAATGATAAATTATATTAAATAAAAAGAAATTATAGTTTAAGTAGATAGCTTACCCACACTACAAAGACCTGAAAGCGCAAAGGGAAAAGACAAGAAGCTGAGTATAAATATGGATATAATATCAAAGAAGAAGGGCCTCAACAAGCCATCCACAACAAATGCATCCAAAGAGTAGTATCACTGGTTGAGAACACATGTGCTTTGCAGATGTTAAGTCTTAAGTAAGAAAGCAATCCAGAAAGCTAAAAGAAAATGGCATAATGTTAGAAATTAATACATAGTCCTGATGCGAGAGTTTAAAAAAATTGAAAAAAAGAAAATGGCACAAGGTCTTGTTATATTTCTAAGCATGTCTAGATCAGAGCACAATTTTAAGAGATTCACATCTCCTAAAGTTTAGTTCCAAACTAACAGTCAAAGATTTTCAAAATAAGACAAGAACAAAATATTTATTTCAATTGAGAAAAGGAAAAATAGTAGGCAATTATAGTGAAGATGTTATTACCAGGTAGGTTTCAAAATCCATAAAGCATTTTTGTGACATATGCAAAATATGGCTGATATGAGATTGTAACCAAATATCTCAGTTGAGAATGAAGATTGCATAAAGAATCACAAATTCTTGACCATTAAGTCATTTCAAAGGCACCTTAATCCCAACTACATGGTGTTGGCTAACTTTATTAACATGTTAAATTTTTGGGGAAAAAAAAGGGTGTGTGTGTGTGGGGGGGGGGGGGGGGGAATCCCTTGCCCTTACCTCCAACATTTTAACCCCTTCTTCAAATGAAGCCTCAGTGTCTTTCACAAGTACTGCACATTCAACATTATGTTTATTATCATAATGTATTCTAATTCACTTTACTTGGTAGGCAAATAGGAACATATTATAGGTTTCTTTATTGAACAAACTTAAACACATCAAATACACAAAATAGAGAGCTTACAAGGCAATTAGCATGCAAGTGACACCAAGCAATTGGAGCCTTTGTTTTTCAATATAATTTTCAGAAAGAAGCCCATCAATGAGATTCACTGTGGGGTAAAGTGTATCTGGCACCAGCTTGTATTCTTCAGAAACCTGAGCGAGAAGACACTAATAATTAATGGTAAAGCACTTCAATATCCACTACTAATATTAAAGAATCCAAGACATTGCCCATATTAAAATGAAAGAGTATCAAAATGGGATTTAAATACCCTACTACTTAGAGTCTGACGAATGCCATTGCAATCTATCTAAGAGACAGAATTTTAAAAGTAAAATAAAGATCTCATTTGATGGAATAAAAGAATCAGACAACATTCACAGAGAGGAAAAAAACAAAAAACAACAATAAAATTGAAGGTAAAGCTTACACCAACCCATTGAATTTGTCCTAAAGTGATGTTTCAATATCTAGAAAAATGATCGCAAGGTTGCAGTCTCTGACTGGCCAACCATTACAGAGAAGATGTAATAAAAAACAAAAGAAGGGGAGGGAGTAAGAGGCTGGAAATACAATAATTTTGAACCAAAAAGAAATACAATACTAGTTCTGATATTATATTGCTCAAATTCTCAAGAACATCAAAAGGTTTTTTACAAAAACAAGTTTCATGCAACCTACTTGATCTTCACTTTTGATTTTCAAAAACATCAAGAATATTAATTTTGAAAACACTATAAATGATTTATAAACGAGGTGAAGAACACAAGGTATGAAACTAGCTTGAAGCAAAGGCCATTAGGGTTTCCAAAACCCTAGTGGCCGTGAGCCAAGTGAGAGAGAGAGAGTGAGCTAGGGTTAGGGTTAGGATTAGGGTTTCTCAAACCTTACCTAATCCATCAAGTTAGGGTTTCCATAAACCCTAGTTAGAGTTGCCATTTTTCCCAAATTCAAATAATTCAAAATTGGAAAGAATCAAATCAAAATAAGAGACTTTCCTAAACTAGAATAATTTCAAAAATAGGAAACTAGGATTTTGCAAGATTTGACAATTAGGGTTTTTAATTCCAAATCAAGAAACTTTGGTCCCTAATTTGATTTAGGGTTTCTTAAACCAAAAATCAGCCACCATGGCAATTAATTAATTAGGGTTTCCTAAGCCCTAATCACCATTGTTAACAATTTAACAAAGCTCCATTAATGTGCTAATTTAAACAATTTTAAATCAAGCAAATAACATGCATCAAGATTCAATTTAAACACATTAAAATTAATTAATAAAACATGCTAGATGTTCTAGGGCTTCAAAACCCTAAATGCCGAATTGCTCAAGGGAAATAACCCCATAGCCGAAATCCCAATAGGGTTTCCTAAAACCCTAAATGCCAAACAAGCTAGGGTTTCTAACACCCAAGCTTTGTGTTCTAAAATCCCATTCAAGAACATCATCTAATCAATCCTAGGGTTTCCAAAACTCCAAGATTCATCCATGGATATTGATTAAAGGGTTTCCCAAACCCAAATCAAGGATAAACCAATTAAAGAACCAACTAGGGTTCATAAAACCCTAGTGGCCGAATAGCATAGAGAGGAGAGAGATGTTAGAGGTATTGATCGCGCTACAGCAAGGGAGGTTAATTCCTCGCCACGCATCCAAAATTGATATTTATAAAACCACACTAGACAAATAGTTAATCTCAATTCATAGAGTTAGGGGGGAGTGCGGGTCGTCCACAGAGAACGGTAGTTGATTTAAATAGGTAGCTTAAAAGATTCTAATCTAGTGAAAATTGGATTCAAAAATTGATTGATTGATTGATTGATTCCTTTAATAATTAACAAGCACAATTGCAGTAATTGAAATTAAATAAGAAAAATTAAAATATGGGGAATGGCAACGGGGATTGGATCGGATTTAGGCTAAGCATGTACCGATTGTAAAAGAAAATGCTATTATAATGTGGGATAATGGGAAACCTAAACTACAAGATTAGGTTAACCTAAAAGGTATGAATGATTGAATACCTAATGATTAATCAAAAGCCATAGACTATCAATACTCATTGAGAATGCATATCCTATGCTAGCGATTGAATCATTATTTACTCAATTATCCAGTATCGAAATTACCATTTGTATTCGATTGTAAAAGCAATCACAGAAAACTCATACAATTTAAGATAAATACGATTTTATAAACAAAGATCTGCGAGTACAAATCTATCCTAACATTCAATAACATTAATTACAAAACGGTAACAAATACCTCACCCAAATCCTTCTCCAAGCCCCATCGCCAAGAGACCTAGCCGTCTATGCGATAGATCGACAATCCTTGAACGCTCATCCACCACATAGTTCGATTGTAGGGCTTTTAGAGGAGATTTAGAGGTGTTTGGTTTCCAATAAAGTGCTTAGAAAGCTATGTAAAAACCTAGAATATTCTAAAAGGAAAGCTGCCCAAAAAGAGGGCTGCTTTTCTCTCTCTAAAGCTTATTATTTATAGTCCCATAAACCCTAGAGAGGGAAAAGACCAAAATACCCCTCAACACAAAGCTAATTACAAGAAAATAACTTGAAATTTCGGGGA
Organism: Hamamelis virginiana; assembly: GCA_017140935.1. Classification (NCBI taxonomy): domain Eukaryota; kingdom Viridiplantae; phylum Streptophyta; class Magnoliopsida; order Saxifragales; family Hamamelidaceae; genus Hamamelis; species Hamamelis virginiana. The sequence continues at coordinate 30,062 of JAESVK010000963.1, forward strand.
ACATGAGGTCATCTATCGATAGCGCACAAGTGCCTATCGATAGATGTCCCAATTATTACAATTCAAACTCAAGCAAAATTTGTCACCTATCTATAGCGCACCACACACCTATAGATAGATGATGTTCAAGATCTAGTAATTGCAGGTCAGAGGCCAACTTATAACGATAGCGCATTAGAACCTATTGATAGGTGGTTCCTTCTCTTCACTCTTACAGCTCAAACGAGATTCGATGCTTCCTCAGCTTCTCCACGTCTTTTCCCTCAGCTCAGGCTTCATAGAAAAGAACACGAAAATGGGCTTCACAGGGCCAAAAACCTACAATAGGGCAAAAGCACACATTAACTCTAAAATAAATTAACAAAACATGAATATTAAACTAAAATGCCAAAATAGGGCAGCAAAATGCATTAAAAAGAGACAAGATTGCAGAACAATCAGGTATGCCCTAAAACCAATTTTAAAGAGCATATCTATTTCAAATTATATTAACTAGAAGGTATTACTTGTCGTTTATATATTCAATTATATATACGATAATGTCCATGAATAAAAGATAAGAGAAATATATATCTCAAGATGTTGAGATATGGAGACTCATATTTCTCATATACATTTATTCTAAAAAAGTTCCTGCTCATAGGTTTATGAAATAGGACATTTATTAAACCGACAAGAGTAGCACAAATTTAAACTGACTCTAGTGTGAGGATAGGTAGTCTTTCCTATCAGTATAGTGACACTCAGTTTAATCTGTGGGTGCATATTAGAGAATATGTACACTGAACATGAACTGCTAGAATATTCCTATGGACATTAAGTCAAAGGAATATTCTTTTGTTACATCCATTTACTTGGTAATCCTAAGACCTGAGACACCATGGATATCTTATGCCAGATTTGTTAGGGTTTGATAGTGTCTTACACAGCCTTAACATAAGGCTGTAGTCGATACTCATTGGCTCTAATAAGTTATGCATGGAGACAGATGAGTGGTCAATAAGGAATCATCACTCTCATTTCAATGAGAGAGAATGTCAGGGTCAGTTCTCAAAGATAACTCTCAATGTGAATCTCTGGCCAGAGTGATAGATGAACTATGAAAGTGTTTCATAGGGTTCATCTTATTGTGATTATACTTTGAAGAACCATATAACAAAATGTTGAGATAGGGTTTTGACTTATATCCATACCCTAATTATCTTAACTATGACATTAGGGGATGAAAGATTAAGTAACAAGAAGGGTTCACATAGTTCTGTTATTCACCTACAACTAGGGCATGTCATGACACATTGCTAGACATCACTCATGACCAGTGAAAGCCTATTGATAAAGTGTTATCAATGGGGGAAAAATTGGAATAGTTCCAATTGAACCTTAAAATATAAAGTTTCTATTTTAGGAGACATGCAGATGTCCCTATTCACTGCTAGGTTGGGGTGAACCCAAAGAATCACACACAATAGAGCATAAGAGAGTCTTTTGAATTAAAGAGAGAAAAATATTCTTATTTATTAATTATTTAGTCTTTATTATTAATGGTTAATTAAGGAGGGACAAAATAGTAAATAAATAGAATATTCTCTATAAATAGAGGTTTAAGTCAAGCTAGCATAAGTAACCTAGCCTCCACCTTAGAAGAAGAAGACACAAATAAGGAGAGAGCACCTTAGGGCCGTGACCTCTCTCTCATCTCTCCAAACTGTGTGCTTATCTTCTCCCTCTCTAGTTTGCCTCTTGCTCAAGTGTTGAGGAGTTACAAAGGTTCAAAGGATTTTGTGTTCGTGTGGATACTTTTGGAGACTTTATACGTTTGAAGTTCGAGTTCATCAATCGCAAAATGAAAGGTAAATCAAGTAAGTATATTTTATGTTTGATAAATTATTTGTTCTTGTTTGTTTATCTCATGTCCCTATGCTTGTTCGAATCCTGCCTGAATATTCGATGATGGTTTCATGTTTGATAAAATTTTATTATGTCTTCCGTTGCGATTCCATGTTATTCGATATCCTTTCAGTGGTATCAGAGCCAAATCAAGCATGTACATGAGGTTAGATGATGGCTTGCAATGGTTTAATTAATTAAAATCATGTAAATCAATGGTTTAATCACTATAGGTGAATTCGGCAATGGAGGCTTTCCCTCCTAGTTTATTGTTTTGAGTTTAAATGGAAACTAGGGTTTATTAGGAACCCTAGCAAGGTAACGGCCATGATGGGGCAGCCCTATAAGGGTTCGGCCATATGGGGTTTTACCCTTTTTGTGTTTGAAGTTCAAGGGTTTGATGAAAACCCTTAAAAGGTTTTTAGGTTCTCTCTCTTTCTCTCTCTCAATTTCGGACTCTATGGGGTTTCTCCCATTATTGATTTGATGATTGGGGTTTTGTATCCTTGATATGATGAAGCTTTGCTGATGATCAAATCCCCCCAAAGAGGTTCGGCACTCTCTCTCTCCTCTCTCCTCATTCACGGCCACTTAGGGTTTGTAAAACCCTATTTGGTTCTTTAATAATTTTATTCATGATTTAGGTTTTAGAAACCCAATCATGATCATCCATGGTCAAATCTTTAAGTTTGAGAAACCTTAGGATTGAATGGATGAGTTTCTTGATTTGCGAAATAAGAAAACAAAGCTTGATTGTGAGAAAATTGGGTTTTAATGGAGATTAGGGTTTTTGTAAACCCTATAGGGGATCACGGCCATGAGGGATACCCACCCTATAGGCCACGACTACTAGGGTTTAGTAACCCTAGATCATATTTGCATAAATCTTGATTGATTTTAAATTGTTAAAACTTGATTCTTGATGTTTTCAAATAGCATGATTTAAATTTGTTTAAATTAGTATATTGATGAAGCTTGTTAAAGTTTTTAACAATGGTGATTTAGAGTTCTATGAATCCTTGTTTTCATTATCAATGGTGGCTGGTTTTAGGTTTAGGAAACCCTAAACCAAAATAGGAAGGTTTCTTGATTTGAATTAGGAATCCCTAATTGTCAAATCTTTAAAACCCTAGTTTCCTATTTTGAAATTGTTCATGATTAGGAAAGTTCCTTGTTTGTTTTTTGATTCTTTCTTATAATGAATGAATTTTGATTTAGGAAATAATGCTGCATGTTTAGTGTTTATGGAAACCCTAAAAAGATTGGAGTAGGTATGATTCTCAAACCCTAACCCTAATCCCTAGCATGTTAGAGGTATGCCCTAAAACCAATCCTAAAGAGCATATTCATTTTCATATTAATATAAGAAGGTATTACTTGTCGTTTATATATTCAATTATATATACGATAATGTCCATGAATAAATGATAAGAGAAATATGTATCTCAAGTTTGTTGAGATATGGAGACTCATATTTCTCATACACATTTATTCTAAAAGGATTCCTGCTCATAGGTTTATTAAAGAGGACATTTATTAAACCGGCAAGAGTAGCACAGATTTAAACTAACTCCAATGGGAGGATAGGTAGTCTTTTCTATCAATGTAGTGCCACTTAGGTTAATCTGTGGGTGCATATTAGAGAATATGTACACCGAACTTGATTTGCTAGAATATTCGTATGGAGTTTAAGTCAAAGGAATATTCTTATGCTACATCCATTTGGTAATCCTAAGACCTGAGACACTATGGATGTCTTATGCCTGAGTTGTTAGGGTTGGATAGTGTCTTATACAGCCTTGATCTTAAGGTTGCAGTCGATACTCATTGGCTCTGATAGGTCTTGCATGAAGGCATATAAGTGGTCAACAATGAATCATCACTCTCAGTATTATGAGAGAGAATGTCAGGGTCAGTTCTCAAATATAACTCTAAATGTGAATCTTTGGCCAGAGTGATAGGTGAACTATGAAAAAGTTTCATAGGGTTCATCTTATTGAGATTATAATTTAAAGAACATATGATAAGAAAGTTAAGATAGGGTTTTGACTTATATCCATACCCTAAATATCTTAACTGTGACATTAGGGGATAATGGATTAAGTAACAAGAAGGGTTCACATAGTTCTGCTATTCACCCAAACCTAGAGCATGTCATGACACATTGCTAGACGTCACTCATGACCAGTGAAAGCCTATTGATAAGTGTTATCAATGAGGGCATAATTGGAATAGTTCCAATTAAACCTTTAAATAGAAAGTTTCTACTTTAGGAGACATAGAGATGTCCCTAGTCACTGCTAGGTTGGGGTGAACCCAATGGGTCACACACAAACAAAGAGCATAAGAGAGCCTCTTGAATTAAAGAGAGAAGGGAATTTCCTAAAACTAATTTCATTAATAACCTTGTATATTATTTGTCAATAAATATAAGGAATTAAGTTATATATTAATTAGTAATATATAAAGGGAATTAAGTTACTTTTGGAAATAAGTATTAAATAGAAACCCTAGGGGGTTTTTTATAAACACTAGAGCATGAGACATGCTAGCACTAAGCCTCCTATCCTCACATTAGAGAAATAGTTTCTCTCCCTCTCCAAGCTTGATTCTTCCATTGTTGAGAAGCTTCAAGGATTCAAGTGGTATTGTGTTCGTGTGGATATCGTTGGAGACTTCATCCGTTTGGAGTTCAAGATCAACGAGCACAAATCGAAAGGCCAATCAAGTAAGTCTTATTTATGTTTGATAAATATGTATACTTGTTTTGTAAATCACATGTCCCTATGCTTGTACGATCATGGTTAGGATATTCGATGATGGAATCATCTTTATAAAATTTTTATTTTGTCTTCCGCTGCGATTCCATGATTTCGAAGCAATCCTTGCATAGCACACTTTCTCTCTCCCACTACACCTCATGGCCACATGGGTTTGGAACCCTAGTGAGCCTTAATTTTATTTTGTTTTTCATAATATTGTGTTCTTCATATGTTTTATAAAGTGTTTATGAAGTTTTCAAAAGAAATTTAATTATTTTTGAAAATTAAAAATGAAGAACATATAGGTTTGATGAAAAAGTGTTTTATAAAACAAATTTAGTGTTCTTGAGAGATTGTGTAATTCATGTGATGAGTTATTCTTTTTAATTACTTAAAAACATTTAGGGATGATGCTAGATTATATATAAGTATGTTAAAATCGTTTTGGAATAATTATATATTGCATGGATTAATTTTAAAATCGTTTTAGAATTAAAACTGGATTGCTGTTTTTTCTGGGCAGCAACCATGAAACTTTTGTAAAATCTATGAAAAATAGTTTCTGGGATTTTCAAAGCTTGCCACCTATTGAATTCATTAATATAAGGTCTTAACTAAGTTTAGGAAGAGTTCCCATGACTTGTTATGACCTAAGTTAGCCACACTAAGAATTTTGTGATTAAGAGTCAAATCTGAAAATTCTGACTCTCTATCATAAAATGTCTTAAATTGATACCAAACGTTGGAATCAAGAGTTGAGACCCCTGCCATTGGATAGAGGACTAAAAACCTAGTGAATTGAAGTGTTTCCATGACTTAGTTCACTTTAGATTAGGCCATATAAAGCCATTTGTGAATAAATTCCAGAATCTGCCATGGTTTGGAGTTAGTGACACAAAATGCTTTAAAGTGATACCAAACGTTGGAATCACTAAACGAGACCTATGCCATTTGAAAGAGGACTGAAAATCCTTGTGAAGTAGAGTATTCTCACATTTTAAAAGTTTGTTTTAATATAGGAAAGTTTAGTCCCAAAACAGTAGCTGAATTCTTAGTTTTATTGAAAAACTGGGTTTGTGTCTTTCCTAGACTTTTTGGTTTTGAGTTATTATTTAATTCCTTCGATATAGGTTAATGTTGATTAATCTATAATTCATATTAAAGTGTTAAATGCATGATAGGAATTATGAGAATAATTTCTCAAAATAAATTCTATTTATTTGAAACCCTAATAGAGTTAATTAGGAGTTTTACTTGTTTAAAGGAAAGACACTATTATTGTCATATGAGATATGATGAGATTCCTTTTAAAATGAGATTTAAAAGGGAATTTATTATTTTTATGAGATACTAATAATAACATTGACTTTAGTTAATTATATGCCATTGCCATCATTATCTTTCTCTTTTGTTATTGTTTTTATTTATGCAATGTGTTTGTATAAATATGAATGGATGATTATGGACTTGAGACCAATTAAATAAGATGTGAATGGCCGCATTAGATGTGTTTGGTTTATTTAATGGGTTGTATTTAAATTAGATTAAATTTGGTGATGTAATTAATTTGGGGCTTGCATGCTTCTTTCCTTCTCAATCCATGTGTATCCCGTATCTCCTTAATCCCCTTTTTTCTTTTATTTTAAATGTAATATTTGATGCATGGTGGAATATGGTGGACTCAAGGTGCATGGTGGAGTCTTATTCAAGAGGAAAAGCAAGGATTTGAGAAGGAATTGGCAAGGACTTCAA
>JAESVK010000963.1:56462-103710 GCA_017140935.1 Hamamelis virginiana
TTGAGGGCAAAATTGGAATAGTTTCAATTGAACCAAAAATAGATAGTTTCTATTTTGGGAAACATGCGATGTTCCCGAGCCACTACTAGGTTGGGGTGAACCCAATGGGTCACACACATTAAAGCTTAAGTGATCTTCTTGAATTTGTGAGAGGGGATATTCTAATTTGTGTATGAGTTTAATCCTTATTATTAAGGGTTAATAATTAAAAGGATTAAGGATACACTAAACTAGGATAAACCTATTCTTATATGGTGTTTGGTCATGCTAGCACTAGTAACCAAACATCATTGAAAGAGGAGAGAGTCTATAAATAAGAGGGATAGGCCTAGGGTTTCATAATCCAACTAATCAAAGTGAGCCTCTCTCTCTCATTGCCGCCACTCTCTCTCTCTCCCTCTCAGGCTTGCATTCTCTTCAAGAGTTGTGGAGATCAAGGAGTTCAAGGATCTTAGGCTCGTGTGGACTTCATTGGAGGCTTCCATAATTTTGGAGCTCGAGGTTTCGCGAGGATTCACGGCAAGGATTGGAGGATAGCATCTACAAAGGAACACAAGTAAGCTTTAATTAATGTTTGATTAATTGTTTTGATTCGCTTTTATAGTTTGAGTTCGATTCTTGGATGAATATCAATGGGAAATTTTACTTGTTTACATTCCGCTGCGTTCTCATGGCGTATTCTTTCAATGAGTATCGACTATAACCTTATGTTAAGGCTGTATAAGACACTATCAAACTCTAACAATTAAGGCATAAGACATCCATGGTGTCTTAGGTCTTAGGATTACCAAGTAAATGGACGTAACAGAAGAATATTCCTCTGACTTAATCTCTATAGGAATATTCTAGCAGATCATATTCAATGTATATATTCTCTAATATGACCCACAGATTAACCTAAGTGTCACTACACTGATAGGAAAGACTACCTATCCTCATACTGGAGTCAGTTTAAATCTGTGCTACTCTTGTCGATTTAATAAATGTCCTTTTTAATAAACTTATGAGCAGGAACCTTTTTAGAATAAATGTGTATGCGAAATATGAGTCTCCATATCTCAACATCTTGAGATGCATATTTCTCTTATCATTTATTCATGGACATTATCGTATATATAATTGAATATATAAACTGTTAGAAGTATGCCCTAAAACCAATCCTAAAGGGTATATTAATTTCATATTATAAATAATTAGAAGGTATAACTTATATATATATATATGATAAGGTCCATGAATAAATGATAACAGAAATATGCATCTCAAGATGTTGAGATAGAGAGACTGATATTTCTCATACACATTTATTCTAAAAGAGTTCCTACTCAAAGGTTTATTAAAGTGGACATTTAATTAACCGTTTAAAGAGTAGCACAGATTTAAACTAACTCCTATAGAGGATAGATAGTCTTTCCTATCAGTGTAGTGACACTTAGGTTAATTTGTGGGTGCATATTAGAGAATATGTACACTGAACATGATCTACAAAGAATGTTCCTATGGTAGTTCTGTCAAAGAAATATTCTAATATTACGTCCATTTATTTGGTAGTCCTTAGACCTGAGACACCGTAGCTGTCTAATGCATAGGTTGCTAGAGTTTGATAGTATCTTGTACAGCCTTATCCATAAGGTTGTAATCGGTGCTTATTGGCTCTAATGAGTTGTGCATGAAGATGGATAAGTGTGCGATAAGGAATCATCACTCTTAGTTGATGATAGAGAATGTCAGGATTAGTTCACAAAGATAAGGAAACCTCTGGCCAGAGTGATAGGTAAACAGTGAAAAGAGTTTCACTGCGATTGCCTTATTGAGATTATATTTTGTGGGACAAATATCAAGTTGTTAAGATATGGTTTGACTAATAACCATACCTATTATCTCAACAGTGACATTTGGGGATAAAGGATTAAGTAACATGAAGGGTTCACATAGTTCTGCTATTCACCTAAACCTAGGGTACGCCATGATATGTTGCTAGATGTCACTCATGACCAGTGAAAGCCTATTGATAAAGTGTTATCAATGAGGGCAAAATTGGAATCGTTTCAATTGAACCTTAAAATAGAAAGTTTCTATTTTAGGAGACATAGAGATGTCCTTGTCCACTGCTAGGTTAGGATAAACCCGATGGGTCACACACAAACAAGAACATAAGTGAGTCTCTTGAATTAAGAGAGTGGGGAATTTCTTAATTAATAATTAAACATGAGCCTTATTATTAATGGTTAATAATTAAGGAGTTTAATATTAATTAGAAATAACATTAAATAGAAACCCTAAGAGGTTCTCTATATATATGAGGTTATGGTCAATGCTAGCACTAAGTCATCATTAACCTAATTAGAAGGAGGCAATTTTTAGAGGAAAAGAAAGCTAGGGCCGCCCCTCTCTCTCTCTCTAAAACCGTGAGCCTCCCTCTCCCCTCTACAAGCTTGCCTCTTCCTAGTTTGAGAAGTGCAAGGTGTTCTTGAGGTCTTGTGTTCGTGTGGACTTCATCGGAGGCTTCATACCTTTGGAGCTCGAAGAAAACTACATTGAAAGGCACATTCAAGTAAGGTTTATTTATGTTGTTAAATATTCAATCTTCTATGTTTATATATATATGGTTCCATGCTTGTATGTATCCTAGAAGGATTTCGATGAATGGATTCAAAATTTTAAATGTTTCATTGTCTTCCGCTACGAATCCTCCTTGTTCATCGATTTCCTTTCAGTGGTATCAGAGCCAAATCAAGCATAACCATATGTATGATGATGGCAATCAATGGCAAAATTAATCAAAATCAAGTTTGTATGGTTTTAGAAACCACTATGTGAATTTCGGCCATGGAGGCTTTCCTCCTTGTTTTCTTGTTTTGTTTTTATTTAAATGGCAACTAGGGTTTACTAGAAACCCTAGCAAGGTCACGGCCAAGTGGGAGGCAGCCCTATAAGTTTCGGCTATATGGGGATAAATCCTTTTGGTGTTTTGAGATTAAAAGGATTCACTACAAGAAAAATGAGTATTTACGGCATTTTTTTTACGGCGTTTATAGATAACGCCATAAAAAGTGGTCATAAAGTCATGAATCCCGTGTTTTTTAAAATAAGTCGTAAAAGCATTAGTATTCACGGCGTTTATTAAACGCCGTAAAAAGGATTAGTAAAAACGCCGTAAAAGATAAAAGCAGTAGTATTCACGGCATTTTTCAAATGCCGTAAAAAGAAAATAGTATTCACGGCGTTTTTCAAATGCCGTAAAAAGTCTAAGTATTCACGGCGTTTATTAAACGCCGTAAAAAGTGTGCGGCAAAATTTTCACTTCCCCCTTTTTCTTTTCTTTTCCCCGCGCCCTCATTTGCTCATCTCACTCGAAAAGCTGCTCTCTTCTCTCTCACTTTCTCTATCTCTGCTCCGCCATTCACCGGCCCTATGGAAGCCTTGCCGCCGATCAACCGGATCTGAACGTGACGGGAGCCAGAGCTAACCCACTGTACCACAGCTGAGCGGAACCCTCTTTGCTGGAATCTCACGAGGCACAGAACAAACCCACCCCCCACCCATCACTCGAAAAGAAAACCCTCATTCCGCTGGCAGTCACCACCTCTCTCCGTCTCTCGATCTCTCGTAACCCTGGCCATCGAAAACCCTCATTCCTCTGGTTTCCTTTTCTCGTTCACTTCATTTTCTGCTAGCTGAATATGATTTGCTTGGACAGTATCAGAAACGTTGTAGGGGTACAGGGTGTGTTATGTTGGGTGTTAGGGTTTGGGGAAGAGTTTGGACCAAGGGAGAGTGGAGGAACTAGAGGGATTTGATTTGATTTTGATGAAAAATGTTGGGTTTAGGGTTTCGAGGAGCACTTAGATATATGCTGGATGGTGATAACATGCTAATGATATACTCTGTTTTTTACTGAGGAGCACTTAAAAATGTTGGGTTTAGGGTTTCGAGGAGCACTTAGATATATACTGGATGAAATTTTCTCAGGAGGTATTCATTTTCTTTTCCTTGAAAATTCTTCACATCATTAGGTTTCTGAAGCTGAAAGATTGTTTGCTTTTGCTGTTTCTCCAATTGTTCTGCTAGTGTTACGGTTCTTATATATTGCTGGTTATATAATGTATGTGTCACGTTTGTAGATTTCTAGATTTGTTTGAATTTGATTGTTGTTTTCAGATCTGCTCTCGTCATTTTCATTTGTTTGTTTTTTTCATTTATTTATTGACTTTCCTGCTTGTCAATTTTCATGTTCAAACTTGTTCAGATGCGTGACTTCCTAATCGCTTAAAATCATAGCATCTGATTATATATGTGTGTGTGTGTGTATTGTTTATAGTGGCCTGAGATGTGGTCTTTTCAGGATCTGATGATTTTGTTGTTTGGTTGTTGAGAAATGGTAGGAAACGAAAAGAGATTAGAATTTTACAATCTTGGGACGTGTTTGGTAAAACAGAGGCGGGAGCCAATACAGAAAATGATGCAAAAATGTGTTTTGTCGTGGTGCCTTTTTGAAAATTCCTTGTGGAAGTTTCTCTAAGAAGGGGCCATTTTTCATAAACATTAAAAAGTTGTTCTCCAAATTTTCATTTCAAGATCTTAAACTCAACTCAACAAAGTCTTAGTTACAACTACATGGAAAACTTCTCAAATATTTTATTCACGTCTTTGACTTTGGCATGTGGCCTAAATTGTTATTAAAATATTAATTATTTTTTTACTCCTTGTTTTGGGCATCTAAATCAATGGCAGGTTTTCAGACAAAAAGCATCCATTGCCACTCCAAAGATTGTGATCAAGTTTTGCTATCTGTGTATTCAAAATTAATGATATTATTGGATTGTCTTTTTCCATGATTTTTTTATTTAATTGGTTGAAATCCGATGTATTGAGGTTGCTGTATCTTTGCCAAGTTTTGGGAACTCTGAACTTTCTCCCACTGATATTAGAAGCTTGACACCCTTGAGTTGGAGTTTTCTGATATGGTTGTTATATGAGCTAGGGAAAAGAGGCATAGTTGTTGTCTGCACTAATTTGTTATCCTATCTATCTGGATCTGATGGTTACCAGTGCAGGATGGTATCATGTAGTTCCTATATGAGTAAATTTAAATTCAAACTTTGAACCTTAAATTCACTAATCCTAAGAGTAAAAAAAAAATTATCCTTTGCAGCTTTCTAACATTTTAACATTTTTTTTCTTTTTTTTATGTTTTAGAACCCACTTTGAGGAAATGGGCTGGACTTAAGTTATTATTAAAGCTTATTTAATTGACAAATATTCAAAAGGTACGGAAATGAATCAAAAGGAAGTCAATAATGAGAGCTCATCAAAAAATGAGATTAATTGAGACATAAACCTCCTTATTCTGCCCGCCCTTCAATTCGATCTGTTTTGGATTGTTGGCATCACATTTTAGCAAGGGCACCTCTTTTTAAGAATTACTTGAATATATGCCAATATCAAAATTGGATGATTCGATCATGAATGGCCGGGTTCATTCTAAATTTTCCATGAAACTGAGCAGCTTAGGAATATATTGGTAAAGGAAATTCCAAAGATTGAGGTAGCCCCTTTAAATGCTACTTCTTGGTGACAATTATATTACTGTAAGTTGAGCATGAAGTTCCAAGGCATACAGCTATACACTACTATCATGTACTGTCCTATGCACCTTGTTACTCCCTATATATATATTCCTTTTCTGTTTTTGGCGTCATCTTTGCTGAAGTTACTTTTGGTCTAATTTGGTTTTAATAATTAATTTAAAACCAAAAGAATAAAATGTAAAATTAAAGATGTGTTTTTTTTTTTAAAGTTCTTGCCTGAATAAGATCCATGTTCACTGTTTCTTTACCAGAAGCATTGATGATCATATGAACAAGTAGAGTGATGATAATATACCACATAAAATGAGGAGTCAGTTAGATGTTTATGGGTAACACATCAGAATATGTAGCAACCTTGTAGCTGTTGTGTCCTTAGTCGTCCAAGGATCAGCCCATTTCAATCATTTTGTTTTCCAGGATTGACATGCTACAAGAAATCACTTTTAAAAAGATCAGCCCATCATTAGGGTTTTGTCTCCATGGTATGAGGATGCTTGGTTGATGATCAAAACCCCACATAAGGTACGGTCTCTCTCTCCTCTCTCTCTCTCTATTTCGGCCTACATGGGTTTTGGAACCCTACAAGGTTCTTTAATGTTTTTATTTTTGTTTTGGGTTATGGTAACCCTATGATCAATGATCATTATTGAATCTTGAAGTTTTGAAAACCCTAGGCATGATTGGATGATGTTCTTGTTTTTTGATAAAATATGAACATAGTTTGTTTTTGTGAAAAACTAGTTTGGGGTTCATGGCCATGGGGTTTACACCCCTTGTGTGATTCAGCCATGAGGGTTTTCACACCCTCTAGGTCAGGGCTACATGGTTTTATAGAAATCCTAAAATGTTTTGCATGTTCTTGATTGATTTTAAAAGTGTTTAAAAATGATTCTTGAAGCATGCAATAGTTTAATTTAAATTTGTTTAAATTAATGTGTTAATGGAGTTCTTGTTAGCTAGGTTGTAACAATGGCCATTTAGGGTTCTTGAAAAACCCTAATTGGATTGATGATGGTAGCTGCAAAAATGGTTTAGGTAACCCTAAATCAAATTGGGAAAGTCTTGTTGTGAAATTAGTAACACTAATTGTCAAACAAGGAAATCCCAAAGTTTCCTATTTTGAGATTTTCAAGTTTAGGAAAGTATCTTAATTTATTTTGATTCTTTCTTATTTGAGATTATTTCAATCTAGGATTTTAGGCAACTATAATTTTGAGTTTATGGAAACCCTAAACTTGGATTAGGTAAGGATAAACCCTAACCCTAACCCTAACCCTAAACCCTAATTCTATCTCTCACTCTCCCTAGCTCACGGCCACATGGGTTTGGAACCCTAATGGCCTTGTTTTTATTTTTATTTTATGTACCTAGTGTTCTTCATATGTTTTATAAATGGTTTATGATGTTTTCAAAAGTAATTTTATTGTTTTTGAAAATTAAAAATGAAGAACAATTAGGTTTGATAAAAATTGTTTTATAAAAACACTTTTGGTGTTCTTGAGAGATTGAATGATTCATGTAATGAATCAATGTTTTTAATTTGTTAAAAACATGTAGGGATGTTGCCTAATGATGTATAAATATGTTAAAAACGTTTTGGCATGTTTGTATATTGAAGGAATTAATTTTAAAATCATTTTAAGATTATTTCTATGTTGCTGTATTTTCTGGGCAGCTAACCACATTGCTTTTGTAAAATCCATAAAAATTATTTTCTGGGATTTTCGAAGCATGCCACCTATCAACTTCATTAATATAAGGTCTTAACTAAGTTTAGAAAGCGTTCCCATGACTTGTTATGAACTAGGATAGCCACACTAGAATTTTTGTGATTAAGAGTCAAATCTGGAAAATCTGACTCTCTATCGCAAAATGCCTCTAATTGATACCAAACGTTGGAATCAAGTTATGAGACCCCTGCCATTGGAAAGAGGACTGAAAAACCTAGTGAAATGAAGTGTTCTCATGACTTAGTTCACTCTAGGTTAAGCCCAATAAAGTCATTTGTGAGGAATTTCCAGAATCTGCCATGGTTTGGAGTTCATGTCACAAATCGCTTTAAAGTGATACCAAACGTTGGAATCACTAAATGAGACCTATGCCATTTGAAAGAGGACTGAAAATCCTTGTGAAATAGATTATTCTCACATTTTAAAAGATTGTTTTAATATAAGAAAGATTGGTCCCAAAACAGTAGCTGAATTCTGAAATTTCTATTGAAAAATGGAAATTGTTTCTTTCTTTGAATTTTTATTTTGAGTTATTATTTATTCCACCTTTGTAGGTTGATAGTGATTAATCTACTGAGCTTATTAAAGTGTTAATAGCATGGTAGGAATTGGGAGAATAATTTCTCAAATTAAATTCATTATATTTAAAACCCTAATTGTGCCTTTTAGGAGTTTTATTTATTTTAAAGATAGGAACTTATATTTATCATATGTGATATGGTGGTATTCTTTTAATACGATTAAACTTGGTTCATTATTATAGGATAATAATAATAATGAGATTATTATTGTTATAAGATAATAATGAGGACATGACTTTAATTAATTATATGCCATTTGCCATCATTGCCTTTGCTTTATGTAGTTTTAATTTATGCAATGTGATTGTATAATTGTTAATGGATGATTATGGACTTAAGACCAATTGAAATGAGTTGAGATTGGCCGCATGTGATGTGTTAGGTTTATTTGAATGGGTTGTATTTAAATTTATTTAAATTTGGTGATGTAATTATTTTGGAGCTTGCATGCCTCTTTCCCTCTCTCTACATTTGTAATCCCCTTCTCCTTAATCTCTTTCTTTTTATTAAATTGTAATTCGAAGAAGCTTATGGTGGACTCAAGGAACTTGGTGGAGTCTTGTACGAGAGAAAAGCAAGGACTTAAGAAGGACTTGGCATGGACATGAAGATCTTGAAGAAAGATTTTTATTGTTATAAGATAATAATGAGCTAGCCTTGTTTGGAAAGGATCAAAGTGTTGGTGCCTTTGACATTGAAGCTTGATTCTTGACTTATTTATTTAAGAATTTTAAGAACTCTTTTAGTATTGGCAGATGTAATAATTACTTCTTTTGGAGTTTTATTTAGTTTTGAATATTATGTTTTAAAACAGTTTATCTTTAATATTAGATATTTTAGATCTATTCTGGCAATTATCTTGAAGTTCTTAATTCTTTATGAATGTTATGAATAAATGCACATAATAGTGTACATGGAGATTAAAGGGATAATACATAGGATGTATAAACACTAACTTTTAGTTTGATTATACTTCATGTGTAATAGATATTTGAAACATTCAAATGATCAATATGAAGTAAAACTAAAAGATAAATATTAAGAATATTTGGTTGAATCTCAAATCACTATAAGACCTTAAAAATGTTAAACAATAAAGTTTAAAGATTATTTGATAATATGCAATATTTTAAATAAACTTTAAAAGTAAGTTTTCACAAATAAAGAGTTATTAGAAAACATGATTTCCACATTAGTTGAAAAACTATACCTTTATAAAACATCAAAGGGAATTTTATGTAATTAAAGGGTTTAATACATAAAGTATCTTATTTTTAAAGGGACTAGTGGGAGAGGGAAAGTCATCAATTATTTTCTTTATAAGTATATACTTTAGATACTAAAGTAGTATTGAGAATTCCATAATCGTTATAGGAATTCAAATCTCTTCAAATTTGGTTTTGGAAAGAATTTTATATGAGCTAGATATTTGGGAAATATGAGACTCATATAATAATAAAAGTATGTACTCACATCAATATCACAAAATTGTTGCAAACAGCTGTTAGCAGATTTTGATGATTGATTCAGAATAGTGATTCAGAATAGAAACAAATATATTCTTAAAGGGAGTTTAAGAAAGAGATACTTGCATATAAAGAAATTATAAAATTAGCCCTTTACAGATTGCCTAAAAGAATGTCTAGTATACATTGTTTTCTTTTGAAAGCATAGGTCTCATTTACTAGGACATCAGAGTTGACAGCGAATTTTAGTTTAATTACTATTATTGAAAATAAAAATATGCAAAAAGGGTTTTTGCATAAATCTACTTTGCCTTAACACCTGTGTGTGTTAGAAGCCTTGTCTTACGAAGACTAGTATACGATGCTATGGTGATTGACTTTAGTGCAAGTGGGAGATTGTTAGAAGTATGCCCTAAAATCAATCCTAAAGGGTATATTAATTTCATATTATAAATAATTGGAAGGTATAACTTATCTTTTATATATATATATATATGATAAGAGAAATATGCATCTCAAGGTGTTGAGATAGAGAGACTGATATTTTTCATACACATTTATTCTAAAAGAGTTCCTACTCAAAGGTTTATTAAAGTGGATATTTAATTAACCGTTTAAATAGTAGCACAGATTTAAACTAACTCCTATGCAGGATAGGTAGTCTTTCCTATCAGTGTAGTGACAGCTAGGTTAATCTATGGGTGCATATTAGAGAATATGTACACTGAACATGATCTACAAAGAATGTTCCTATGGTAGTTCTGTCAAAGGAATATTCTAATGTTACATCCATTTATTTAGTAGTCCTTAGACCTGAGACACCATAGCTGTCTTATGCATAGGTTGCTAGAGTTTGATAGTATCTTGTACAGCCTTATCCATAAGGTTGTAATCGGTGCCTATTGGCTCTAATGAGTTGTGCATGAAGATGGATGAGTGCGCGATAAGGAATCATCACTCTCAGTTGATGAGAGAGAATGTCAGGATTAGTTCACAAAGATAATTCTCAAAGGGAACCTTTGGCCAGAGTGATAGGTAAACAGTGAAAAGAGTTTCACTGCGATTGCCTTATTGAGATTATATTTTGTGGGACAGATATCAAGTTGTTAAGATACGGTTTGACTAATAACCATACCTATTATCTCAACAGTGACATTAGGGGATGAATGATTAAGTAACATGAAGGGTTCACGTAGTTCTGCTATTCACCTAAACCTAGGGTACTGTAGACATCCATTTTTGACCATGAGTATGGTCATGAGTGGTTGCCTATGGTTAGAGGTGAAATAGGGTGTCAAAACCCTAAGTTGCCAGTTTTACCCTTTGTGGGTAATTAGGTGGAGGTCATTATCACATGTAAGTTTTTAGGTCAGATTGAGTCGGTTCTTTTTGCATTAGGTTTTTAGAGAGTCTAGGAACATCCCTGCAAAATTTCATGACATTCTGAGCCAGGCTTGATAGAAAATAAGGCCTTTTGTGACTGAAGGGTAGTTTTGTCATTTGAATCACAAAAGTCCTGAATGACTGTCGATCTTGTTTCAAATGGCTTCGTGGCTTTGGCATAGATATTTAAGGTGTGTTTGGTAACTAAGTTGATCAGTGGCAAGGCCTGTTGAGCCTTCTGGCTCACATCTGGCTCTCAAGGTTCGAAAGACCCTTTCAAAGCTCAGATTAGGGTTTCGACCGGAAGCGACCGGGATTCGATATTTTTATCAAACCAAAGACTTCAAAGGCTTCAAAACTCTTTCCTAAAACATTTTAAAACTTGTTTCAAGAAGAAAAAATGATTTCGAAAGCAATCGGTTAGCAAATTTCAAAACCCTAATTTGGGCCCGGCAGGTTCTAAACAGCTAATCGGTCGACTTTTTCCTAAACCTTTGACCTTGATCAATGCATTTTCACTTCAAACACTTCTTAAAACATGGAGAATCGAATCACGATCGTTTCGACGCTTGAATCGTCAAATTTGGACTTAAAACAGGCCCAAACGAGCCTGTACGCCAGTGTAGAAGAATGAAATCCACTCTGTCCCACATCGCTTAAATGAAAAGCTTGTTATAGCTTTATGTACCTATAAATAGAGGACCCTGAAATTAGTTTCAACACACAGAATAAGCTTTAGAGAATTATCTTGGAGAGTAGAGGCTTGAGCAATTGCACAAGCTTCCCCCATAGCACTCTAGCTTAAGTTTTAAAGTTTTTGAGGTCCTTAGAGTCCTTGGAGAGAAGGCTTGGAGCTTGAGGAGAAGGCTCGAAGCAAGGAGGCAGAGAAAGAGGTTAGTTTTTCTTTACTTTTTTTTTTCTTTTCTTTTATAGTTTTCTTTTTATTAGTATGTATAAGATTTAGTTTATTAGTATGCATGATAGGTTAGGGATTAGTTTATTAAAATAGTTTTCCTTTTTTTTTTTTTTAAATAGTTTTATATTGTTAATATTAGGTTTGTATTTTAATTATGTCTTGTTTGAATAATATGATTTGTGTTCGAGGGAGCATGCAAAGGTAAGTCCCTTCCCCTTGTGATGAAATTGATTGTTTTCAAGTATGATTATTTTGATATATCATATTAGGTTGCATATTAGACAATTTTCACTTCTTTTATTCTTTTATTTTATGGGTTTTAAACCCACTTTTTGATTACTTATAAATCTGTCCATGGATTTAAAGTAACTTAAAAGTGTATTAAAACTCACTTTTTAGGCCAAAATCAACATAGAAACATGCCTAGGTTCACATAGAATAATTAGATTGCATTTATGACACTTTCATGCATTATTTATACTTTTGATGATATTTTTTTTATTTATTTTCCAGAAATTCCAGCATGCATATTTTAATGTTTTAGGTATTTAGACTAACCTAGGATTAGCTAGAAACCCTAGGATTAGGGGGATCACTTGATCCCACTTAAGACTATCCTTTATTGTAAGAATTTTTATAGTAATAGAGTTCTACTTGGTTTAGGATTCTACTTCGAGAACAACTCTAAAATTTTGAAAGTGTTTAAAACGGAATGAAATTCCATCTTTTATGCGAAGAAAAGTGTTTTGATCAAATCCAAACTCTCGAAGCTAGAGTTCTACTTGGTTTAGGACTCTACTTCGAGAACAACTCTAAAATTTTGAAAGTGTTTAAAACAGAATGAAATTCCATCTCTTATACAAAGAAAAGTGTTTTGATCAAATCCAAACTCTCGAAGTTAGAGTCCTAGATAAGATAGAATTCTTTTGGCTATATGGTTCATTACAATAGGAGAGTCCTAAGGTAATCGAACTACGTGGACTTTGATCTTTGTCAAGCAATTGATAAGGTACGTAGGCAGTCAATAGGGCGCAAGTCCAATCTTAGGTTGACTTCTAGTCTCCTAAGACCATTAGGATTGTGTATACTTTCATACTATATATTATTATTATATATTATATATCATATTTTGTGATTGATTAGATAACTAGGATTGTTTTGAAAAGATTTGATAAAGCCCAAACTTAATTAGGAGACCTTTAATTAGGGCGAGGTGGGTGCCTACAAGGAGATCCTTGGAACCTTCCCACTTCGTAACCTAGCCCCCGGACCCAACTTTGATTCAAAAGACCATGCTTTTCCAAAATATGGGGTCAATGTTTTATTGAAAATAAAACTCTTTTTTGTGGTTTCCTTGTTCCCTAAAAATAAGGTGGCGACTCCTAGTTTTTTACAAACTCTCATCCTTTTTTCAAAAACCCTATCTTGAGTGGATAATAGAGAAGGATAAACGTGGATAATAGAGAAGGATAATAGAGAAGGATAAATCGAGACGGATAAACATCATCCACAATCCACTCAAGATAAACATCACCCCCAAGAGTGAACGAGAGGGCCTCCCGATCCAGGTTGGCTGGTTCACAGGATATGTTGCTAGATGTCACTCATGACCAGTGAAAGCCTATTCATAAAGTGTTATCAATGAGGGCAAAATTGGAATCGTTCCAATTGAACCTTAAAATAGAAAGTTTCTATTTTAGGAGAAATAGAGATGTCCCTGTCCACTGCTAGGTTAGGGTGAACCCGATGGGTCACACACAAACAAGAACATAAGTGAGTCGCTTGAATTAAGAGAGTGGGGAATTTCTTAATTAATAATTAAACATGAGCCTTATTATTAATGGTTAATAATTAAGGAGTTTAATATTAATTAGAAATAACATTAAATAGAAACCCTAAGAGGTTCTCTATATATATGAGGTTATGGTCAATGCTAGCACTAAGTCATCATTAACCTAATTAGAAGGAGGCAATTTTTAGAGGAAAAGAAAGCTAGGGCCGCCTCTCTCTCTCTCTCTAAAACCGTGAGCCTCCCTCTCCCCTCTCCAAGCTTGCCTCTTCATAGTTTGAGAAGTGCAAGGTGTTCTTGAGGTCTTGTGTTCGTGTGGACTTCATCGGAGGCTTCATACCTTTGGAGCTCGAAGAAAACTACATTGAAGGGCACATTCAAGTAAGGTTTATTTATTTTGTTAAATATTCAATCTTGTATGTTTATATATATATGGTTTCATGCTTGTATGTATCCTAGAAGGATTTCGATGAATGGATTCAAAATTTTAAATGTTTCATTGTCTTCCGCTGCGAATCCTCCTTGTTCATCGATTTTCTTTCATAAACGACAAGTAATATCTTCTATTTAATATAATATGAAATAAATATGCCCTTTATGATTTGTTTTAGGGCATACCTCTAACAATAAAGGAGGCCAAAAGAAGAGAGAAAACTCTAAGGGCCAAAACCCTAGAGCTCTCCCTCTCCCATAGCCGAATTCCTCTCCCTCTCTAAGCTTGCATCTTCCTCAAGTGTTGAGCAGTTGCAAGGGTTCCTAAGGTCTTGTGCTCGTGTGGATACCTTGGAGTTTTCATCCACTTTGATGCTCGAAGAGAAGTTACATCAAAGGCATCCAAGTAAGTTTATTTAATTTATTAAATATATGTTATTGTTTTAATTATTCATGATTCTATGCTAGTTCGATTTCCTGCTGGATTGTGATGGATGGATTCGAATTAACAAAAAATTTTATCGTATGTCTTCCGCTGTGAATCCTTTTTCCACCAAATCCTTTCAAAAGAAAAATTCATATAACAAACAAGATATGTTATGGAAAATCATACATATGTCCCTTATTCGCATAATGCAATAAATATAAATATATTCAATGTATAGTAAAGTGCTAACATCCCTGGCACGTTGGTTAAGTATAAATAAAGTTCCAAAAAAAAATGTTCAAATGACGAACATCAGCTACCTATTCCTCAAAAGCAACGCCCAGAAAACTATCCAACCAAGCACTGTAGGGAAAACACTCTGCTCTGGAGGTCCTGCTCTACTACTCTGTGAATCTGATGTATGAAAGACAGTTGTGAGCGTTTGAATGCTCAATAGGAATATAATTGTCAACTAACAATGATAACAAAGAAGCATATAACCATTTATGAGTAGGTTTGTAAACATTTATGTGGTTTCAAAATATACAAGTATTCACAAGCAATATGCCAAGAAATTCACAATATAAATAACATCTGATCTCATAAGTCAGCCAATACACTTTTCATTTACGTTGGTACGGGAGTAGTCTCAACTAGTATCGAAAGAGGAGTTGTCACAACGTTTTTTCCATTCATCACATAACCCAATCATATCCATTCCAATCATAACATAAACATCAATATTCCATGGCATAGCAATCATCACATCATAAAATAAAATGACATTCTTGTATATTCTAACCACATAGGAATCATATAAATAATATGATATATGCATCAAGAGTTTATAAGCTGAAATCTCCAAGTTCACAATATGGGCATCGACCCCAAAATATCATCATCAGCATTAGTAAGAATATAAATATTCCTACCTCAAAATTAGATCTTTGTGAACCACCCGACCCGGCTCACTTATTTGTGTTGAGTTTGGAATTGGATTCACTATCATTGTGGATGTAGATAACTCATTATCCTTCTTTATTTATCCTTCTCTTTATCTACTCAATTAT
Source organism: Hamamelis virginiana (assembly GCA_017140935.1). Lineage (NCBI taxonomy): Eukaryota > Viridiplantae > Streptophyta > Magnoliopsida > Saxifragales > Hamamelidaceae > Hamamelis > Hamamelis virginiana. The sequence continues at coordinate 71,848 of JAESVK010000963.1, forward strand.
CTTTCTCTATTATCCACTCAAGATCATCCAATCCCGATCGTTATTCTCTATTGTGGGAGTTCACTTAGATTGGGTTTTGAAAAATGAAATGAGTTTGATAAAAACTGGGAGTCGCCACCTTATTTTTAAGGAATAAGGAAACCATAAAAAAGAGTTTTATTTTCAATAAAACAATGACTCCATATTTTAAGGAAAGGCAAATCTTCAAACCAAAACTTGGATTCGGGGGCTAGGTTATGAGATAGGAAAGTTCCAGGACGCATCCTGTGGGCACCCATCTCACCCTAATTAAAGGTCTCCTAATTAATTTTGGGCTTATCAAAATCTTATCACAAATTATCTTAATTATCTAATCAACCGCAAAATATAAATAATAATAATAATAATAATAGATAATATGAAAAAATACAAATACAATCCTAAAGACCTTAGGAGACTCACAGGCAACCTAAGATTGGACTTGCGCTCTATTGGCTGCCTACGTACTTTACCAGTCTCCTGATAGAGATCAAAGTTCATCGTAGTTAGAACACCTAGGACTCTGCTATTGTAATGAAATACATAGCTGACAGGATTCTATCTTATCTAGGACTCTAACTTCGAGAGATGGAATTCGATTAAAACACTTTTTCATAAAAGATGGAATTTCATTCCAATTCTAATACTTTCAAAATCACTTTCTTTCAGAGTTTTTCTCGAAATAGACTCCTAAATTAGACAAAATTCTATTCCTATCACGATTCTTACAACAAAGGACAGTCCTAAGTGGGGTCAAGTGACCCCCCTAATCCTAGGGTCTCTAACTAGTCCTAAATTAGTCTAAACACTTAAAACACTAAATGCACAATTGCTGGAAATTATGAAAATACATGACAAATGCGATAAAACAATTAATAAAAATGCATGAGAATGTCCTAAATGCAATCTAATTATCCTATATGAACTTAGGCATGTTTCTAGGTTGTTTTGACCCTAAAAATGGCTTTTAACTCACTTTAAAGCCACTTTAAAATTCTGGACAGAATCTAAAGTCACTTAAAAAGTTATTTAAAACCCTTGAAAATAACAAATAAAAAATGTGAGAATGCTCTAGAATGCAATCTAACACAATATAGTAAATTACCCTATATGATTTTATGCAAAAATATGACTTAAAAATGGTATTTGAACCACTTTACAGCAATTATTCAAATCTGGACAGATTTGAATAATTACTTTAAATGGTCTAAAGACCATAATTAATCCATCAAACGATCATAAAATAAAGTCCTAATATGCATACTAACATGGGAAGACAAATACTCATGCAATTCATCCAAAACAACATACATTAATGCTCAATATAATTAAGTTGCACACAAGGGAAGGGACTCACCTTAGCTCGCTCCCTCGAACACAATTCATATAACACACTCAAGCATTAACGATATGCATTAAACACAAGTCTATGCATGAAACATAAATCTATCCTAAGGCATTAACATACAACTAACGAACTTATGCATAAAATATTCAACATATAAACTTACCTTAAACACAAAGATCATACATGCATAGACTCAAAATCATATCAAAATAGAAACTAATATGCATTAAATAACTCCTAACATGCATCCTAAACATGATTATATCTCCTAAAACATACTCCTATCAACCAAACCATGATTAACATACCCCACAATATAATAAAAGACTCAAACTAACACTAAACATGGCCTAAACTCCTTAAGCATGCAAAATAGAAAAGATACTCTAAACATATTAAACTTTGCATAAACATTAAATCATTCAATCCTAACTTAGTAAACATGATTAAATTCTACATTCTCAACCTAAATCATGCATAAAAAGTAAAGGAATTAAAGCATACATTTTGCAGCAATACTAAAAATACTCCAAACATCTTATATTCAAACTATGTTATGTAAGCATACTAAGACTAATGGGAGGGATGAATGTACCTTAATCCTCCTTCTTCCTTATTCCTAGCTCTCTACTTAAAGCTTCAATGACCTCCAATTTCGTGGCTATGGTTTTCATGGGCTGCTCTAAGTGTCAAAGTCTCTCCTCTCCAAAATTCAGCCTCCTAAACTAATTTTATAGCCTTATATTTATATAGAGACTTTTATTTTGATCAATGGCTCTCATTAAAACCCTAAGGATTCATCCAAGGGTCCTAAATCAGTCTTCTCCAGTCCCAATGCCGAGTTAAACCCTCCAAATAGGGTTTGGAAGAGTCTCAAGCTAATATAACTTTTCAAAACTCGAAAATGGGCAAAATTAGGCAAAGGGCTCGGGTGACCATCCACCCTAGGACGGTTTTCCGTCCACCAGGGGCGGCTGGCCATCCCTAGAGGGTTGGTCATCGAGCCTCAGCCCAATTTTGACCCATTTTTTGGCTTCTCTTGACCCATCTCGGCTGTTTTCAGCTTTTCGGGCTCGTTTCAAGTCCAATTTTGACGATTCAAGCGTCAAAACGATTGTGATTCGATTCTCCATGTTTTAAGAAGTGTTTGAAGTAAAAATCCATTGACCACAGTCAAAGTTTTAGGAGAAAGTCGACCGATTAGCTGTTTTGGGCTTTGTTAAGCCCAATTAGAGTTTGAAATCCACTAACCGATCGCTCTCGAGATTGTTTCCACTTCTTAAAAAAAATTTGAAGAAACATTTAAGAAAGTGTTTCAAAGCTTTTGAAGGCTTTCATTTGATAAAAAGATCAAATCCCGACTGCTTTAGGTGAAAACCTTAATCTGAGCTTGAAAGGGCCCTTTGAGCCTTAAGATCCAAACATGAGCCCAAAGGCTCAATGGACCTTGCCACTGATCAACTTAGCTACCAAACACACCCTAAATATCCATGCCAAAGCCTCGAGGCCACCCGGGACAAGATCGACAGTCATTTGGGGCTTTTGTGATTCGAAAGACAGTGTTGCCTTTCAAGTCACAAAAGACCTTATTTCCTATCAAGCCTGGCTCGGAATGCCATGAACTTTAGCAGGGACATTCCTAGACTCACTAAAAACTAAATACAAAAAGAATCGACTCAATCTGACCTAAAAACCTACATGCGATAATGACCTCTAACTAACTACACAAAAGGATACTACGAGTGACTTAGGGTTTCAACACCCTATTCCATTTCAAATCATAGGCAACCATTCATGACCCTTCCCATGGTCAAAAATGGATGTCTACAATCTTATCCAAGTCTAAATGCAAATGTAAGAGCTAGATGGCGTAATAATCCTTCTAATGACTTTCCAAATCTGAAAGAAATGATAAATAATATACATATCGACTTCTGTTTCCCAAAAAATCGAACCAGGCTCAATACCAAACCTTGGTATTCCCAATACCCTAGACCTAGTATTAAGATTTCAATAAAAGTCCCAAGGAAAAGGGGTAACTAAGAATGGAAAAGAAAAGAAGATATATAAATTGATTTCCAGTCGAAAATACCCCATTACCGATAATCCACAGGTGCATTATCGGTAATGACACTCTTCTGTACTTCTTGCTGAAAATCATTATCGATAATGGCTCCCTTCCTCTATTTATAATACTCTATTTCCGATAATGCACTAGTTTATTATCTTTAATGGCTCCTCTCTGCCAAACCCCAAGGAAGTGCATTACCGATAATGCACTCCTGCATTATCAGTAATGCCCTCTCCATAAAGCTTGAAACAAACATCCATAGAGTCCAAACCACCCTAAAACCCACAAATTCTCATAAAACCTCAAAATCTCTACTCAAAACCATAGATCCATCATCTAACAACCTCTTGAACATCAGATCTACCAAATTTACAAAGATCACATGGTTCGATCAAAAAATAAACCATGATTTACACTTTCAAAACCCATAAAACTTATTTCAACCCACATTATCAAAACCACACCGAAATCCTCAACAAAAACCTCACAACACATTCCAAACATGCTAGTTCAACCATCAAACCAAGCTACCACCACAAATCCCTCAAAATCTAAACTTTACAACCCAAAACCCTCAAAATGGGTTTAAAAAAGAAAAAAAGAAGATGGAGAAGATACTAGGAATAATCAAGCTTACCTTCATTGGTGATGTAACAGCGACGACGACCTCCGGTGAGCTTCCTTCTCTCTTTCTCTCTCTTTCTCCCGACCTCAATCTCCCTTTCTTGGTCTCTTGTCTCAGCCAAATGTGAAGAAAAGAAATGGGGTGGGTGCTTTTAAACATTGGGGACATAAGGGGCATTCTCAATTTTTTTTTCTAAAATACGATTAAAATATAAATAAAATAGAAATACAAACTTGGGTTTTCACAATCTCACCCCTTAAAAGAATTTCATCCTCGAAATTCAAAACATCAAATTCTAAAAAAGAAAAGGATATTTCTCTCATATCAGACTCTAGCTCCCATATTGCCTCTTCTACATCAATTAGTTGACTAATCAATGGACTAGTCGACTAATCACTCTATTTTAGTCCACTAATTTAGCACGAGTTCACTTTTCTTCTTTTTACTCTATTTTCTTTATCCGGAGTCCGATTCGCGTGATCTTTATATGCTTGGAAAGCTTATGGGATCTAGATTTTGATTATGTTGGTTTGTGGGGCAAATTATCCTTAAAGAGAGTGATAATTTTAGAAATACCAGAATTGCCCCTATGAGTTCCACTTGGCTTTTAGCCATGGGATTAGGCTTGTAACGACTAATCATGCTTGGGGTTTGTTGTAAAAGTCTTTTGGGTCTTTGTTTTAGTCTTTTGAGGTTTACTTGCTTAGGCAAGGGTTGATATTTGTTCTTTATTATTTCTCTTTCAGATCAAGATACTCTCGAGGACTATTCTTTCATGGGTTAGCTTGCATATTCATGGGACACTGTTTGGTGGTCTGTAGCCTGATCAATGTAGGATAATAAACCTCTCAAACAATGATAATATGTGATTTACACTGCATGATATGCTGGACTATTTATAATTATGAACTGTTTTATGAAATAACTATGATGCAGGGAACATAGCTATTTATAAATACTGGTGTGGTGTGTTTATAACTGTTTATGATTATAAATGATGGCATATGGTTTACTTACTTCGTTCTTGCTTTGAATGATGGATATGCTTTGTTGAAATGATGATCTGATATGTATATGCCATTCATTACTGTATTTCATGCCCGCTTGGCAATGGTTTATATATTCATGTTGTTATGCATGGTTTAGGCTCGGTTGGTATACAAGGAGATTATTTAAGAGCCCATGGTCTTGGGTGGAGCCTCAGTGCAAACTCGAAGTATATAGCCCCTTAGTAGCTCGACAGTTAACCGTATGTAAGGTAACTGATCGGTATCCTCGAGAGGTCAGACCCCGTAGTGGTCGGTTTTGGCTGTCGTTGTGCCGGAGGCTTGTTATCCTAGAACAACGTCCTAATATATGTTCGTGAGCCTGGTCTTCGAAAGGTCAGAAAGGATGGTTTTTGAACTGTAATTATATTCTGAACTAAACCCACACCCTTTTATTTGTTGATTATTGAACTGGATATGAACTTCTTTATTTTAATGTTTCGTGTATCAATATTATTACTGTTAGTTGAGGTTGTATTCCTACTAGGAATTCCAAGCTCACGTTGTGTTTTATATGTAAGGAAATCGATGGAATGGATTCGCAGCGGAAGACTTGCAACTGTAGACATCCATTTTTGACCATGAGAAAAGTCATGAACGTTTGCCTGTGTTTTGAGGAGAATTAGGGTGTTAAAACCCTAAGTTGCCAGTTTTACCCTTGTGGGCTGTTAGATAGAGGTCATTATCGCATGTAGGTTTTTAGGCCAGATTGAGTCGATTCTTTTTGCATTAGGTTTTAAGAGAGTCCATAGATGTCCCTGTCAAGTTTCATTGCATTCCGAGTCATGCTTGATAGGTAATTAAGCCTTTTGTGACCTAAAGGGCAGAATTGTCCTTTTGATCACAAAAGTTCGTAAGAGCTGTCGAATTGGTTTCAGATTGTCCCGAAGTTTTGGCATAGGTAATTAGGGTGTGTTTGGTAGCTAAGTTGGTCAGTGGCAAGGTCTGTAGAGTTTTCTGGCTCGTGATTGGCTCTTAAGGCTCATAAGGCCCTTTCAAGCTCAGATTAGGGTTTCAATCGGGAACAGCCGAGATTCAATATTTTTGTCAAACTGATGCCTTCACAAGCTTCAAAATACTTTCCTAAAATGTTTTAAAACTTGTTTTGAGAAGAAAAAATGATTTCGAGATCAAATGATCAGCAAATTCCAAAACCCTAAACTAGGGCCCAGCAGGCCCAAAACAGGTGATTTTTTCTTAAACCTTTGACTTTGGTCAATTCATTTTCACTTCAAACACTTCTTAAAACATGGAGAATCTAATCACGGTCGTTTTGATTCTTGAATCGTCGAATTTGGACTTAAAACGGACCCGAAAAGCAAAAAAAAAAAGCCGAAACCGAGTCGAAATGGGCTGAAACAAGCCCACATAGGGCAAAAATGGGCTGATGGCTCGATGACCATCCACCTAGGGATGGCCAACCGTCCTAGGGTGGACGGTCACCCGAGCCTAAACTCCAAATTTGCTAAAATTCGATCTTTTGAGTGTTTTAAGGTTTTGGGACTCTCTCACAGCCAAGTTGGGTCAGTTTGGATCACTTTGTTCGACTTTGGAGACCTAGGAAGACACATTTAGGGCCCTTGGATCATTCCTAAGGGTTTTAATGTGGACCATTGATTGATTTGGGGCCTTTCCTATATATACATCACTATAGAATCAATTTGGGAGGCTAAAAATTGGAGAGAGGAGACTTGAGCACTTGTAGCAGCGACTAACAACCCTAACCACGAATTTGGAGGCTACCAAAGGTTGAAGAAGAAGGCTAGGAGCAAGGGATAAGGAGGCTAAAGGTACGTTTAAACATACCATGATGCTTAGGATGAGGTTTTGTATAACATAGTTCAATTTTGGGGATTTCTGCATAGTTACATGTTTAGCATTCTTTCTCTCTTCTTCTTCTCTTTTTTCATGTCTATGCCATGTTAGGAATGAATGTTTAGGGTGGGTATTCATAGGTTAGAAGTAAAAGGGTTAGTTGTTTATTGCATGTGGGTATTAATGTGTAAGTTCTTGCATTTATGAGTCTTGCATGATTTGATGTTTGAGTTTAGGTATATGTCTTTAGGTATGCTAATTATTATTGGCTAATAGGAACATGTTTAGGAGTTCATTTATATTTAGCATGCATGATAGGAATTAGTTTAAGATATGATATTCTCTATTTTGGGGTTAGTAATGCGTGTTAGTAAAAAATTGAATCTTTTTGCATATATAGGATGAGTATCTATGGTATAAATATTTTTAGGGTAGTTTTGAGTTTAGTTTTGTTTATAGCATGATTCTTAATCTTGTTTTGATGGTTTGAGTATATGAAATGTGTTCGAGGGAACTTGCAAAGGTGAGTCTCTTCCCTTGTGTTTGGATAAATTATTTTGGTTTGTTTATACCATAGTTTTGATATTGTTTTGTATAGTTTTCTAGTTTAATATGTAACATGAATGTTAGGACATTTATTTGTAATTTTCAATGGATTAATCATGATTTTTAGGTTATTTAAAGTATATATTCAAATCTGTCCTGATTTGAATGTATACTTTAAAGTGACTTAATCATCATTTTTAAGCCCATTTTTACTTAATTTCTTCATATGGTTTTGTAGTATATTCATGTAGGATGCATGCTAGGTCATTGTCACATTTTTTATTATTTTTTTTAGGTTTTTTTAGAATGGTCTAAAGATTATATTTAAATCTGTCCATATTTATTTATACCTCTAAATCATTTTTAAGGCAAAATCTAACTTAGAAATATGCCTAGGTTCACATAGTTAAATTAGTATGCATTTAGGGCATTTTTCATGCATTGTAGGGTTAATATTATGTTTGTTAATTTAAATTTCAGCGTGCATTAAATTAGTATGATAGGATTTTAGATTAACTTAGGATTAGGTAGAGACCCTAGGTTTAGGAAGGTCACTTGACCTTCTTTAGGACTTTTCTTCGTTGTAAGGGTTGCATTCAAATTCAAGTAATTGATCGAGTTTAAGAGTTTATCTTCGAGAGAGATTTTAAAAAATGATTTTTGTTAAAAATAATTGATTTATTAAATAGTTATCTCATGAAATGGGAATCTTTTAAAAGAGTTTATATTGAAAACAATTTCTTTGACAAATAAATGATTTTTGGAATGAAATTCCATGGATAATGATTTTGAAAAAGGAAGTTTAAATTGAGGTTTACTACTAGAAGATAAGTTTTATCTTTTAAAAATTCTAAATGCATTGGAAATCTTTTAATTATCAAATAATTTTGAAAAGTAATTTTGAATGGATAAAAACTCTCGAAGATAGTATCTTAGATAAAGGCGAACACTTTTAAATGATGTAGTTCATTACAATAGGAGAGTCCTAGGGTGATCGAACTACGTGGTCTTTGATTCTTGTCAAGCAACTGATAAGGTACGTAGGCCGCCAATAGGGTCTAAGTCCAATCTTAGGTTGACTTTTGTCTCCTAAGGTCTTTAGGATTGTGATATTTTTTTTATTATCCATTATTATAAATGTAATATTATTCCTATTTTTCTTGGTTGATTAGATATGATAGGTTGTTTTTATAAGATTTTGATAAAGCCCAAAAATAATTAAGAGACCTTTAATTAGGGTGAGATGGGTGCCTACAAGATGAGTCTTGGAACATTCCCATCTCATAACCTAGCCCCCGAATCCAAACTTTGATTTCGAAGACCATGCTTTTCCAAAAATGGGGTCATTGTTTTATTTTAAATAAAATTCTTTTTGTGGTTTCCTTACTCCCTAAAAATAAGGTGGCGACTCCTTGTTTTATCAAATTCCATTCCTTTTTCAAAAACCCAATCTAAGTGGACTCCCACAATAGAGAATGATAATTAGGATTGGATGACCTTGAGTGGATAATAGAGATGGATAATAAAGAATGATAAATGAGTAGATAAAAGAGAAGGATAATTATCTACTAATCCACGATGATAAGTGAATCCAATCCCAAATAAAAAAGAGAGCTTTCAAATGGAGGGGGCTTGAATGTGGCGGGTTCACAGCAACAAAATTTTTGAAATAATTGAATCCTCCATCAAAATCCAGCAGGATTTCGAACAAGCATCAGATCATGAATTTACAAAACAAGAATGTATTTAAACAACTTTAAACCATACTTACTTGAATCTCTTTTGTTGTAGCGTTTGTCGAATCCTAGCTCCAAAAGAATGAAGCCTCCAAGGTATCCACACGAGCACAAGACCTTCAGAACCCTTGCAACTACTCAACACTAGAGAAAAGGCAAGCTTGAGAGGGAGAGGATAAGAGCACGGTTTGGAGAGAGAGAGCGCTCACGGCCCTAGGATTTCACTCTTCCTTTTCTTGGCCTCATCTAATGTGATGACTAGGTTGCTTAGTGCTAGCTTGACCTAGCACCTCTTTTTATAGAAAATATTCTCGTTATTTGCAATTTGATCCATCTCTTATTAATTATTAATAATAAGGATCAAATTAATAATAAATAAGAATATACTCCTCTCTCTTAATTCAAAAGACTCTCTTATGCCCTTAGTGTGTGTGACCATTTGGGTTCACCCCAACCTAGTAGTGGTTCGGGACATCTCATGTTCCCTAAAATAGAAACTTTTTATTTTTGGTTCAATTGGAACAATTCCAATTTTGCCCTCAATGATAACACTTACCATTAGGCCTTCACTAGTCATAAGTGACATCTAGCAACATATCATGACATACCCTAGGTGTGGGTGAATAGCAGAACTAAATGAACCCTTCATGTTACTTAATCCTTCTTCTTCTAATGTCACTATTAAGATAATCAAGGTATGGTTATAAGTCAAAACTCTCATCTTAACTTCTTGTTATATGTTCCACAAAGTATAATCTCAATAAGATGAACATGATGAAACACTTTCACAGTTCACCTATCACTCTGTCCAGAGATTAAAACTGAGAGTTATTTTTGTGAACTAACCCTGACATTCTCTCTCAACAAAGTGAGAGTGATGATTCTATATTGCACACTCATCTATCTTCATGCATAACTTATTAGAGCCAATGAGTACCGATTACATCCTGATGGTTAAGGCTGTACGAGATATTATCAAACCCTAATAACTCATGCATAAGACAGCTATGGTGTCTCAGGTCTAAGGACTACCAAATAAATGGATGCAACAAAAGAATATTCATTTGACTTAATCTCCATAAGAATATTCTTGAAGATCATGTTCAGTGTACATGTTATCTAACATGCACCCACAGATTAACTATAGTATCACTACACTGATAGGAAAGACTATCTATCCTCCCATTGGAGTTAGTTTAAATATGTGCTACTCTTAGTGGTTTATAAAGGTCCACTTTAATAAACCTATGAGTATGAACTCTTTAGAATAAATGTTTATGATAAATATCAGTCTCTCTATCTCAACAACTTGAAATGTATATTTCTCTTATCATTCATTCATGGACTTCATCATATATATATATTTAAATATACAAGACAAGTTTTATCTTCTAATTAATATAATATGAAACTGATATGCTCTTTAGGATTAGTTTTAGGGCATATCTCTAACATTATACAGCAGATTCACAGATTTCTGGTAGGGGTTTAGTTGTAGGGAACTTTACTTAGGTTGCATTGGGACTAGCAGTGTTCTGGGCGATCTTGCATCAGTCTAATTAGTTGCATTGTTGCAATACTTGGATTATTATTATTATTATTTTGTACTGGATATCCTATACAAGAGGGTTGTTGCAATTTATGTATTAGCACATTAGACTTGGTCTGTACTACTCGATTTTGGGCATATGTATGCACTTGACATTTCATATCATGTTGTTATATTATATTTATTTCTGTCCTGAGTATGGAAATATGAATGAGCAGGACAGGTTGTATCTCCATTTGACACATGTCGACCTACCCAGAAGGGTCAGTACAATCGTCAGATTTGGGCGTTACAAAAGCGTTGGTGGAGCGGCTCTAGAAGTACAATGCAGCCACAATCATAGAGCAATCCATTGGTAATGGGTGCTGAGAAAATTCGATACATTCCGCAATGCCAGTCTCAACCCAACGGAAATAAAGGCCAGACCGAATCTGATCAACCCATTCAACTTATTGAGGTAGAGCTTTATGCCATGTTCGAATGGAATTAGCTTCATACCACATATCCCATGAAATTTGTGATTCAAGAAGCAATTTTTCTTTTCCAAATCGTGGAAAATTTTGGCGAAGTTCAGAATCGTCGAATGATTGTGTGAATGAAGGACCAATAGTGAGATCTTTTGAGTTTGGGAGGGGAAAGACCTCATTTTCATTGTAGGTGCCCTCGATTGAAGTGAAAATGGTTGAAGGAGAAGGCGACACGTCCGACAGCGGAGATAAAGCCCGTGACAGTGTGGATCTGGTTTTAGCTATGTTTATGGTTAGATAAGAGGGTTAAGGTTTTTTAAAATTGGTTGAAATTTGATGAAGAAGATGAAAAATGGTACAAAAATGGAAGCTTGAAAGCTTAAAAATGGTGGTAAGGGTTTCAGTAGAAGAGAATGAAAGAATATAAAGGGTTAGAGAGAAAAAGGGACCTTTTGGAATGTTTAACTTTTTGGTTGGGAATTGTTAATATATGTAGAGACAAAAAAGAAGTTGAGTTAAAAGATGAGATTTAGTGGGGTTAGATAACAAACCCAACTTATCAACATTTTGAAATTTAAAAGCTCTTATCTGAGTTTTAAAATTCAAAATTGGGGGGGGGGGGGGGACCCAATTGTTGGGCTACAAATAAAATTTGTGGGCTTGAAAGCAACAAGGCAAATTTATGTAGGCTTTTTTATGGGCCACTTGGGATAAAAGCCCAAATGTATAGAATGGATTTAATTTTATTCTAGGCTTAAGTCCAGGTTTGTAAGCTGAAGCCAATTTGAAGAATTTTGATTAAGTCAAAAGACAAAGAGAACTTGGGAAGCTGCTCCTATCTTCATGGGATCATTAGCAAAAAGTGAGGAACAATCAAACTGAATGGTGCATCTAGCAAGTGACACGTGGAGCATCAATAACTCTGGAAAATTTGTCTATAAATGTCAAGCTTGGAGGCAAACTCAAGATACTTCAATAGTCACACATTAACACTACTTCTTCTATAGTTCTTAGCATTTAATTTCAAATTCATTCTTTCAATTTCATAGTTTTCATTGCCACTTTCAATTTATGGTAATTTCTTTCATTCAATTTCTTCGCAAATTCATAGAATAGGTTGCTTTCAATTTCATAAATAAGCTTGCTTTGAATTTCTTAAATTATCTTGCTTTAAATTTCGAAAATTAACTCATTTCGTAATTTAGATTGCTTTTAATTAAAACGATTTACTATTTCAATTCAATTGCAATTTATTTTATTTGGCATTTCATTCTTAGTTTGATTAAAAGTCATATTGATTCGTCATAAGCATGGAAGAACTCTAATAAAGGAAAGTACCTGACCCTTTCACAATCGCCTACCATCCAATCTTGATTTTCAAGGTGATTTATTGATCGGTCGAAAATCAATTTAATTGATTTCTTAGTTTTCCTCTTATGAATCGCGCTCGGAGTCAAAAGGATTGACTTACATTGAATCAATTTGATTCTAGCACGTCTGTGCACCTCGCGAAAGCCAATTTATGTGCAAATAGATAATTAAAAAAAAAAAAATCAAAGAATTAGAATCTTGAAACCATAATTATTGTTTCACTTACTTGTGGGGCAAAAAAAAAAGAATATAGCATATTCTCGGCAAAAGCTTTTAGTCAAATATTAGATTGGCAAAAACACAGTTAACATGGATTCTAAGAGAGGACGCACGACTCAAATGGGAATGTATAGATGCTTTGCCCTAACTATGCTCAATTGAGAATTTTCCACTTTGAGGCCTGACGTCACAAAATGCTTTTATGACGTCAGCATTGCAGTAGAGAACAACTGGCTATTGAATAATATATTTTCGAAAAAGTAATCCTAATAGCAGTACAAAAACCGGAAGAGAATCTAATTCTCATGTAATTTGGGATTGGGGAAAGCAAAAGCGAAGCCAGATATTCTCACGTATTACTAGGAGTTTTTATAATGAATAAAGAACGAAAGAAAAAACATAAAGAAAAAGGGAAACGAAAGTGCAACTGATATCATGACAGCCAGACTAATGCATTTTTTATGATACCGGGATCAGAGTAATGACAGGTACAAAACGTGATTTATTAGGTGTTCTCCATGGTGAGGCGGCTGCCTATGTCCTACATATAATCAACATTTTTTTAGAGCATTTCCAGTGGGGGTTATTGTATTTGTCAAAATTTGCTCTAATGGAGTTTCATATGGGTGTCAAATTTTGACAATGGCATCTCTTGCTGCCAAAGGCCAAATGCCAAATGCCAAAAAGGTGAAAAATACCAAAATATTAGGGATGTAACTCGGAATGGGTCAATCCGAGATCTGATCCGATCCGATCAATTCATACCGGATTGGAATCTGTCTGAATTGATTTTGGATTGGTCCTGATCCAAGTTCTTCAATCTGAATTGAATTTAGACTGGTCCTCGGATTTGGTCTTTTGTAATTCGATCCAATCCAAAATTTAATCCGAATGTCCAATCCAAAATCCGATATTATTAAAATATATTTATTATTATTATTATATGACTATATGCAACATGTAATATTCTTTTTGAATTTTGTAACATTATAAATTTATAATACAGTAGTAGAAAAAAAAATGATATTATAAATTTACTTTTTACCCTCTTTTTACACTATTACTATTTATTTATATATAAAAAATTCCAAATACTAATAAAAAAATTATAGAGATTGGTATTTTGGATTAGATACACTATTTATGTTAGTCATACATACCAAAGATCACAATGATCCAACCGTTAGATTTTAAAATATCCCAATATTAAAAATTCTATTATTTCTTAATATCTAAGTATAATAATTTTTACAATGATATTTTAAAAAACGACCATTGAATTAGATGTTTCGCTTATGTGAGTCATGTATGCAAAAAATCATGTTCAACTAATGGTCATTTTTTATAAAATACCACATTTTTTCTAAAAAACTGTGAGATCATATTTGTGCAGTTTAGAACATTTAGATGTTTCCTCAAAATCATGCCATCGGATCTATATGACTTTTTGCATGCATAATGTGTAGGCATGGAATATCTTATCCAATGGTCAATACGTTTCTCAAAATACATATCTCATATTGGATTTTGCAAAGCATTAGTAAAAACCTTATGCAAGAACCATGTATTCAGATGAAAAACTACTTATGTTGATTTCATCCAAGTTGTATATCATATAGTTGTTATCTATATTTTACAAAACCTAACATGGAGTTGGTATTTTATGAAACTGACCGTTGGATAAGATGTTCCACTTATACACATTATGCATGCAAAAAATCATATAGATCCGACGGTTGGTTTTTGAGAAACATATAAATTGTTTAAATTGTACAAATATAATCTAACAATTTTTTGCAAAAATGTAGCATTCTTTAAAAATTGACCGCTGGATCAACGTGATTTTTTGCATGCTTGACTTACATAAGTAGAACATCTCATCCAATGGTCATTTTTGAAAATATTACCGTGAAAATTATTATACTTAGATATTAACAAATAATATAATTTTTAATATTAAGATATTTTAAAATCTGACAGTTGGATCATTGTGATTTTTGGCATGTATAACTTACATAAATAGGGTATCTAATCCAACGGTTGATTTATCAAAATTTCAATTCTTTTAATTTTTTTATTAGTATTTAGATTTTTTTATATATAAATAAATAGTAATAATAGTGCAAAAACTAAAAAAAGGATAACAAGTTGTGCTTAATTAATTTTTATTGCCGCAACTTTTATTGAAGTTGTGATTAATTATAAGAAGTTGGTCTGAATTAAGTGCATACTTCTTAATTTTTTTTTTTTCATATATCCAGTTATGCACTATCACGGTTGTCACCAAAGTCAATCATTAATTTTCATATTTTAAAATTTTATTTTATTATATTTTTTTAACGAAGGATCGTGGTCCGATCCAATCCAATCCATATTGAATTCAGATTTATCCAGATTTGGTTCGAATTCAATTAATATTGGACATGGTCCTAAAAAGCCTAATCGTCCTCATTTCCCCAAATTCGATCTGATCTGATCTGAGTTGCACCCCTACAAAATATAACATCAATGTATTGAAACATATAAGTATCAAAATTTGGCATTGATGCCATATGGTACTATTTGGCTTTGACACATCAAATGACATGAATGCATTGGAGATGTTCTTAGTATAGTATAGTAATAGTGGATTAGAAAAATGCTAATCATTCCCAAAAAAGTGCGTCCCTAATGAATTCTTAATGTGGTCGATGATCTATCGATCCAATACTGAAAGCATTTGGCTATCCATATCTTTTTTTTTTCTTTGCTAAAATACATAATAAATGGTTAAGCATTTGGCTAGAGATGCTCCTATGGTTCAAGCTATTTTTTTTTTTTTTTTTTTGGCTCTATCTCCATCTTCTCTTACAATCAAGTACAAATTTCAATACATTGTGTGTCTTGGAGAAGATTAATGGATAGAGTTAAAAGTTGAGACAGATTTGGCTCAACTTATAGTTAGGGTTATTATTGAACGGGAAAATGCATTAGACATTGGAAAGGGATTTTTTGCATCATTAACCAAAAAAAAATTCCTTGGATGGAAAAATTCCCAACCATCAGAGTTGCTCTGACCCTTCCTTTTTTATTATTACTCAGTATTATTTTTTACCAAAGTCAATTTAAGAAAAAATATATATTTTTTTCCATTACCTAAGTCAATTTATGATGGAAGTTAAGGGCTTGGATTTATAAGAGACTAGCATAAATCTCGGATGATGCCCAGATATAAAAATAATAGTGGAATATTAAAAAATTTATGAAAAATATAAATATTTAATAAATTGTTTGATAAATTTTAGTTTAAATATTATTTAATAAAATATATTTTTTTTAAATCTCGGGCATGCCCAGGTGTGAAAATAATAGTGAAACATTAAGAAACTAATTGAAAAATATAAAATATTTAGCAAAAATTTTGATCAATTTTAATTTTAACACTATTGAACAAAATACTTTTTCTAATGTCGTCCAGTTTTATTTTGTTCTCAAAACTAATTGTGAATTATTGTTATTTTTTAAAATTAAATAACATTAATGGAACTTTTTTTGCCATCATTTGGACTAGACACGTAAAGAAATGTGTGAGAGAGCTTTACTATTTTTAAAATGAGCAATACTATTCCAGTTAGCTATTTCACCCACCTTAGTTGGCATTTAATGTATGGTTTACATAAATAAAAGTAAAATTTTTATTGTTTCAAGATCATAAACATGATTGATCCAAGTAAGAAGGGTAGAAAAAGGTGGGTGAAATACATGGGTGAAGTAGCATTTTTCTTTTTAAATAAAGATTTAAAATTTGAATTTGAAATGAGTATAAGAAGGGAGAGATAATAATTGAATAAAGAAAAACCTAGGGCGCATGCGTTGTTTAAAGAGTATCAAGAGCTTTTAATTCAGAGAGAGAGAGAGAGAGAGAGTTTGAATTAATAATAGAATAATAAAAAATAAGAAAAAAGAGAAAAATTGAGAGCTTGCCAACTTAGCCCCATTGAGGGAGGACTTGGCATATATTATAGTAATAGATAATAGATGCATTGAAAACACACGTTTTTAGCAACAAAAAGCATTAACAGATTTTGGAAAAGCAATTAAATTCTTTGAATTTTGGAATACCTTTTAAAATTTCGTGGAACACATTTTACAAATTTTGAAACATAGTATGCATAAGAACAATTTAAAACACTTCATTCTAATGTGTGTTCATTCTATTTTCCGGAAACAAATTAATGAATCCTTATATTTTTTTTCAGGTTTATTTGAAATTTTTAAAAATCAGACTAAAACTATATATATATATATATATATATATATGTCTTGTTTTTTATACAAAGCTTAATAGATTAAGATAAAAATGAATTTATTAAACAATGGTAAATGAAAGTCCATCATCGTTTTTAAAAACTATTGTAGTTTTTCAAAAAAAGATAGCGATTTTTAACAACTATTGTGGTTTTACACATAAAAGATGGATAATGATTTTTTTTTTTTTTTTAAATGTCATTGTTTTGGAAGTTACATAACGATTTTCAAACAATATTGTATTTTTTTATTACAGTTTTTTTACCCCCGTCATTGTTTTACTTATTTTTTGAAGTGACTAACTTGAACCTGTTCGGATGAGCTTTTATTATTTTTTTAATTTTTACTTTTAAAAGTAAAAAATAAAGTATAAAAGTTTTTGAGTGAAAAATTTCAGAAATTATTTTTAAAAGTTGAGACAATAAGAAAGTAATTAACAAGATTTTGCACAATAAAAAATATCAAAACTTTTATTTATTTATTTATTTTATCAATTTTATTTATAAAAAAATAGAAATTTAACCAAATTCAAATGGGCTCCTTAATTTTCATTTTTGATAGGTCATCAATTTGAATGAATATTGAAATAACCAATCAAAGTAGTTGAACAAACCAATCATTTTTTATGATCGGATGGTAACTATCTTTCATTACGAGGTAGATAGAGATGAGTGAACTCATTTCATCGAAGGCACGTTGAAAAAATTTATTGGATTTTGGTAATCCTCCAATTATGTTAGTGCCACATGACATGGGATAGAGATAAGAATTTAAAGAAAGCATACAAATATAATAATTTGCACTAGTGTCTGACGTGTCTACCAAATCAGATTTTGTACGTAAAATGGTGAAAAGCTTCTTCGCTGGCATCCACTAATCATTATTGTTTTTAAAGAGACAAAAGGGTAATCAACATCATTCCTAGCCTTGTCAACCACCAACAAATAGGAAAAAGTTCTTCACAACTACGTGGAGCAGTTATGTGAGTTGTTTGATCTCTTCCAAGGAGTTGGTCTGCCTTAAATCTCCACCGTTAATTAGTGGATGCTTTGTTATCATCGTAAACAAGTCAAAAGGTTGGTGTGTAGCTCATGTGAAATAGTGATTGAGAGGACTTTGAACTATTGGGTCCCACTTGCTGAATACTGTGTTGGAATTGGTGAGGTTTGAATTTGATGGAGCAACAACTATTGTTGACCTTTAAGACCCCGAAGAAGAAGACACCTAAAGCTGTTGAAGAATTTGGCCCTTAACAAAATAATTAATTAACCAAATGATAGGACACTAAAACTTCACACGGCCCTTTTTAATGCGTGTTCTTAGGATATATATATATATATATATATATTAACCGTTTTTTTTACATTTTTAAATTTTTTTTTTTTGTCCTCCATATCTTATCCATAGTGAATAATGATTTTATTTTTATTCTTTTGATCTAATTAAAATTAATAATTTTTTTTTTTGGTAGAAAAACAAAAACATAAAAAAAAAAAAAAAATCTTTTATAATTAAATGATGCACTAGCTAGTTACGAGAAATCTAAATAGATTGCATGTGTCATAAAATTGAAATTTTGTATAATTCAATTAAATTTCTTAACATTGCAATATCATTTCTTTTCTAAGTGCTACGTGACTAAAAGATTATATAACAACTATTATTAGATATTCCCTTTACAAGGGTTGTAAGTAGCTGGGGTTTACACGGGTTTGTTTAGGATGAAGCCACGTCCCTTTTGAGAAGATTCAATGGCTGATATTTATTCCACGTCAAAACGAGTGACTTACAGCGTTTCATCAAGCAAACCATTTTAACGTCGTTCATTACGTGACCATCACGCATCCAAAAAGCTTCCCATAACAATGTTTTCAAATGCAAAAAAAAAAAAAAAAAAAAACCCTCAAAATCAGACACTGCAATTCATTTTCTACAACCCCCTCTCTCTCTCTCCACCTTTACTCTTACTCCTCTTCTTTCTCTCTACACGTCTCTCTACCCTTTTTTCATCTTCCTCTCCTCTCCGTGTATACACTACATATTGTTCTTAATCTTCCTCTTCTCTCTTTCTTTGTTCCAAGCTCTGCAGAGATAATTAACCAAGTTTCATCACAATACATGGTAATTGTTTCAAACCATCTACCGTTAAAGCATTAAATTATCAAGTACATAAACAAAAAAGAAACAATTACACTCCCCAAAATCAAAAAATATAGTGAAGGAGTTACGTAGATCGAAAGAGTTATCAACAATGGGACCATTGCTCAAAAGCTGCCAAAGAGTTTGAGCAGCCAAGGAAGCTGTTTGGATCAAGAAGTTCATTACAGAAATAGGAGTGGTTCAAGTCATTGAGTCACATATACCTTTGTATTGTGACAACAATGGGGCCATTGCTCAGGCCAATGAACCAAGATCTCATCAGAAGTCTAAGCACATTGAAAGGTGCTTCCACATGATTCGACAAATCATTAAAAGAAGAGCTATCAGTATACTAAAAGTAGCATCTGAGGATAACACCGCAGACCCACTAACCAAGGCTCTTACCCAGAAGAACTTAGATTGACATCTTGAAAAGATGGATATGAGATACATGACTAATTAGATTTAGTGCAAGTTGGAGATTGTTAGATGTATGCCCTAAAACCAATTGTTAGATTGTATTTAGGGAACCTTCTATTTCATTATATTCATTTATGAAATAGCTTATTTATCATGTAAACTCGTGTTTAATTATTATTCATGATAAAGTCCTTGGATAGCATGATAGAGAGTTGTATCTTAAGTGTTGAGATAGAGAGATAAACAATTTTCAAGAACATTTATCCTAGACTAGTTCCTGATTATAGGTTTATATATTTGGGCGATTATAAACCATTAAGATTAGCACAGGTTATACTAACTCCAATGGGAGGGTGGTGAGTCTCATGCCATTTGTGTAAAGACACTATAGTAAACCTGTGGGTGCTTGTTAGAAAACAAGTACACCGAACGTGAATAATATGAGTACAGCTTCTGGAATTCCATTTATATATCAAAAGCTGCTTATGTGTACAGTTACAATTGTAATCCTAAGACCTAATACACCACTAGTTATCTTATGCATGAGTTACTAGAGTTTGATAGTATCTCGTACACCTTTAACCATCAGGATGTAATCAATATTCATTGGCTCTAGTGAGTTATGTATGAAGATAGGTGAGTGTACAATAGAGGATCACCACCCTTAATATGAAAGGGAGAATGTCAATGTTAATTCACAAATACTATCTCAATGAAGTCTTTGGCCAAAGCAGTGGGAAACCAAGAAAAGAGTCTTCAAGGGTTTACCTAATTGATATTATACTTTGATGAATTTGTAACAAAAGACTAAGTTATGGTTTGGCATGTTTCCATACCTAATTAACTTAATCATGACATTGCATGGTGAATGATTATCTATATCACGAAGGGTTCATTTATATATTGTTATATTCACCCATACCTAGGGTACGTCATGATATGTTGCTAGAGGTTACTCATGACTGGTGAAGGCCTAATAGTAAGTGTTATCATTGAGGGCAAAATTGGAATTGTTCCAATCGAACTATAAATAAAAAGTTTCTATTTTGGGAGACATGAGATGTCCCCGAGCCACTACTAGGTTGGATGAACCCAATGGGTCACACACATAAGGGTGTAAGTGAGTCACTTGAATTAGGGGAGAGGAATATTCTTATTTATTATTGTTTAGACCCTTGTTATTAAGAGATAATAAGAGATGGACCAAATAATAAATACAAAGAATATTTACTATAAATAAATGATGATAGGTCAAGCTAGCACTTAGTAACTCATCATCATAAGAAGAGAAGGAGGTAAACCTAAAGTGGACAACCCTAGGGCCGTACACCTTGGTGTGCCCATCTCTCCTAGCCGCCACCCTCTCTCTCTCCATGCTTGCTCTCTTCTCAAGTGTTGTGAAGGTTCAAGGCTTCTAGTGATCTTATGCTTGTGTGGATACCATTGGAGGCTACCATACACTTTGGAGCTTGAAGGATTGGAGGAGTGCATCGCAGATAAACATCAAGTAAGCATTTCATTTATTGTTAAATTAATTGTTTTGATTTGATTCATCGTTTGAGTACATCCTTGGGATGATTACCATGGGAAAAAAATTTATTGTATCATTCCGCTGCAATCCCTAATGGTATTCTTTCAAAAGGAACATCAAGTAAACATTTAATTGTTGTAAATTATTATTTTTTTTATTCTTATCATCGTTTGAGATCATCCTTAGGATGAACACTATGGAGAAAATTTTTGTTAATCATTCTGCTGCGTTTTTCCATGGTTTTCTTTCATTTTCCACCCCTGTAGAGTATATGGATTGTCTTGTACTCCCACTCTTACTCCACTAGTCTGTCCATGAATGCATCTTTGATATATATATATATAGATAGGGGACAGGGAAGACAAAGGGTGCAAAAGAATTCCCTTGTTCATATTCGAAAAAATAAACCCAGCCAGAATTAAGAAAGCGTGCCTTGTGGCCTTCAAGTATTGTCCTATAAAAGTTTCACGATGCCTAGGCTTGAGTGAGTTTTCTTCTCCACTGTACCATTGCTTTTCTCACCTGACTTGTTCTGACTTAATAGTCGGAGGCCCTTTGGCTAGCACCACACTGATACTACCTTGATTCTGACGATCATATGAGTTTTTTATTTCAGGATAGCACCAGAGAAGAAGCGTACAAGTTTCCAGCAATAACAACAACTTTATCTAAGACTAGGTATTCATATCATATGAACTCCACACATTATTTAAAATTTCAATACCAGATGAAGGGGTACAAAGAGAGAGAGAGGGGTTGCGTTGCACCATAAGAGAGAGGGGTGTTAGGTTTTATTTTCATGTGTTGGCTAATTTCAGTTTCCAAAACACAAGTTGAGGTTTATTAGTTTAGGTCTTTTGGTTAATCCATAAGCCATCTAGCATTGAAGAGCTCAAAATCAAGTTTACTTGAAGAATATTTGAAGATCGAGATTAGAGCTTAATTGAAATGATTTTATTTATTTTTGTCTATGTGACAAAAAGGGGGAGAGATGCTATATTTAGGGGGAGAGTAGAGTAAATTTTTTTTTTTTTTTTTGGGTATTATTTGTAAACAATTTTTTTACTGTTTTTTTAATTGGTATTGTTTACTTATGCTTAGTTTGATATTTTCATTCTTTTATGTTGCATAAAATATTTTGTTTGCATGTGTGCAGAAAATAGGTACAAGTATCATTTACAACTCAAGGATTAGTACATTAGAATATTGAGGGTTTTTTTGTTTTGTTTTGTTTTGTTTTTATTTTTTTTTTTAATTTTTTTTAATTTTTTTTTCAAGTTGTAATGAAAGTTATGAGATATTCATTGTTCATGTAAGGGGGAGAGTCGATTTTGTGGTTTTTCGAGTATTTGGTCTTATGTGTAATCTTTTTGTTGGTGTTTTGTCACGAAATTGTCAAAGGGGGAGTTTGTTAGGTTTTATTTTCATGTGTTGGCTAATTTCGGTTTCCAAAACACAAGTTGAGTTGTTTTAGTTTAGGTCTTTTGGTTAATCCATAAGTTATCTAACATCGAAGAGCTCAAGATCAAGTTTACTTGAAAAATATTTGAAGATTGAGATTGGAGCTTGCTTGATTCGTTGTTCAAATCTCTCGATTCCTTTATAGGATGGTAAGTGGACTTAGCACCTAAGTTTTCATGGACTTTAGGTAATTTTAGAGTGACTTTAACATAGGTTTTTATATGAATTTAGGTGGTTTAACATATCCAAATTTCATAGGAAAGGTCTACGAGTGAAAATTGGTCAAATAGAGTTGAAAATATATTTTTTTGAAAAATCCTAAAAATCTTGTCAAATTGGATCAATCCGAGTTTTTTAGTAGGATCGATAGAATGTCTAGAAAGGTCTGGATCGATCCAACTTATTTTGCAGGATCTATCCAACTCGTGGACAGTTCGGAAAAATTCTATTTTTGTAGATTTTTAATTGGTTTTGACCTATACCAACTTCAACACAACTAGGGAACTTTACTGGGGTTATAAATAGGTTTCATTGGCCTATTTTACATATGTGGAGAATTATTGATTCATCTTTAACCTAGAATTGAGAAACCTTAGCCTCTATAGCATGCAATACCTTCTCCATGATGCTTAGCTTTTAGTTGTATGTTTTTATTTTCTTTTTGATCTTCGATTTATAGAGGTTGTAAACCACACCCAGTTTTGTTTAGAGGGATTCAAGGGACCGAATCTCCCCATTGTGTTAACCTTGGTGGATCTTCGAGGTGGTTGGATTTAGTCGGTGAGGTATTATTGGTACGTTATGGGTTGTAAAGACATATCATGGAGTTCGGTATGAGGTGAAGATTGTGCTCGTTCTTGAAATCGTTTGAGAAGAAGCCTAAAGGCGACGTGAACTACTTAGCTTGTGGACTCAAGTGTTAAGTTATAGTGTCATAGTCTTGTAAGTTATCTTTTTCATAGTGCTTCCATTCTTCTCAAGGTTTTTTACCCTATTGGGGTTTTCCTCGTTAAATCTTTGTGTTCTTATTTTTACTTTACTTTTCCACTGCATATTGTTGATAATTGAATACATAAATTAATTAGGGTTATTTGGTTAATTAAGTTATTTGGGTAATTCTAAGTAACTTTAATTTCAAGAGACTCGCATCCTTGAAATTTCAAAGGGTACACAAACGGTCAAGTGAGATGTTCGAGTGAGATGGATAGAGCAGATCTAGATGAAGAAATCGAGCTTATGATAGTCACACTGTCCTTTTGGATGTTCGTCGGAGATAATGACCACACTTGATCAATTATGGCATGGTTTACCTTATTGTTTGGTAAGGCAAATGTAGGGTTTGATAAATCACTAGATTTAGAGCCAAAATCGATTCAGATCGGTGCTGTAATTACGAAAATTTGCTAGAGATAGCCATCGGAAACATAGCCACCAAAGGGGGGAGACAACCAACGGTTAGAATTGGTTTGCTTATCTGCAAACGAGCCTAGCTTGTAAACCCTAAATGATTAAGAACGAAGATCGTTAGATTTGACGGCGTCACAAGGGCAATTGGTTAGAGATATCACGCTGAAAATATGGAAAAATGCATACTCCGGTATAACATTGGACCTCATTTTTCAATATCCACAACCAAAAAATTATTTGGAGGGGAAAATGGCTACATCATTGGAGATACTCATAGCCTTGTATTTCTCCTTCTAAGTGCAAAGGAAAGGTAAAGGATTTGATCAGACTAATTTTTAGAATTAGGTTGCAATCGCATTGTTGTCTAGTTCCCAAATATAAGTTTATACATATGGCAAAAGTATTAATTTTAGTAACATTTAGTTAGTCAAATAGGTTTAATTAATATAAGTTTTGACATAATTAAGTTTTAATAACTTTTTGTGGGAGTTGTATTTAGCAATAGTTTCCATTAGATCAAATAAAATTCTTATGCATATATGTCATGTATATCAGATTGATCAAATATCAAGTCATTCTATCCATAAATTCATATTTAGTTAATGAAAAATCTCACACTATTGAATGAAATAGTTTTAATTTATAATTACTTTGATATATGATAAACATAATATGTTCAAGAGGAGTATGTAATCAAATAATGAATTTTACAAAATAATTTTTACAAAATATTATTAAAATTTGTATAAAATATTTAGAAAAGTTATAGTTTGACCCCCTTAACTATTACTGATTTACGCTTTGCACCCTTATAATTTTATTTTGAAAACATTGATCCCCTAAAGTTTTGATTTGTGTGACTTTTCACCATCTTGTTAGCTATCATTTTATTATTTAACTAAAAAAAAGGTGTTAAGTTGGTTATTTCTATATGCCATATTTATTCTAGATTGCTAGTGTATTTACAAGTATATCGATGAATTTTCATGATATTTTTAGTATATTTTAATTTTTATGAATGATTTTTGCATAAAGTAAATAAAATTGATAATAAATAAAATATATTGAGAAAAATCACGAAACTTCATAAGTATGCTTGTAGGTACATTAAAAATTTGAGAAAATTACGGATTGACCCCTTGTACTATCAACAAAAAACACTTTGCACCCCTGAACTATCAATTGTGACACATTGAGCCCTTGTACTATCAAGTTGTAGCATATTGTATTCTTTTTGTCAATTAATCGGACGTTTGTTTAACAGAAATTAAGAAAGTCATGTGCATTCATATATTCACTTATGTTAGTGGAAAAATACCTTCATGTGAACACATATGACTTTATGTCTGTTAAATAAATGTCTAATTAGCTGACAGAAGGGTGCAATCTATCACAAATTAAAAATACAGGGGTTCAAAGTATCACAATTGATAGTTCAAGGATGCAAAGTGTTTCTTATATACTAATAGTACACCGGGGGTCAATCCATAATTTTCCCTAAAAATTTAGAATAAATACAACATGAAAAAACAAGCCTAACATTATTTTTCAATTAAAGAATCAAATGAGTAATTAATTGATAGAAGAGTGAAAAGTATTACTAATCAAAACTATAGGGGTTCATATGTTCGAATTAAAATTATAAGAGCGTAAAGTGTAAATCAGTAATAGTTGTAGGAGTGAAACTATAATTTCTCCAAAATTTTATTCAAATAATAATAATAATAATAATAATAAATGACCTATTTTTGACCTATAGACCTCTCAATATGGTGCCCCTAATGTCCATTTGAAATCCGTGAACAAAGAAGCTATTTATTTATTTATTTTGGTAAGGTTGTATATTGGTTTTCCAAGGGAGTCAAATCAAAGACCTATGAATGAGGAATTTATAATAAAAAATAGAACCAATAGATTGAATTGAAGTTAAAAAATTGTGAATGTAAACACTTGACCGGAAAGAGTCATGAATCCTGAGCAGTGTCATAATTACTTTTAAGTTGTTTTTCTTTTAATTCGATCGGTAGATGGATTTGTGGTGGAAAAGTTTTAAAATCAACTTTAATTAACTGCATTCTTCCGCCGGTAGGTGCATTGCCTTTAAATCCAACGAATTAATCCTAATTAATTGAATTTAAAAAAAATATAAAAATATTTTAAATTAATTGTTACAGCCCGGCCCATACATACACAATCTTAATTACGATAGGTAACGTGACATTCACTGATCGATCTCTTCATTTAAAATCCCAAAACAAAATTTCAATTAATTAATTATTATTAACTTGCTATTGTCATTTAAAATCAATCTTAATTCGTGTACGTACGTACGTGACAGATACATATATCCAGATCCTCTAACATTTTCCTTAATTTAATGTGGCTATTAACTAGCATTCAAGCCATCCTTTAATTCTTGTTGGACAACCTCTGTGACCGACCATAATTGCCTTTAAGAAGACTGATTATATATATAATACTCCTTATATATATATATGTGTGTAGAAATGAAAGTATAATACAAGACAAACATGAAACATGCATAAGTACGTCTCTCGCTCTATATACAATTTAAGCACTCTTTACCAAATTAAAAAAAAAAATAAGCTTGATTGAATTAAGGTCGAAGTAATTAAGCAATTAATCTTCAACCTTTAGTTCTAATAATTGTGATTGTGCCTCGCCCTTGTGTCTGGATTCTTGTGAAGGCCACCACAGCTTTCCCGGAAAGGCCAGGACCATGAGCAGAAATACATGGACGACATGCAAAGTCCCCCACCGGATGCCTCACCGGCCGAGTCGGTGGCATTAAAATTCTCTCGTTTATGTCATTCAATGTCACGTCCCCTTCTACCCCTCCCGGCTTCACCACCGCAAATGGGTATACCACCCTCTTCTTTCTCTTCTCACCTCCTCCTCCTCCTCCTCCTGAATGGAAACAAAAAAATAATAATATATATACACACACTGGGAGAATCTATTATAAGATGAGTGGACCTTTATAAAATCAATTGCAGAACAAGTTTGAAAAATCCACAAAAGAATTAGAAGAACTACTTATGAATTTCATAGTCATAAAAAATCACAGTAATTTAATGGCCGGTTTCTAAACAATGTAATGATCACTATAAATTAGTTAATAAATTTTATGTTTATCAAAAATCACAATGATCCGACTCTCAATTTTTTTATAAATATTATGAGTATTGTACTCCTCAAAATATCACCAATTTTTCCGGTTAGTTTTTTAAAAAACCATCATTTGGATCAATATATATATATAAGAGAGAGAGAGAGAGAGAGGGATACCAGAAGAAGTTATGGGGTCGATAGGAAGTAGGGTGCCTTTGTCAGCTAGGGAGTCGGTGTTAAGTGAATCTTTGTAAGAAGATGATGAAGATTCATGAGTTTCAGGGGCATACAATATTGCCTCTTCTGGTGTTTCGATCTCTGTGAACATGTTTGCTTCCTCACTGACTCTGCTCACTACGGATGTGCTTATGGGTTCATCTACAGTGATTTCAAGTAAAATCAAACAACAATGGAATCAGCCTGGCTCATGCAATTAAAAACAGGGTAATTGAATTAAGCAACGTTGCGCGCGCGCGCACACACACACCTGAAAGTTTACCGCTACTACTTGTCTGGCTCATGCAATTAAATTTCTCAGACAGGTCCCAGGTGCAGTTTGAGTTCCAGTAGCTCTGAATAACAATAGAATCAGTCTTTCTTCCATGAATATATATCTATATCTATATCTATATATATATATATATATATATATATATAGAGAGAGAGAGAGAGAGAGAGAGAGAGAGAGAGAGAGAGAACTAAACCCAAATTAATTAGGAAAACCAAAATTGAAAATGACCTTGATACGATCATTCAAGCCTTTGCTTTGATCATCATCAGTGTACAACAGCAAGCGTCGTCGTTTCGATCGGTCGCCAAATTCAACTAAAGCATCCTGTAAATAGCCCGTGGAAGGATCGGAATCTAGAGATGAGAAAAATGGCGGAGTGCTATCCATAACTGAACATTACACACGATCACACAATGCATGTTAACATAAGACATTGAATTATTCATATATATATATATATATTTGACGAAAGTTTGAACAATAATTGTAGACAAAAACAGTGAAAGAAAGAAAGAAGGAAGCAAAGAAAGAAAGTAAGAAAGCAAGAAAACATGAAAGGGGAGTAGTACATGAAGACATGTCTGCGTTGAAAACTCCGAGGTTGTGAAGATCCCAACCTAGGGAAGAGCTATGGAGGCAGCTGCTACTGTAAGCCATGGAGTGAAGATCACCCATCTCTCTCTCGTGTCTTAATGGGGGCATGAATGGAAATGGTTGTCTTATAACGAAGCTAAAGAGGTGTGTGGAAAAAAAAGTTGAAAATGATTTTAGAAGAAGCAGTCAGTCAACGAGAAGAAAGAGAAAAAGTGGTGTTTCTCGGGATATGGAAAGATATTATTCGTATATATATATATATATATATAAATTCGTGGGAGACTAAATAATTGCAGGGTTAATGATGGGTTGTACACTGTAATTGTAATTGTAAATATGGAAGAAAAAAGGCAGTGTGTGTGTGTGTGAAGGGAATGAATGCCACGCTTAATTAGACACAATTCAAATTTCAGCTTTTCCTTTTTTATGCCCCTTCTCATCCGGTACCAACCGTTTCTCTTTTGGGAACTTTTGCTCCACATTCTTACAATTGTGGGGTCATAGCAGTTATCACTTTTTTCAATTTTTGTTTCTTTATTTTCATGATCCTTGGATATATGGGTGTGATTTAGGTCCCCACTACCCCACTTCTTGGCATGCTGCTCCTGCTGGTTTGAGAACTCATGGTGGGCTGTGGGACCACCGGTCCCTTCATTCATCATGCCCTTTTCAAATCGTCCACATTCATTTGTCTCATACGTCTATATATATGTATATATTTCCGGTGGATTCATGATCATCCATCATACCGTAAGATTACTTATGGTAATTTGTGTTAAAAGCATTGTTTATATCTTCACTTATAATCAAATGGCGGGGCCATTCTTTTATAATATGTGTCTGCAATCACATCCTATTTTTGTGAAAAATTCGTGGATCTTTTTATTCAATATTTCAAACGGTAGGTATGAAAATGGGCTGGGTTAAAGCATGGAGATGGATAAGTTTTCAATTTGGGTCATGGGAAAGTCTAATAATGGTACGCCTATTGACAGCTATATCAATGTCGTTATCAAAGTAGTGTTATACTATTAATTAATATTAGGGTTCTATATCCATGGGTCCTTTTTATAAGTTTTGTTTATCCAAAAGTTTTCTCATTTTTTCACTTTACCCATATGTTTTTTTTTTTTTTTTTATAAGTTTTTGTTTACCCAAAAGGCTTACTCTTCTAGCTCTTCAAGGGAGGAATCATAGAGAGAGCCTTCATCTTCATCTTCTCTCTCTCCCCAATTTGTTTCTCTCTCTAGATCCAAATCTGCTCGGACCTCTCTATACTTTTTCCTCACTCTAACTGCAAAAGCTTCATCAAATTTTCAAGCTCTCTTCTCCAGATCTAGATCTACTTGAACAAGAGCTCCTTCAATGCTTTGCCAATCTCCATTAATGGAGGTTCAAGGATATACACATGGCGGTTCTAGGTTTCAAGCTCTCTTCTCTCTCCAAATGGAGAGAAAGGCAGCAAAGAGAAACATTAGTGAGAGATGCGTCGGTATAAAGAATAAAAAGAAAAGAAGAATAAGTAATTGAAGGTGAAAATGGAGGAGGAGATAAGAAAGAGTGAGAGGAAGCTGAAGGAACTAGGGGAGGAAACATAATTATATCAGTACGTTTTAGATGAATAAAGGTTGGTTTTGTAGGAAACAATTTTGCTCTGTTATACTATGTTTTTTGGTTTTGTTTTTTATGCATTTGCAGGAAACTGATGCATGTTTCCGGAGGTACGTATGTGTTCATATATAGTTGATTGGTTGCTACTGGGACATGCATTTGTAGTTTCATTTTCTTGTTCAGCAGATTTATGCTCATAATGTTTTAATTAATGTGTTTGGAAACAAATTGTGATAACCCAAAAAAATTTAACTTTTTATTATTTTAAATGTTGGGGTATTTTTGAAAAAATTAAAAAGTTATGTGGTGGTTTTTATAAAACTAATAAGTTGTGTGGTGGCTTTTATAAAATTGAGAAGTTTTGGGTAAAGTTGTAATTTGAGAAAGATAATTTCTCAATAAAGACAATCAACCTTTCGGCTGATTGACTTTTAGAAGGAAAGTTCCGAATGGCAACAAACGACCATTCGGTGATTTTTCTTTGCGCCTGACTGTGGGGATTGAAGAAATTCCCAATGAATCCCAAACTTTTCCTCTAAATAGGGGGATTCAACATTTTGAAATCTCACACTTAGCGTTCATATTTCAAGAGGAGGTTATAGAGGGAGTGGAGTACGAGAAGAAATTGCAGCAAGGTAAGTCTTGCATGCTTCAAATACTTTCTTTTTTAATTTAATGATGTTTTATAACTGAGTTTTGAAACTACAAAGATTGCATGAGTTATGTAACATACATGGGTTTTACATTTTCGGATTTTGGGCACATGAGTTTAATTGATAAATTTCATGTGTTTAAGTTTACATGTGTGATTGCACCATAAAATTGCATTTTTCTATTGCATTATTCCCATCATTTTGTGCATACTTGAGCCATTTATATTTATAAATAGATGATTTTTATGTTTTGCCTTGTTTTTGTGCCTTGTAGGTTGAATGCAAATAAATGGATGTTTTTTATATGCAAAGTTGGATCTTGGAAGTCTTCAAAGATTGAATCAGACCATGAGACCACTGTGGCTGGAAAGTAGACTTCTCAAGCTTCGCGTGCATATAAAGAACGTCCAAATCCAACTCCGGACGAGAAAGTTACATGCATTTGAAGTTGGAGCACCTTTTAGGCATTCTCTGCAATTTTGTACCGGTACAGTCATTTTTGTACCGGTACAAAATACTAATTTTGGAGGCAGTAAGCTTTTGTACCGGTACAAAATCCCCTGTACCGGTACAAAATCCCGAAAACCCAGATTTTCAGCTTATAATATGTCTTTTTGATGAGGGGCAATGTGGGGATTTCATGGGAACTCTAGAGCACGAATTGGGGGCCTTTTTAAAGGCATTTTCAGCCATTTTTGGAGGCTCTCCCTTCAAGCCTTCTTTTAGTTTAGGTTTAACTTAGTTTATCTCTTAGGTTTAGCTTAGGATTAGCTTAGTTTAGTGTTAGTACGTTTAGCTTTTTCCTTGGTTCATTTCATTTGTAATCTTTAGATGTAGAATTTAAACTTTGTATTTTCATTCTCAAGTAATATAAATAGCTTCCATTTCAAGCTTCTTGCATTTATTTTAGTTAGTTCTTGCAATTACATCACTTTCCTTGCATTTATGGCTTTCTAGGTTCTCAAGGTTGGATTCAATGGTGGATTTCCATCCCACAACTATGGTAATATGATTTTTCTCCATTTCTATGCTTTGAATGTTTGTTAAATGATGCTAAATGCTCTTTATTTTATGAACCCACTTGGTTTTGTATTTCTTGACCATTTGTAGACAAGCTTTGGCTTGGCACAAATGGTGCTTGAACCACATGCACTCCAAGTGTTTGCTAAAATGCCTCAATGAGTATTTTTCATTATTCAACCCCATTTTCCTTGTGTTTTGTATTTGAATGGTTATAAATGTTTTCATATTTGAATCCTCTGAAAGGTTCTGTGAAAACCACAGACATGGATGCGCAGCGGAAGAG
>JAESVK010000963.1:108710-124595 GCA_017140935.1 Hamamelis virginiana
AAACTCAATATACCCTTTAGGATTGGTTTTAGGGCATACTTCTAACATCCTCTTGGTTTGGCATCTTCTTGACAATGTGTTAACAAGTGATACTTGGTACACATTGTGCTTGAATTTATATGCACTCCAAGTGTTTGATGAAATGTTCAAGAGAATATTTATTTCCATTTAGCACCATTATGCTTTTATTGCTAAATCCTCCATCAAAGACCATTCTTCAATGGATCCTAGATGAGTTTTCCTTTCAAAATGCATTTAAAGTTAAATCCTTCATCAAAGGTCATTCTTCAATGGATCCTAGATGAGAAATCATTGTGAGAAATTCATGTTCCTTGGTTGTGGATGGAATGAAACCAAAGAATCCAACCATTTATATTTCATTATTGTTAGCTTAATTTATTTAGTTACAATCACCAACTCAACTCAACACAAACCCTCATGATTTTACACTTTCTTTTACATTCATTGGTTAGCAAAACCTAAGGATCATTTAGACCAGTTCCACCCCTTGTAGAGATGACCTAAGGACTCCCTCAGTATTTATTATGCTTGACGATATATCAATTCCTATGCTTGGGAATTAATTGAGCACACCTACACAAGACAAGCAATGTGGTAAGTATAAATAGAAATAATGTACACAAACATTATATATATAATAATATTATATAGATTACTTTTGTATTACAATATTATATATATATGAGAATCTGGCGGTAGCCATGAATATATATATATATATATATACACACACACACACACACACACACACATTTGGGGTCACCAAAAGTCTATTTTCCTTGGTTTTTATATAAAACTTCATTTTGTCATAACTTTTTCACACGGACTCCGTTTTGGGCATATTTTATATGCGCAAAAAGGTTGAGAAGTCTAGCTTCTGAATATATAATTCTTGTGGTCATATTTGTAGTAGAAAGAGAATTATTACGGAAATACCAAGTATTACTCTTTTTTAGTACATTTATTTACTGCCAGGCGTATATCTTTTTAACCGCTTGGACTTTAGCCATGAAATTCGATGTGTAACATCTTGACATAGTTGGGAATATGTCTTAGAAGTCTTGAGGACTTTGGTTTGGTATTTTTAGATATTTGGTCCATAGGTTCACAAATGAACGATTTAAAAGTACAAGTTGTTTTATTTTGAGATTTTGAGATCCTTTGTGTTTTATTCTTAATTTTCCCTTGCATAAATTATTATTTACAGATTTGGAAGGTCTTTGAAATGACTATTTGCATTGGGTGCATTGAGCATTGCATTTGGGAGGCTCGTGGAGCCATATGGATTGGAAAACACAGTGGAGTTGAGGTAGGAATACGTCTTGTACCTATTAATAATGACGAGATAATTTTTGAATGCTTTACAAATGATATAACTTATATGTCATTTTAAATATCATTGTTTATTATATTGAGAAATGGATACATGGAATATACTGTTTTGTAAACTGTTGAACTGTGTGGCACGTTTATAAAATGAAAACCAAGGCATAACATTAAAAGGTTTTCAAGAACTTACTTCCATTGCTGGGTAAACTATTTTTAGTACTGAAACATGGGAATAAGCTCTTTATTTATTGAAAATATAAAAAAGGGCATATATTAACACTGTTTATATAAATAAAATTGGAACATTTGGTTCTATAATTATTAGGGGTGTGCAAAAACCCGCCCAACCCGCCGGACCCGACCCGACCCCATCCGCAATCCGCGATTACAATGGTTAGGAGGGTTGGGTTGGGTGGATTTGATGAATTTTTGGCGGGTTGGGTCAGTTGGCGGGTATAGAGGTGACAACCCGTCCTAAACCCGCCACCACCCGCCTGTCGACATCTATTTTTGACCATGAGTAGGGTCATTGATGGTTGCCTATGAGTTGAGGTGAAATAGGGTGTTAAAACCCTAAGTTGCCAGTTTTACCCTTGGGAGGGTCATTATCGCGTGTAGGTTTTTATGTTAGATTGAGTCGGTTCTTTTTGCATTAGGTTTTAGGGAGTCCATAAGTGTCTCTGTCAAGTTTCATGGCATTCTGAGTGAAGCTTGATAGGTGATTAGGGCTTTTGTGACTTGAAGGGTAGTGTCGTCCTTCGAATCACAAAAGCACTTAAAAACCTTCGAGTTGGTTTCGGATTGTCCCAAGACTTTGGCATAGATAGTTAGGGTGTGTTTGGTAGCTAAGTTGATCAGTGGCAAGGTTTGTTGAGCCTTCTGGCTCATGTTTGGCAGATGAGACCCAAAAGGCCATTTCAAAGTCAAATTAGGATTTCAACCGGGAATGATCGAGATTCGATTGTTTTATCAAAATCAAAGTTTAAGGAAACTCAAAATGCTTTCCAAAATGTTTCCAAAACATGTTTCAAGAAGTAGAAATGGTTTTTACAACCAATCGGTTAGTGGATTTCTAAACCTTAAAAGGGCCGCACTACAAGAAAATTGACCTTTTGCGGCGTTTTTTTATAGCATTTTGCGGCGTTTCAAAAACGCCGCACAAAACGCCGTATTGACGACCGCCGTAAAAGATTTTGACAATACGCGGCGTTTATAACAACGCCTTTAATGATAGTTCCGCGGCGTTTTAAAAACGCCGTTAATGATACTTTCCGCGGTTTTTTAGAAACGCCGTTAATAATAGTTTCCGCGGCATTTTAAAAACACTGTTAAAAGTTATTTCTGCGGCGTTTTGAACGTTAAAAGTATTTTCTGCGACGTTTTTAAAACGCCGTTAAAACCCTTATTAAACTTTTTTTATAAATGCCGCAAATATATTTTTATTTTATTTTTTATTTTTATTTTTATTTTATTTTATTTTATTTGCTTGCTTGCTTGAAATAATCTTCCTATGCATCATATAGAAGCACCACTAACATGAATAAAAATGTACATTTCATTTAAAATAAAATCTCAAAATCAATTTCTTCACATTCTGACTTTGAAAGTTCTAAACGTACAGAAAAAACCATTTGTATATACATCAAATTCTACGACAAGTTTCTTAAGAAAACAAATATATCCCACATTCATCCATCCTTAACTTCTTCAAAAGTGGCTTAACTTCTTCATCCATCTTCATTTCTTGTAGCTCCAATTTAATATTCTTCAAACTGTGAAAACAATATAATCAATACAAAAAATTATTATCAACTAAAAAAAGCACATATTTCACAAATCATAGTGACTATATATATTTTCAACACTTTTATAATGATAGTATCTGATTACTAGAATAATCAAATGACACATTCTATCACTCCTAATAATAAGCAATTCAACCAACAATCACAAGAACTATCCTCAATATTAAATAATACATTGGATCAATGTTGAGACGAAAATCCGGCAGAATTCCATCTGTTTTTGCAACATTCCTGAATTTCACCTGACATTATAAGAGTTTTATAGCACTTCTATAATCACAGTATTTCAACATCAACAAGAAAATGACGCATCAGCCTACCCCTCCCATTAATCTGCAACCAACAATCACATGAACCATCCTAAATATAACATAACATATTTTTTTCCTTTTTAGACAAAAATCCGGCAAAGTTCTGTCTCTTTTTGCAACATTCTAGAATTTCACCTAATATTATAAGAGTTTTATAGCACTTCTATAATCACAGTATTTCAACATCAACAAGAAAATGACGCATCATCCTACCCCTCCCATTAATCAGCAACCAACAATCACATGAACCATCCTAAATATAAAATAACATATTTTTTCCTTTCTAGACAAAAATCCAGCAGAGTTCTGTATGTTTTTGTAACATTCTAGAATTTCACCTGATAGTATAAGAGTTTTATAGCACTTCTATAATCACAGTCTTTCAACACTACTACATTTAGATAATACATCTTGTGCCTCCCATGTATAACAAGTAAGCATCTACTCACCAAAAAATATACCTCAAGCTTATAAATGAAATGTTTCTACATTGGCTACCATTACCTATAATGGATGTCAACTAACCTCTCCACTGCCAATAGAGCAAGTTAGAAATGAATTAAACCAACAATCAATAGATTATCAAATGCATAAATAGTAACATACTCACAAAAGTTGCTAGCTAGCCAAACAAAATTAAAAGAATGGGGGAAACTACAAGATAAAGGAAACTATTAGTGAAATAAATAAAAATTAAAGTTTCAAAGTCTCTTGGTTTTTGGTTCCATCAACTCAAAATTTCTGTTTTTCCCTTAAATACAAACATACCTATACCACAAAACCAGAAATTGCATCCACAAAACCAGAAATTGCATAAATATCAACAAATTATGTAGCATCTATTTTATGTTCTAAATACATTTGATTCAAATTTTTTACTTACCAAATATCAAAAAATTGTATGATTCAATTTGAAATGAGTTTTTGTTTTTCAACCTTTCTTTTTTTTTTCTTTCTTTTTTTAGGGGTACAACATAAACAATGAGTTCAGACACGAGAACTGCCCTTAGAAAAAAGGGTAATGGTGCCATGTGGTTACAAGGCCATTGGCCCTTTTTTTTAAAAAAAATTATACAAGTATACTAAACGCTACCATATGTCACCCAAATAAATAAAATGCATGAATGAAAGTCAAATCATTTATAAATGACGAATCTGCATTAAGCTAATTTAGCATAAAGTATATTGAAATATAAGACCCAAACATGCCCAACTGTTTTTCTAAAGGAACCAAAACACAGCTACTTTTGCTTTCAAAAACCTATGCCTTGTAGTGTATAAAATCCATGTTCAATGCACCAATTAAAAACATGCTATCACCATCTACAAAACACACTATACAAATCCTAAGAAGCTTTCCTCATAAACGTCCCCACAATAAGTTGTGAACATGTCAAATTCATTAGGTCAAAAGAAGCTTATCGATATTAACGAATATTAACAAATGTTTATCGATATACTTTCATGTGTTTAAACTTGAGATGTCTTCATATGAAAATGAATATCTGTACCAGTAGGCTAATTAATATGCAATTAACAAAGAGAAATGTACTTTACTTCTAAATTCAGTATGTTTTTACTTTACTCTCTTATAGTTTTGAAAATTGTATTTTACCCCTTTCGATTACATGTAAATAAATTGTTTGTTGTAGATTTTACTCATCTTCTTTGTATAAAAGTGAGTATAGTGCCATTGCCAAAAACTAACAAGGCACTTTGTAGAGAGAAAAAATATACAAGGAGGTAAAATGAAAATAAGTCAAATTTAAAAGGTGTAAAGTATAATTTCTCAAAAATAAATTTAAACTATATATAAATCATGCTACTGGCTAGGAGGAAATTCTAGACCCAATTTTATAGCAAATTGCATTGAATGCTTCCATGCATGAAGATACTGAGTGCTAGCATAGGCTTAAAAAACATAAATAGGCAAAACTATAGGGGCACTTGAGTCCAAACAGACAAACAGGGCTGGGCCAATTGGGCTATTCAAAGCTCAACTGGGTTGCAATGGGATTAGGTCAAGCTTGAACTTGTTGAACCCAGTTGGCTTGGTTTATTTATTGATGGCCAAATGATGGAAACCTTACTCTAAGTTGCCATAATATTAATAACAAATGTATATTGATGTACTTTTAAATATTCAAAGTCTTAGAAAATCTGAGAATTCACCCTTAAAATACTTTGTTTGGTAAGCTGAAAACTAGAATAGAATAGATCAAATTGGAATTCTAGTTTAAACCAAATCCCTTGTTTGGTATGACATTCCAATACCTATTTTTGTCAGCCAAAAATGATTGAAGGGGATAGATGTGATTTTTCAACCACCAACTCTTACACAAGAAGATAACTCCAACCCAAGGCCTATATGAATTTTTTAAAATTATTTAAAATTGGCAACACAAAACAAGTATCTACAATATATATATATATATATATATAGATTGTTATAAGAAGCTTATAATATATATACACAAAACAAGTATCTCCAACCCAACCGAGCATTGTAATAATAATAATGTAGCAACCTAGAAAGCAAAGCAAGTATCTACAATCTATATATATATGAATAAAGTGAACTGATACAATGCATGTATCAGTGTTTTAGTCTCTCAAATACAGCACAGATTTCTGTTTCAGTTGAGTCAACTATACATACAACAGTGTGAATCTTTACTTAATTGCGGTAAAAATTAAGGCCCTGTTTGCCTAACTTTTTTTAAAGTCACTTATGAAGAACTATGTTTTAATAAGTTATATTCTAATAATGTCTTCAGATATTAAAATTTTTATACTGTAGTGATTGTATCAATAGCTAGAGCTTCTTAGCTTTTGCTACAATTACCACTGGTATGAAAATTTTGTTAACCATCCTATCATATCTCAAGTCATCTAGAAGCGATTAACATTCCATCTCTAAGATCAACACTTTGGCCACTTGTTATTGCAAAACCACAAGCTTAGAGGCCCAACCTAACATTGCCAGAATTGAAAATGTCCATTGCCAGAATTACAATCTATATATATAGATTGTATCAGTATCTTATTATTATAAGAAGCTTCTTATATATTCATGTAATAATTTTAAAATATTTAGCAACACAAAACACAAAAAGCTCGGCTATAAAAAACAAAGCTAAGAAACTAACCAGTAGCTCAAAACAGAGCATCGAAAAGAAGAGAACTTGGGATTTAAAAAAAAAAAAAAAAAAACAAGAAATTACCAAACGGAAGAGAAGACAGGGAGATGCTCGCGAGTGAAGAACTCAAGGATGTCGGAGATGATTGGGGCCAACGTCGGCGGGAGATTGAGACTAGGGTTTGATGGCATTGTGATTGACCGTAGTTTTCACCACTCGCTTGCACAGGGAAGATGATCGGCGCAGATCGAGACTAGGGTAGCTTCTGTTCAGATCTACATAAGGTGTGCCTCCCACTGTTTCAAAGGACAAGTGAGAAATCGCAAAAACCCTCAAGGCAAGGCAAAAACCCTAAATGCCTAAAAGGTTCTGTTTAGATCTATCGACGGCAAGGCAGAACAAGGCGATCGGCGGCAAGGCAAGGCAAGGTGATCGGCAGTAAGGCTAGGCAAGGTGATCGGACGGCGGAGCAGAGATGGAGAAAGAGAGAGAGAGATGATAGCAGTTGCGCGAGTGAGGAAATGAGGGCGCGGGGAAAAGAAGAAAAAAAGAGGGAAAAAAAATTCACGGGGAATATCCACGGCGTTTCTATTCGCGGCGTTTCTAAAACGCCGTTAAATATAAAATATATGCGACGTTTTTAAAACGCCGTGTAAAGTAGTCTTTTACGGCGCTTTAAGCTAAAACGCCGCAAAAAGTGCCATATATAAGATTTTAGATGGCGTTTTAGCAAAAAACGCCATAAATATTATTTTTAATGGCGTTTCATAAAAAAACGCCGTAAAAAAAGAGCCACAAAAAGTCATTTTTGTTGTAGTGCCGATAGGCCCAAAACAGCTAATTGGTTTCTCTCAACCTCTTGACTTTGGTTAAGGTTTTTCATCCTCAAACTCTTTTGGAAACATGGAGAATCAAATCACGATCGTTTTGGCGCTTGAATCGTCGAATTTGGACTTGAAACGGGTTCGAAAAGCCGAAAACAGCCGAGACGGGTCGAGAGATGCCCAAAATGGGTCAAAATTGGGCTGAAGTTTCGATGACCATCCCTCCATGGACGGTTGGCCGTCTAGACTGGACGGTTGGCCATCCTAGGGTGGACGGTCACCCGACCCCAATACCCAGATTCGCCCAATTTGGATCTTTTGAGTGTTTTAAGGTTTTGGGACTCTTCCAATGGCTATCTAGCTCAGTTAGGAGGGTTTGGTTCGACCTTGGAGACCTTGGAAGACACATTTAGGGCCTTTGGATCATTCCCTAGGGTTTTAATGTGGGCCATTGATCAATTTGAAGCTTTTCTATATATACATCAGTTAGGAAAAGGTTTTGGGAGAGCCAACTTGAGTTTGGGAGATTTTAGCATACTTGTAGCAGCCATTAAACCTTAGCTACGAATTGGGCAGCCATTGAAGGTGGAGGAGAAGAACTAGAAGCAAGGAAAAAGAAGGCTAAAGGTATATTTAAGCACACCATTGTTCTTGTAATGAGCTTTTACATAACATAGTTTGATTCTATGAAATTCTGGGTAGTTTGCATATGCTAGTCGTCTTCTTCTTCTATGCTTTAGAAATCATCTTTAGTTTGGGTATTCATGATTAGGAATATAGAGTTAGTTGTTGTTGCATGATAAGTTTTAATATGGTAGCATGTAAATTTCTGCATTTAATAGTTTATTGCATAATGAAATGATTAGTTTAGGAGAAAGGTTCATCCTTTCATATGGGATAGGTTAGGTAATATTAGCATATTAGTAGTTGTTTTCTAGTATAAAGTATGCACTTCTTATGTTAGTCAATGATATGACTTTATATGAGAATGCATAAAATGTATGCTTGATATTAGGAATCTTAGTTTAGTATGCATATAAGAGTATGATAGTTGCTGTTTTTTTATTTGGATATATGATTACATGTGTTTTATTACTTACCATAATGCATGGTTCTTTATGAGAATAGATGTGATCATAGTCTATATTAAAAATAGTATCGTTTGGTGTCTTTAGAATTAGTTTTGCATAAGTAAGAGTCTTGTGTTAGTAGATTTTGTTTTGAGCATGAAAGATGGCTTCTTTGTTGCTTGATATTATTGGGTGATTATTGTGCTTTGATTGATTTATTATCCATGGTTCGAGGGAGCTTGCAAAGGTAAGTCTCTTCCATTGTGATTAATTTTGATGTGTAAAGTACATATTTTAGCATGAAGTTGTCATTTTTTAGCCATTTTGTTAGTATTGCTATTTGTCATAATAGGATTGTCTTTGCATATTTTTAGTATTAATTTTAGGTAATTTTAGGTGTATTTAGGTTGCTGTCCAGCAGCTTAAAAGACCTTTAAATACCTTTATTTAATGCAATTTTTAGACATTTAGGTTAGAAATCCATGCTAGGATGATTTATAAAGGATTACGGTCACATTTTGCATTCATGCTAGATTTTCTTTCTTTGTTTTCTTGTTATCCAAACATAGAAACATGATAGAATTCCTTTGGTAGTTAGAGACAAGTAAGAAAGGTATCTAGGGACATAGGTGAGGTGTCTTACCTCCCTAGGATTCTCTTAAGATAAGGTTTTATCTTTAAAAGTCATTTTTTGGTTTAATTAGAATTTTAGTCTAGAAGAGACTCTCTTGAAAAGTATTTGGATAAGAAAAAAGTTGTATTTTGAAAAGAATTATCTTTGAGAAAGAATTGTGTTCCAGTAAGAGGTCTCTTCAGATTAGAATTCTTAGTGGATCTTAAAAGATAATTGAAGGTAGTTCCCTATCTTAGGATGAGTCCTAGGTAATCGAACTACGTGGACTTTGATTCTTATCAAGAAATTGGTAAGGTACGTAGGCAGTCAATAGGGCGTAAGTCCAATCTTAGGATGACTCTACGTCTCCTAAGGTCTTTAGGATTTTGATTCTTTTTTATTATTATCTATTATCTAGTATTATCTACACTACTTTCTTGGTTGATAGATATGATAGGGTTATTTTTTATGAGATTTTGATAAAGCCCAAAATTAATTAGGAGACCTTTAATTAGGGTGAGGTGGGTGCCTACAAGGAGTTCCTTGGAACCTTCCCACTTCATAACCTAGCCCTCGAATCCAACTCTGATTCAAAGACCTTGTTTTTCCAAAATATGAGGTCATTGTTTTATTGAAAATAAAACTCTTTTTTATGGTTTCCTTGTTCCTTAAAATAAGGTGGCGACTCCAAGTTTTTTTTCAAACTTTTATCATTTTTCAAAAACTCAATCTTGAGTGGATAATAGAGAATGATAAAGCGATACGGATATAGTCATCCACAATCCACGATGATTTAAGTGAAAACACCTCCCGAGCCGGGTTAGCTGGTTCACACCGCCAAATAATTATATATAAATAAATAATATATTTATATAAAATAAATTTTATTACTACATTATATTTTCCCTTAATTGGATATGCTTGCAAGTTAGTGTTTTTTATTTCTTTAGAGATATTTATTATGATAGTTTGAATATGAACTTATTTGATTTGATATTCTTTCAATTTTGATTGTGAAACCAATTGTTAGTTTGTAAGATTTTTTAATAACAATGACCCTTTAATATTATGTATCTAGTTAGTAGCTTCTATTGTTGTAGGGCAATTTATTTTGGCACTTTAGTTTATTACAATTAGAAGAATTGTTTGGATTATAGTTTAATTACTAAATAACACAATATTGCATTGTTATATACGAATTTGAGGTGTTTTTTATTGTTAAAAAAGTTTTAAGAGCTTTAGGTGTTTATATTAAAAAAAAAATAGTAATGCTTCACCCGCTCAATCCGCCCAACCTGCCGGTTGAAACCCGTCATATATTTAACCAATC
The DNA here is from genome assembly GCA_017140935.1 of Hamamelis virginiana. Taxonomy (NCBI): domain Eukaryota; kingdom Viridiplantae; phylum Streptophyta; class Magnoliopsida; order Saxifragales; family Hamamelidaceae; genus Hamamelis; species Hamamelis virginiana. The sequence goes on from JAESVK010000963.1 coordinate 119,154, forward strand.
CACCAGTTATTGAGGTAGGCGGGTGGGAGAATTAGCCACCCGCCAAGGGCGGGTTGGTTGGCGGTTTTACCCTCCACCCGCCCTCACCCGACCCGCGCACACCCCTAATAATTATATGCCCGATTTTATGAAATGATTTATAAATTAGAAGGATTAAGAAATATTTTTAATAGCTATTCCCTTGATTTCATTAAACTGGATGTTGTGAAATGGAAATGATATTTATAAGCAATGATACATGAATGTATTTTGAAAAGATGTCTGCCTTCTGAATTATTTATGCCTGGTTGGTAAATGTGATATTTTTATGAAATGAAATGCATGGAAATGATTTATGCCTGGTTGGCAAATGTGATATTATTATGCAATGAAATGCATAGAATGTTATATATTTTGGCTCAGTCAGTATTCAGAAAGGGCGTAGTGTCCTGGGTTGGACCCGAAGGAATTATAAGGGCGTAGTATCCTGGGTGGAGCCTATGAGCGGACCCGAAGGAAAAATAGCCTATACAAGTGGCTTACCATCGATGAAGAACTTGTCATGGTTATGTATTATTTTAGAATGATGTGCTAGGGGCTAACGCCTGAAAGACAGCTACTGGTACTTTCGTGAGCCAAAACAAAAAGGGATGAATTGACGAATACAGATTGTGAAAAGATGGAATTAGAAAATGGGATTTGATTTTGGAATGGAAAAGGTTTGTTAAATATAAAGGTAAGTATGGTATTCTCAAAAGTCCACACATGTTTTGGAATTCTATTTATATTGTTTTATAACTAACATCAAAAAACTGTGTTATTTACATATTCCATGTATCCCAATATTATTGTTAATTGGTAAAGGTTATAGTATTCCTAACTGCTGTATTTTATACAGCAGAATAGTAGATTTTCTAGTAGAGGTTCGACCGGTAGAGAGCTCTATGCATATTTGTGAAAAGACAGCAGTGGTGGTAACCAGACTAGTCTTTATTTATTGCATTGTTACGAGATATGTATTTATATTAATATATTCCTAGATTCTTGGGGATTCATCAAGGTTTGGATTGCCAGTATTGATGGCATTATCATGATTTGTATTTTTATTTTATGTAAAGCATTTGGGACATACTTGTTGTACATGTCATTTTATATTGTTAAATATATATGATCTTTGTCTCTCGTGAGGAAATATGGATGAGCAGTACATACTGTACCTTCAATTTGACACGTGTCGACCTATCCAGAAGGGTCTATACAGTTGTCAAGTTGGGGCGTTACACAAAATATAAATTTATTTGGATAGATTGTTGTAGAAATAAATATATCTTTGTTATTTGTAATGGTTCCAGTGTACATTTCTATTTGAGTGTTTATATATATATATGTGTGTGTGTGTGTGTGTGTGTGTGTGTACGTACACACACACACATATATATAATTTTCCAAACTTTGCAGATGGATTTGACAAATCTAATGTTAGTCTTGTGCAAGTACAACAATAAAACTACAACCATTCGATTAAGCAACACCATTGACTATGGAGAGCTAAGTGATATCGTACGAGGGAAATAGGGAATTTTGAATAGTTCATCATTGCGCATGTCTTATTCAACTTCTGGGCATGATCACTGCATGCTTGACAATGATGATGACTTAGAGAACTTACGATGGATTGCGTTACATTTTCGTATTGATAGTTTGGGAGTTTCGGTGGCCACTAACGGTTGTGGTAACATTGATTTTGGATGTATTACGTCAAGCGGGGATCAATCATTACAAATTGCTGATAATTTGGAGTTGAATAATGGTGAGGTTGACTTCTTGCCAATGTATTGTCCTCATAAGAAGAAATCTCTTCTATCCAATCCATGGGCTCATGGCATATCACACATCGACCGGTGTTTTAAGGGTGGTGTAAAAGAATATTGTTCCGTGTTATGTAAATAAGCAATCAAACGTGGGTTCGATTTTGAATTTGTCAAGAATGAAGCTAAAAGGGCCATGGTTGAATGTGCCATGAGAGAGCAAAAAGGATTCTTATGGAGCATACATTATTCTGTTCAAGATGGCGATGAATTGTTGTACATTAAAACTTTAAATGGATAATGTTCACACATGTGGCTCCTACATTCATGTTGATAATCATTGAAGGGTTACCTCTGATTTAGTATGCGAGTGCATCATTGATCGAGTGAGAGTTACTCTAGGATTAAGTCCATGTGATATCAGGAACTACATGAAATCAGATTATGGGATTGGTATTACTTATCATGTTGCTTGGTCCGCTGTTGATAAAAAAAAAATGTGAGCTCTTTGGAGATGAGTCTACGCCATTCAATGATTTGTGTTGGTACATTGATGAAGCATCCATAAATAATCCTAGGAGTTATTTTAATCTTGAGCTTGATGAAGGTGAAACGCGATTCAAAAGGTTTGGTTTTAGCTTCTGCAAGCCTTTGATTTTACTTGATGGTACTTTCTTGAAAGGGGAGTACAAAGGTCACTTATTATCCACAGTATTAAATGATAGAAATAATGGTATTGTTTTCTTATAATACTTTAAATATGTTAGGTTTATGTAGTTCAATTCAATACGTTCAAGAGATAGATTTATCTCTGTATTTGTACGTTAGAGAGATAGATTTATCTCTGTAAATTTGTACATTTATGTAGTTCACATATAAACATATAAATGTCATTTTTGTTTTACAAATTTATAATATTGTTGTCTTTTGTGATTTTGTTTATTTCCATTTGCGTTTGCTGTAGTTGATGCTGAGAATTATGAGAACTAGTGTTGGTTTATTGAAAATATGAAAGAAATTATTTCTGATGAGTGTGAGTATACTGTTGTTTTTTTATCGCCACAAGGGTTTGATGCAAGCTGTTCCAAATGTTTTGCTAGAGTGTCATCACACATTTTGGCTTTACCACCTAAAAGCAAATTTGAGGGACAAGTTAAGGGGTTTGAAAGGCGAGACGAAGGATGTAATTATCACTAAATTTGGTGATTGTGTATATGCATCCACACCAGAGTCATACAATCAAAGAAAGGAATCGCTGCTGTTCCATAAATTAAAGAAAACTAAGAATAGTTTTCTGGACAAAGTGGATCCAAAACATTGCTCTAATGCATATTTCGAAGGGCATTGTTATGGTGAGATAATGACAAATGTCGTGGAGTCTTTAAATGCTTTTGTGGGTGAGGTGCGCGACAAGCGTATTATGAAAACGGTTAATTGTATTCATTATTTGGTTACGGAGAAATTAGCTGAGTCCAAAAAAGTGTCAACCGATTGGAATTCGATAATATGTCCCAAATTGGGTGCGAAACTTTAAGATGCACTTGAAATAGGCAAAACATGGGAGGTCCGTTCCGCAAATTCAGTGGTTTTTGAGGTATACTCATTTCCATCTAACATGGTTGATATTGAGAGACACACTTGTACTTGTTATTAGTGACAGTTAAATGGATTTCCATGTGCACATACTACTGTTGCCATTCAAAAGAGCAAAAGAGATATGGATGAGTTCGTAGACTATAGATTTTATGTTTATAAATTTAGTTTGATGTACTCAAAGCCAATATACCCCGTCCCATTGCTCGGAAAACAATATTGGTCATGCGACGATGAATTCATACACCATCCCAACAGTAAAACACAACTCGGTAGGCCTAAAAAGAGGAGGATCTACTCTAAAGGAAAGAAAGTAACGCAAATCAAGTGTGGCAGATGCAATCGTATTAGCCACCATAGCATGAAGACATGCAAGGGATGGGGAGTAATTTTTAGGGGAGTATTTGTTTGGGGCTCATATGTTTGATGAGATAATTTTTTAATAACATTTATTTGCTTGAGTTTTATAATATAAATATGGAATGAAGTTTTTAAATCTTTTTTGAATGCTAATCTTTTTGTTAATTATTGTTTAGATTTTGGCACATTATTTGGAATCCAAAAGTAATGTGTCCATATTAAAATTCCACAAATAGGAGTTACTGAACACATGGATGTATTTATCCAAGGAAAAAATTAGTAGAGGCTTATATTCTGTTGTATACACCCCATTTTTGAATTATAGCATTTAAGTTATTATTTCATGTCCCATTTGCTTATATTATGTTGTATACACCCCATTTTGACTTATAGCATTTAAGCTATCATTTTATGTCCCATTTGTTGAGAATGATCGATCATTTCCGGAGGAATGGGCCTCAAAATCCTAATTTTCCAAATTACCATTTTTCCATATGTGGATAGAGGCTAATATTTTATGTAGTTTTTTGTGTCAAAATCCAGTGATTCCCTTTGCATTTAGTTTCTAAGGAATCTAGGAGTATCCATATCAAATTTCATGTCATTCCAATCAAAGCTCGATAGGTAATAAGAGCATTTGCGACTTCAAGGATAGAATTGTCCTTTTTCTCGTATAATTTCCGAATGACCTCCGAATTTGTCCTAGTTTGTTTCATTAAGTTTATATGGATATTTAAAGTATAGTTAGATGATTGGCTCAAGCATGAGATGGTTTGAGAGTGATTTGGTTCATAATGGTTCATTGTGGTCAATTGACCATTTCTAGGGTTTTGACCTAATTTGACCATGGTCAACCGTTTTTCAAAAAATGTTTCATAGAGTGGTATTTTTTTATTTAAAGCCAATTGGTTAGGCTGCATTTGACAAAGCTTCCACTTCCAGTTTTTTTGCTTAAAAAAGTAGAAAAATAGAAGTTTTGGTAGTAAATCCCGTTTGGCAAGCGACTTTTACTTCCTACTACATGGAAGCAACTTCTTGTGATTCTTGAATTTAAGGAAGCAAGAATAACTTGCTTCCACAATTTTTTTAAGCAGAAAGTAGGTTTGCGCACGACCTTTACCCCGCATCGAATCCTCTGTCAAGCTAAATCTATTTTAATTTTCCCTTTTTCTTTCCCACAATCCCCTCACTCTCCCTCACACTACAGTCTCTCTCTCTTTCTCTTTCCCTCACACAGTCCATTGACGATGAGGCCACCAGTCATCAAGCTTCAAGCCTCACCGTCAAGCTTCACTAGTTATCAAGCTTCCTTTCTCTCTTCCTCTTTCTTCATCACTACAAGTGACGACGAGGCCACTTCTGCCGGCGACAGAAGCCAAGCTTCAAGCCACTCCATTGACAAAGCTTGATGTCGCTGCTCTTTCATTCCATTTTTTTCTGGAGAAGACGACAAATCGTAACCAGCATCTCGTTGAATTGGACATAGTAGCAATAGAAGAAGACGTTGAATTGTCAGTCGCTGGCTTCTTGTTCTCATTGAATTTTTAGCTATAGCAATCACTGGAAGCCCACTTTGGCACTCAATTCAACCCTAGCCCAAAAGGGAGCTGAAACTCATGTGTGTGTGTGTGTGTGTGTGTGTGTGTGTGTGTGTTTGTGTGTGTAATGGGTTATAATAATTATAATAGGTTATAGGATTATA
>JAESVK010000963.1:124605-162491 GCA_017140935.1 Hamamelis virginiana
TGTGTGTGTAATGGGTTATAATAATTATAATAGGTTATAGGATTATAATTTGATTTCACTTCATTAAAATGTTACAGGAATTTAGACTTCCAAACATGCTTCATATGTCTAAAAAATTGATAATCGAAGCAAAAAATGACTTCTACTTCCAAAATTAAAAAGTAGAAAAGTGGAAACTTATCCAAACGGCACCTTAGTAAATTTTAAAACCCTAATTTGAGTTAAAATGGCTAATAATGGCTAACTAGCCATAACGACTATCTAGCTGGGTTTAACCCAACCCTTTGACTTTAGTCAATTATTTTTGAACCAAAACCTTTCTAGAAACATAAAGGATTAAGTCCTGAACATTTTGGCTTGTTTTGGCTTTTGAATCATTGAATTTGGACTTAAAGTGAGGAAGATACACTCAAAACAAGTTGAAGATTCCCAAAATACCTCGAATTTCTTTAAATTTGGGCATTTTTTTGGGAAGATATTCTAATACTTGTCCTAGGCTAGATGGCTGGCCGTCTAAGGGTGGACGATTGGCTATCCAAGCCCTAGACAGTCACTTATCACTTTTCCCAGTTTCATACAATTTCGAGTTCTTGTGATTTTAGGGTATTTTCTCCCAGTTTTTTCACCTTCATGAATAGATGCTTTTATGTTTTCTTGTTTTTCCATGCCTTATAGGAAAAGTGCAATAAAATGGATGCTTTTTGCATGCAAAGTGAGAGCTTGGAGTTAAGCCTTGGAAGTCTTCAAAGGTCATGGGACTTATAAGACATACTTTTAAGTGTGTCATGCCACATATCAAATTTCAAAGCTAAATACCAAATGATTTGGGAGATGTGAGCAAATGAAGTCAAGAAGTGCAAAAACGACGAATCTGGGTATTTTGAAAAACTGTTTCTCTCCAAATTGAATTAGATTATGAGACTACCATGGTTGGAAAAAAGACATCTCAAGCTTCGCAAGCATATAAAGATCATCCAAATCCGACTCCGATGATATAGTTACAAGCATTTGAAGTCGGAGGCATTTTCAAGGCATTTTAAGGCATTTTTGAAGAATCTGAGATGTGGTACCGGTACTACCTTTTCGTAATACCAATACTAAGCCCAGAAAATAAGTTTTTAATCATTTTTAATGTCAAAAACTATTTTCACCGGTACCACCAACCCGTGGTACCGGTACCAAGGCTCGAAAACTTCATTTTCATCATGTAAAATGCCCATTTGTTAACGGGCAATATGGGTATTTCAAAGGCACATTAGAGCAACTTTTGGGGGCTTATTTAAAGGCATTTTTCAGCCATTTTGAGGGAGTTCCATTAGTTCCATTAGGTTTAGGTTAGGGTTTTCTTTGTTCTTCATTTCTTAATGTAGATTAGCATAAATTAGTGTAGTTTAGCTTAGTTTAGGTTGTTTAACTTTTATATTTGATTATCAATCTTTGTATTCTCACTTTCAAGTGAATGTTATAACATTTTTCAAGTTCCTTCCATTTTTAATAGTTGTTCTTGCATTTTATTTCTTGTTTTATTGCTTTTATGGAGTTTTAGGTTATCAAGGTTAGATTCCATGGTGGATTCCCATCCCACAACTATGGTAATATGATTTTTCTCCATTCTTATGCTATAAATGTTGGTTGGATGATATTCAATACTCTTTATTTATTGAATCCATTTGGTTTTGTATCTCTTGATCATTTGTAGACAAGCTTTGGCTTGGCACAAATGGTGCTTGAACCATATGCACTCCAAGTGTTTGCTAAAATGCCTCAATGAGTATTTTTCATTATTCAACCATATTTTCTTTGTGTTTTGTGTTTGAATGGTTATAAATACTTTCATATTTGAACCCTCTTAGTTTTGTATCTTTTTGACTACTTGTAGACAAGCTATGCTTGACACATGTAGTGTTTGATATTTATATACACTCCAAGTGTTTGATGAAATGTCCAATAGAATGTTTATTTCAATTTAACACCATTATGCTTTTATTGTTAAATCCTCCATCAAAGACAATTCTTTAATGAATCCTAGATGAGAAATCCTTGTGAGAAATAAATGTTCCTAAGTTGTGGATGGAATGAAACCCAAGAATCCAACCATTTACATTTCATTGTATTTTCCTTTAGTTTGGTTATTTTAGTTACTCTCTACAACTCTACACACACAACAATCATTGCTTTTTACACTCTATTTACATTCTTTGGGTCTCAACACCTAAGAATTCACCCTAGAACCTCCCAATCCCTATGAAAATGACCATGGGTACTCCCATGTATTATTGCTTGACGACTTTTGAATTCCTACGCTTGGGATTCTAGCATTGCATTTTTAGTTTAAGCAACAGCACATCATCCACAAACTGATAGATAGTTTGAATGCACCATCCAGATCTTGGAAGATATGTTGCGTGCATGTGCTATAGACTCTAAAGGTAGCTGGTATAAGTATGTGAAACTTGCGGAGTTTGCTTACAATAATAGCTACCAAGCCAGCATTGGGATGACACTATATGAAGCTCTTTATGGGCGTCCTTGTAGGTCGCGGATTTGTTGGGTTGAGGTTGGTGAGAAGCATGTCGTTGAACCGAAGGATCTTAGAGAGACTACAGAGAAGATATAGATTATTAGAGATCGTCTGAAGATGACTTAGAGTAGGCAGAAGAGTTATTTTGATAAGCATCATAAGGATTTGAAGTTTAATGAGGGATATTATGTTTACTTGAAAGTTTCACAACGGAAGGGTGTTGTGCATTTCGGGAAGAGAAGTAAGCTTGCACCGAGATACATTGGTCCATTTCAAATTATAAAAAAGGTGGGGAGTGTAGTGTATCAGTTAGCACTACCTCCAAATATGGCAAATGTGTACAATGTCTTTCACGTTTCTATGCTTCGAAAAAGTTTGCGCGATACTTCTCATGTCCTTATAGTTTGTCTGGTGTTAAGCTTCATAGTGATTGCTCATATATGGAAGTACCAGTTCAGATTTTGGATATACAGTAGTGAGTTCTGAGGAATAACGTAATACCACAAGCTTAGGTTTTATGGAGGATCCATAATGTAGAGGAAGAAACTTAGGAATCATAATCGATTATAAGGGCGCATTACCCACACTTGTTTGATGTTTGAGTTGTTTTGGAATTTCGGGGACAAAATTTTTTAAGGGGTGGAGATTGTGAAATCCCAAATTTTTAAAATCTTTAATGGTATGTTTTAAATGAAGTTTTGAATTATTTTAGAAAAAAAAGATTTTAAACATTTCCAAAATACCCTTTATGTCCCCAAACTTTTTTATAAAAACCAAGACAACCCATTACAATTCATTCTTACATTTTGCAAGTTGAGAGAAGAGAGAAGAAGAGTGTGAGCTGTCAGCTAGAGAGCTTGTTGCCTGAGTTGTTCGTTGGAGCTCGCCAGACGTCGTCACCATTTTCTTCAAGGTAAGCTTCTTGCATGTATTGCATGGTTTTCTACCCATTTCTCTTGGTGTATTTTCGAATTTGTGAGGTATGGGAGCTTGGTTTTGGGTCTTTAGTTGTGTTTTGGTGTTTCGAAGGTGTTTTGGGGTTGGATCCATGGTTTGGATGGTAGGTTTGATAAGTTTTGAGGTTATGGATGCTTGCATGTGAACTTTTTAGGGTTTTATGGGTTTTTTGTTTTTGAATCATGGTGGATCTTTGTGGTTAGTCTTCCATTTTGGGTTTTGGTTGTAGATCAAGTGAATTTGAGGCTGTATGTTGATGGATCAAAGGTGTGGAGTGTTGGTTTTGAGGTTTGAGGTGTTTTGATGAAGGTTGGATGGTGCTGGAGGCAATGGCAACTCGGCTGCATGCTTCTGGGATGGCTTGGCAGGGAGTGGCCATTACCGATAATGCTGGTGAGCATTATCGGTAATGATTGTTTTCTGTGTTTGCCAGCAAGGTGCCATTACCAATAATGGCTTAAGGCATTATCGGTAATGGAGCTTAGCAGCTGTTTTATTTCTTCCTTGTATCTTATTTTGAGCATATCTTTTGCATCCAGTCTCTATTTTTAGCGTTCTTTATATGTACGGAAAGCTCGTGTGGCCTAGTTTCTGATTTTGAGGTTAAGTTGCATAGACAAGGGTTTGATGTGTATCCTTTGTCATTTTTTTTATAGATCAAGATAGTCCTGAGGACTATCCGTTCACAGGCTAGACTTGCATTGCATAGGACACTGTTAGGATTTGGACACTTGCCCTGGTTAAGGTAGGATATTAAACCTCTCTAACATTAATTATATGTGATTTATACCTAAAATAACGTCCTGATATACGTCTGTAAGCCTGGTAATGGAAAGGTTTGGAAAGTAATGGTTTATGAACTGTATTTATGATTGAACTTAAACCCACACCTTTTATATACTGTTTACTAAAGATGGTTATCAAATGCTTTCATTATATGTTCCTTAAATCTGTATTATTACTGTTGGGTGAGGTTGTATTCCTACTGGGCATTCCAAGCTCATGTTGTGTTTTATACAGCAGATTCACAGGTTTCAGAGAGGGTTTCGGCTGTAGGGAACTCAACTCAGGTTGCACTGGGATTAGCAGCGTTCTGGGTTGTCGTACATTAGTTTTTGTAGCTGCATTTGTGTTAGAAAACACTTGAACTATTATTTAGTATTTGATATCCTATATGCTAGGGTTGTTGGCATTTATGTATTGATACATTAGACTTTGCTTGTGCTACTCGAATTTGGGCATATGTATGCACTTATCACTTATCATTTCATATCATATTGTTATATTATTTTTTCTATCATGAGTATGGAAATATGAATGAGCTGTAAGTTTCTAAAACCCTGCAGAAGATATTTTTAAAAAAATCCAGATTTAAACTCATGTTTCTTTAATGGCTAAAAACAAAGATTATACCTTTGAGTCCTTGAAGAGACTATGTGGAGAAGAATGGGTTGAAATCTCATTTGAATCTTCACTATGAAAGAATGCCATAAAGAAACACAGCGGAACATGAAAAACAAAACTTTTTCTTGGCATTCATCCATAGGATGTTCTCAAACGATGAAAACGAATCTAAACAATTAATAAACATTAATTAAATGCTTACTTGGTTCCTTTGATGATTGCACTCCACGAAAAATTTAAGCTCCAAAAGTATGAAAGCCTCCAATGCAAGTCCATAAGAGCATAAAACTCCTTGAACCCCTTGTAGATTCACAACCCTTGAGAAAGTTACAAGCTTGAGAGGGAGAGATAGTAGAAGACAGCTAGAGGAAGAGAACTCCTATGAAGGTCACGGCTTCTAGGGTTTCTCTCCTTCTTTTTATATCTTTTCTCTTTTGTGATGTTTGGTTACCAGTACTAGCTTGACCATTCATCATATTGATGAGTAACACTCTTAACATTTATATTTTGATCCCTTATTTATTTACTTTTAATAACAAGGGTCAAACTAATATAAATTAGAGTATTCCCCTCCCACAAGTTCAAGAAACTTACTTATGCCCTTATGTGTGTAACACATTGGGTTCATCCCAACCTAGTAGTGGCAGGGGACATCTTAATGTCTCCTAAAATAGAAACTTTATATTTTTGGTTCAATTGGAACAATTCCACTTTTTCCCTCAATGATAACACTTATCATTAGGCCTTTACTAATGATGAGTGACGTCTAGCAACATATCATAACGTGCCCTAGGTGTAGGTGAATATACCTGTATAAATGAACCCTTCGTGTAATAGATAATCATTCACCAAACAATGTCATGATTAAGTTAGTTGGGTATATATTCATGTCAAACCCTAACTTAATCCTATGTTAGCTATTCACCAAAATATAAACTCAATTAGGTCAATCCTTGAAAACACTTTTATTAGTTACCTTTTACTTTGGCCAAAGATTTCATTGAGTTCTTATTTGTGAATAAACTATGACATTCTCCCTTTCATATTAAGGGTGGTGATCCCCTATTGCACACTCACCTATCTTCATGCACAACTCACTAGAGCCAATGAGTATCGATTACATCCTCTTGATTAAGGGTGTACTAGATACTATCAAACTCTAGTAATTTATACTTAAGATAACTAGTGGTGTCTCAAGTATGAGGATTACAAGTGTGATTATACACATGAGCAGCTTTTGACATGCAAATAGAATTCCATAAGTTGTACTCATATTGGTCACGTTCGGTGTACTTGTACTCTAACAAGCACCCAAAGGTTTACTATAGTGTCTTTACACAAATGGTATAAGACTCACCATCCTCCCATAGGAGATAGTATAACCTGTGCTAATCTTAATGGTTTATTATCGCCCAAATATATAAGCCTATGATTAGGAACATATTTTAGGATAGATGTATTTGAGATTTGTAAGCCTCTTTATCTCAACACTTGAGATACAATTCTCTATCATGCTATCCAAGGACTTTATCATGAACAGTTATAAAAACACAAGCTTACTTGATAATAAAAGTCATTTCATAAATGAATAAAGTTTCATACATGAATATAAATGAAATATAAGTTTCCTAAATACAACCTAACAATTGGTTTTAGGGCATACTTCTAACACACTACTATGATCCTTGAAAACTTGAACAAAAAAAAGAGAAAGTGTGGGCTCTCAAAATAATCAAGAGGAAAGCAAAAGCCAAGAGGGAATTGGGATGGCCGGCCATAGGGGGAGAGACCTCCTATTTATAATGCTTTCCTCCCTCTCTTTCCTATTTCAACTAGGACTAGTAGTGGGACCAAAGAGAGTTTCTAATTTGGCTCCTATTGGTCAATTCTATCATCCAATCAACTTTTGATTTAAATAGATGACCAATAAATAATTATTAATTCCACTAAATAATGATTATTGCACTCCAATTTAGAAATTCATAAATAAACCCTTATAATGCTAAATGCTTACAATAGTACCCCTCCACCAATTAATGCTCATAAGAATATAATAAAGTGTAAACCTTTACTATCCAAAATATATATTCTTATTTCTTATATTCCTTGTGATCTAATTAATAATCCTTTAATTACTATTTACATTTTAGCAAACCTTTTACTAAAATGACTGCAATTTCAGTAATTAAACATTTAATTAGCACAAGGGAGCATTTACTCTCTTCAAGTAAGAGAGGGTAGGTTCCTTCTTGATAAATAATGTTATCTCAATCCCAAACCATAGCTACCCAAGATACCGAGGTGTTGATCTTAAAGACCTCACTCATTGGTAAATCAAAGTAACTAAAGTAAAGAATTAAAGTTCATTATTATCTCAGGATTAAGAGTAATTGTAATTAGCATTTATGAGATTCACATTACCGAGGATAGTAATTTAATGTAATAAGATTCTCATAATCCTGAGTGCACCAAGTACACTAGTATATCAATTCAAAGTCTTACACTTTGATATTAGATATTGCATATTCTATCAAATAGAGATTGATATAATACAACCTTAACAAATGAAATGCCTAGTCTCATTATTGGTTGTGATAATTATTTAAATTACAAGGTTTATGATTTATATCTCTCACGTACAAATCACCATTTGTATGAATAAATCATATTCAATGTAATTAAAGACTCATATTTATCTCATAAATAAAAACAATGTTCACGGTATAAATTGCATAAAAGGAAATAAATCATTTATTATAAACATGAAAAAGACAATAATAGTTTTGAGGGCATACAATCCCAACATGAGCAGTATAGGTAGTACCTTCGCCTTGACATGTGTCGACCTACCCGGGAAGGTCGGTGCAATTGTCAGGATGGGGTGTTACATGCACTACTATGCAAACCCTAATATGCATACTACATGCAAACCCTAATTCTAACCATGCATTACTATCCTAACATGCATTCATGCAAACCCTAACATGCTTTCTAGAGCATGCTTCTTAACTCTAAGAAGAAAAGAAGAAGAGAAGAGGAAGAAGAAGAAGACTAGAATACATAAATTAAAACCCTAGCATGCTTCTATACTAACACATAATTAAAAAGAAAAAAGAATATAAGAACTACTTACCTTTCAAAGTTACTGAAATTCTTCCTTTAGCCTTTTCAAGCAAGCGTCCAAAAGTTCTCCAGAATTTTTAATCTTGTATTCATCCTCCAAAACCCTAAGCTAATGGTCATATTTATATATTTTCCTCCCAAGCATGGATGGTTGAGATTTAATTTGATCTTAATGATCCTAGGGCTCACATTGAGTCTTCCAAGGGTCTTAGTAATCAGATTATGTCAAACAAAGTGAAAAAAACTCGGAGAAAAGACCCCAAAATCATAAGGAGACGAAGTTGTGTCAAACTAGGAGAACCCAAGAGGTGACCGTCCAGGGCTTGGACGGCCAACCATCCACCCTTGAACGGCCTTTAGAATGGTTCCCCAAAAAATGCCTAGATTTGAAGGATTTCGGGATTTTTGAGACTCTTCAACTTGTTCATTTTAAGTTCAAATTCGATGATTCAAAATCCAAAATGTTCAGGACTTATTAATCCTTTATGTTTCTAGAAGAGTTTGGGTTCAAAAATCATTGACCAATATCAAAAGGTTGGGTTAACCAAGCCGATTTAGCCATTATGAGCCATTTTAACTCAAATTAAGGTTTTGAAATTGACTAACCGATTGGCTTTAAATCGAAAATGACACTTTAAGAAATATGTTTTGAAAATTATTTTAAAACATTTTAAGGTTTTGAAAACATTAATTTTAGAAAAATGGGTTGATCATAGTCAAATTAGGTCAAAACCCTATGAATGGTCAATTGACCACTATGAACCATTATGAGCCAAATCGCACTATATCATGCTTGAGCAAATTATCATCTAACTAGACTCTCTACATCCATATATACTCAATGAAACAAACCGGGATGAATTTGGAGGTCATTCGGAAATTATACGAGGAAAATGACAATTCTACCTTGAAGTCGCAAATATTCTTATTACCTCAAGCTTTGATCGGAATGACATGAAATTTGACATGAACATTACTAAGCTCTCTAAAAACCTAATGCAAAAAGAATCACTCAATTCTGACTCAAAAACCTACATGCGATAACAGCCTCTATCTACTTAAGAAAAAAATGGTAATTTGGAAAACTAGGTTTTAAGGCCCAATTCTCCAAAATCGATTAATCATTCTCGACCAATGTGTTAAGAAATAATGACTTACATTCTACAAGTTAAAAATGAGAATGAAGATCCTTTGCTTGGGTTTGCTTGGTGCTTAAATGATATGTCATGATCTAGATAATCTGCACATCACCCAAGTAAAAAGCAGAGCTTCTTGATCATCATACATCAGCCCAAACGTATCCAAACCCAAGGATTCAGACTCCAAGAATGGGGTGTCTACCGTTACACTTATTCAGATTTGGTAGTTTTCAGGAATTTTTCAGGTTTTTTTTTTTTTTTTTTTTGTGTTAAATGTTGAAAATGGGAAACACAGAAATTGAAGGAATCAGAGATCGATCACCAAGGAAGATCTTTGAATCATTCGTCTCATATTCACTTTATCATTCTCTACTGTTAATTAGTTCTTCCATTTCTAGTTCTCAATGAATCTCAGGGGAATTTTTTTTGTCTTTTTCCAAGTTGTTGCACAGAAATGGGAGGAATCAGAGATCACCGAACTGGATTAGCTTCTTCTGGTAATTAATCGTGCAATCATTTGATTTTCTCGTAGCTTTTTTGTTTGGACGATGGTAGTAAAAGATATAAATTTGTGTTTCTCGTTGAAATTCTTAATCGACGGTGCTTCGTTCAGGATAATTTGATCAAATTACAGTTTCTTATTTTCTTAACTAGTAAATTTATGTAATCATATCATCGCACAGCTAATGCATCTTAGAATGAATTTGAAAAAATTTCTCTGGTAATATATTGGTGAATTTTGTATAATAACGACTTTTGATATATATAACTACTACTTATCTGAATGTGAAAGAGTACCAGTGATTTTTGTTTGTAAAGCATCGGGTGGTGATTGCAAGATTTTCTGTTTTCTATGGCCAATCAGTAATGAACTGGAAAATTGTGTATAAACTGATCATGTTATGTTATATTGGATCTATTGAATAGATTTTATCAGAAAAATGCTCAGATGAATGACTAATGGCTGTTAACTAGAGCTGAAGATCACAGTATCTGTTTTTCAACTTCAAATCATTCGTTAGTTGCTCAGCTCTTGAAGCATTTAACACTATGATAATGAAATATTCAATGATCTTATAAACTGGTCGGTGCTTTGGTTTGATTGATTGAGTGTTTTGTTGTAACAATCAGGTTTCCAAGTTAGGACTCAATGGGACTATGGGATATTTGCTTTTGGACCTTATGTCATTATGAACATTGTGAGACTCCTCTTGCTTTAATTCCTATATTTGGTATATGAATATTTTATATTTTATATTATTCCATATCTGATTTTATATTGTTAGAGCTTTGTTTGCTCTAGGTTTTGACAATGGCATCAATCTACCTTCAAGGTGTTCCAAGGTATTTGGAAACTGTACAGCTGATAACTCTGCTACCAAACCTTACATTGTAGCCCATCATTTGCTTTTATCTCATGCAGCAGCAGTCCAAAGATACCATGAGAAATATCAAGTGAGATCTGCATCTTTTGATTTTTAAATTTCTAGCTTGGCCAAGTCATCAAGGAGTTTTGTTATTGATATAGAATTGAATAAATTTCCAGGAAAAGCAAAATAACAGGATTGGTCACCATCATGATTTCCAAATAGATTTTAATAATTTTATTTAGAACATAATGAAATCCAAATGCACCCTTACAAATTAAGTTTCATTTTCCTTCTCTTTTTTACTCTTATTTTGAAGACAAGCACTCTTCATCTCGCAGCCATCATCCTTCTCCATCCCAGCCTTCATTGTTCTCCTTTGCATCCCTTATCTGTTTCATGATGTCGCATGATGTCTCACTCCCACGATTTCCATCTCCCATTTGTCTCTCTCCCACAGTGGCTAATTGAAGCCAATAGGAGGCAAGAATGATTATCTTCCCCATTTTGTTTTGCATAATTTTTACTGACTTATAAACTTTCTCTGTTCTATGATACCTGAGTTGGAAATGTTTGAAACTCAGCATTAATTCTCTTTCAATTATGTTGGTTTCGCTCTAAGAGCTGTTATAGATTTAGGGCTTTAGGCTTTTTGCTTTGTTTGATGAAATTATTCTTAGAGCATGAAAAGAGGAAAGGGAGAGAAAACAAATATGGAAAATAGACAAGAGAAAATCGAGCTTGGGTCTTGAAATTCAGAGGCTAAATTTTGCTTAGCATTTAATGGTTTCTCAAGGATGTACAGATCACTTATGGTTGGGAAACATTGGGCAAGCTCATAAACTGTCAATGGACAATTCATAAAGCATTATTTATGTGAATCCAATTATTCTTTGAGTGTTGTTCTAATAATATTAAATATATATATATATATATATATATATATATATATATATATATATATATATATATATATATATATATAATTGTTACACTAATAATAGAGTATAGTATATTCTTTATAATAAAAATATTGTTGGTAATGGGTCCATGAGTAGCACATAATGTTATTTCCTATGGTCAACTGTTAAGAGTACGTGACTTTGAATTTATTTATTATGGAGGAAGTTCAAGTGCCGGTAACCTGGGTGATTTCACAATTATTAAAATTATGGCAGGATCAGTGTGGCTTAGATTAATTAATGGATTTGAATTAATTATTTAAACTTGGGGTCCTTTTGTCCAGTTTTAGACTGTCTTGCTAGTTATCATGTTATAACCTAATTTGAACCCGAGGGTGGGTAGCTTAGTGGTTGAGCAAGTAAGGCTAAGGGTGTACCAAGTCCCTTGGTCCTGGGTTCGACTCCCACTAACTCCTAATATCCTGGGCCACGGACCGCAAGGCACAAGCCTTGTTTCGAAAGCCTTATTCGGGGTGCAGGATTTAGTCTGGTGCACGCAAAAAAAAAAAAAAAATACCCTTATTTGAATTAACATGAGGTTATAGATATCTTGGTAGTTATCAGGTTATTGACTGAAGCTAAGGTTATTGTCAACTCACTCAGTGAATGATCTTATTTTTTGTAGGAGTATGCTTTCTCACCTCCTGCTCAAGTAATAGAACTTGGTTCTGCGGAGCCTAGAGAAGCCATTGTCCAGGCCGTTTGTGTTGCTTACGGGTTTGTTTGTTGTGTTTGGTCTCATTCTCACAAGCTCCTTGCACACCATGGGGTCTTTATGGGAAGAAAAGGGATGGTATGGATCACATATTTTAATATGTTTAAATTGTGGATTGTGCAAGTAATAATAATAATATTTGTTAATATTATTTTGTATGAATGGATTTTATAGCAATTTCTTAAGCGGTATATAACATTATTCTTTTTCAAGTCAATCATAAGTTGGTTTATTTAAAACACAAATAATAGTAACATAATTCAGATTTCAAAATTTCCAAACAAGCCCTTAATGATAGGGCATGGTCCTGGCCATAATAACAGAATTCTCCAATTATTTTTAAAGAATACTGTTTCCAACAAAAAATAAATCTAATCGGTTTTTATTTCATCACTAAATGGTATTTTTTATTTAAAAACCAAATACAATAAAAAGTGGACACCTTTTCCTTATTGAGAAATCATGTTAATAGCAATGTGGGAATGTGGTTAGACAAAGATATTGCAACTATGGATCTCTTGGGCTAATGGTATATGCTTGAATTGCAGGTGGGATATTCATCACCTGTTGAGTCTGGAATCATGGAGGACCTGGGCCTCAATGTTGCAGAAGTAAGTAGTCTGCAGAAAATGGAAATCATTCATGGTGATTTAATTTGTTGCCATTATTGAATCAAAATAAAGTTCAAACTATATAGTTGTAACCTGCCTTTATATGATATTTTTTTTTGTTATTATACAAATAGGATACTGACTTTTTACAACTTAATATGAGACTTGAGTCTTGGGAGAATGTACAACTCATCTAAGCCATTGTAGCACAATGATGCAGCCATGGCATGGGTGAGATTGGGGTTTGGGTCTCATCATTGACCCAAAAAAAAATAAAATGTATTGCTCTAAGTTGCTATTCCTAACTTAGCATGGTGAATTTCATTATCCATGCAATTTCTATATATATATTTTTTCATGACAATGCATTTCCAGGTTCAGAAAGTTCAATTTCCTTTAGATTTTGAATTTGGAGTCTATGGAAAAGTCATTATAATGTGAACATTCAAGATTGCTTATATAAATTTTGAAGTTTCTTTCAATTTCCTAATGAATTCAAGGTTCCTTGTGGATCCAAGGGTTATCAAGGGTACTACAGGCCAAGTTCAAATATGAATATGGCATGTGATGTTTTAAGTAAATTTAAATTGAGGTAAAATTTAGACATGAACTCGGAAAAAAAAAAAAATGCTTACAATTTGAAGTTAGCACATTAGTGGAACAACATTTGATTTGACTAGAACTTTTAGTGGAACTGAAGGTCCTTGATCCATTGTAATGAATGTAAAGAAGGAGTCTTCTGTTTGCTGTTGGTATTCAGATCAAAGCTACATGAATTCAAGCCAGTGAACTTCACATGATTAACAAAGAGTCTGCTCACTGCTTGCTCGCTTGCCAACCAAAGAATACTGATTGGATGCGGGATTGGCCTTCTTTCTTATATGGTAATTGCAGTAAGGGTTCCAGTTTATGTTTGGTTATTACTCATTGAATCATGTGTGGGATAAAGATATTTGTGTTTCAATTACCGAACAGGTACCTGTATATATAGCAGAGATAACACCCAAGAAGCTTCGAGGAGGATTTACAACTATTTATCAGGTAAAGCAAAGCCACAATAAATTTAAATTGAAGAATAAACTTGTCGCTTATGTGCATAAGTATTGTTGGTTCTACAATTCATGTTATCTTTCGACGTAGCAGGAACATTTTTTATTGGAATGGTCGTTAACTGGTGAGTGTTGGCTGTAACAGGTACCTTTAGTTGACTCTTGTATTAATTTACTCAAATTGTAATTTTGTGTAATTTGCTTCTATTTGATTTCATTTGCAGGAACTGTTCTGTATGTGGTACAGCTTTTAGGTCTCATCTTCATACCAGAATCTCCAAGATGGCTGGTGAGTCGGATTCAAAATTCTGTTAGAAGTTTTTATATAGGTTGCATTTGGATGGCGCTCGAAAGAAAAACAAAAACAAAAACAAAAGAGAGTATATTATTAATTTCATTTTTGTTGCTTTTGAGAGTGCTTTTAAGCCAAAAAGCATGTAAATAATAAATTTAATAAACATAACAAAACAGACTCCATTTCTTACTACATCTCATGGGAAGAAACTGACAGTGCGAATGAGACTCTCAAATTAATGGATGAAAATTTTCTGCATGAAAAAATTTGTAAAGAAAGAGAGTGTGATGATGCTTTACAGCGTCTTAGAGGTAAGAATGCTGATATTTCTCAAGAAACAGATGAGATTAGAATATTGTTCCATCACTTTACAGGATCATCATTCTTGTTGCAGGTTTTTTCTAAAATACCATTCAACAACTTCTATATTTTTCTCTTAGAATGTTCCATCACTTTAAAACCTTGTTCTTTCCTTAAAAAAATAAAACTTTTCCATGATCAAGACCCATGATCAAGACCTTCAGCTGTGGAAAGAGATTACTCCCATTTTGGTGCTTGTTGGTATACTGGTAACACAATTTTACCGTCAGGCAATTGTTTCTTCTTTTTTTTTTTTTTTTTTGTTTTGGTGCATGTCTCTGTATTGTGCCATATGCTAGTGGCATACTATTGATCAACAAAAGGTCTATGCTCATTGCTCACTATGATATTACACTTTGTATATCCTCAAAAAGGGGAATTGAAGATCTCTAATCGCGTGTGCCTGTGAATGTAGTCACTAGCATGAAAAAAAGTTCTTTAACTATTGTTTTTATTTTGCGTTGGCCCAAAATATACTCTAAAAAGGGGGGGGGGGGGCTGAATAGAGTATAGGCAAATAATATCTCTTTCACAAATGGGATACAAGATTTTTGCAAACTTGAAAATGGATAGAAAGAATGCAAGATTAAATAACAACTCAATACAACAAATAACAATTAAATAACTTGAAATAAAGAGATTGAGTTAGAAAATCAAACACAACGATTTAACGTGGTTCGGTCTCCGCCTACATCCACGTCTCAAGAACTCCGTCAAGAGGTTTAATTCACTAAGCAACTCCTTCAAGGTGGAGAAACCTTTACAACTTGCCTTCTTTCAAGGTGGAAGACAACTCACCCACAAGAGTTCTCACAAAACCCTTGATATCTCACAATACAAGATGATTGAATATGAAGTAATACAAAGAATGCTTCTCAAAGCTGATTTGTAATGAATACAATAGCACAATAACTTCTCAAGAGATCAAATAGATATAGCACAAGAGATTTTTGTCAATGAGAAGAATGAATATTGAATGCTTGAGAGTAATGGATGTCAAGACCAAAGATTAATCAACTAGGTAAGCAATAAATGAGAGCCAACCTTCAATATATAGTGAACAAGCCTCCAAATGACCGTTTGAAGCCCTTAGAGTCGGATTAAAGAGGTTTAGGGTGGTTGGGGATCATTTAATGCTCGAATGACCATAAGAAGAAAGAGCCATTTTGAAGTTGCAGAACCATTAGTCGACTAGGACAAGCTTATTAGTCGACTAACAAGGCTTTTTCAAAAGGATTTTTCATTCCCGGGCTCAGTTAGTCGACTAGCACGAGGTGATTAGTCGACTAGCTAGTTAAAAAGTTGTTTAATCATTTTCTGGGTTTGTTAGTCGACTAGAACAAGGGGTGTTAGTCGACTAGCAACTTAAAACACTTTTGGAAATTTTGATCCGGGATCGATTAGTCGACTAGCCAAGGGCGATTAGTCGACTAGCAAAGTTGCAACCAAAACATGGCTTCTGACCTTTTATTAGTCGACTAACAAAGGGTGATTAGTCGACTAAGAAACTATTAGTCGACTAGTCAAAGGTGATTAGTCGACTAACTTAGAATTTCACAAAACACTGCTTCTTGGCTTCGATTAGTCGACTAGGACTAAGTGGTTAGTCGACTAAGGAAGTTGCAAAAGCAATAATTCGAAATTTCTAAGTCAAAATCAACACCAAACACTTTGACAAGTTAACTAAGTATTCCAAAACGTTTTTGGTCAATTTTGAAAGCAATTTAAGCATGAATGCTAATGCACAATGAGATGTAAAATAGTTTCTCTTGAGCTTTACACAATTGATCATGAGAGAAGCCTTACAAAGAGTTCCTAAAATACTTGTAGATCAACTTGACTTCAAATGGCCTTCATAAGCTTGAGCATGTCTTTAAGTTGGTCTTCAAGGATTGAACATCTTTGAAATGCTTTGACACTTTGAAGTTTAGATCACCATGAGCTTTGATTTGAACAATGAGCACTTGGAATGCTTGATGAATGTTGATGAAGACTCCAAAAAGAATCTATGGAGACACAACACTCAACCACTTGTTAGAAGAAATGTATGGTTTGGTTATCATCAAAATAAGGCCAAGGACCATAGGGCTAACAATCTCTCCCTTTTTGATGATAACAAACCATAACTTTGAATAATAAATAGAGAGCAAAGCTCCCCCTCAATTTAGCACAACAAGCATGGTTGAATCAACATTCTCAACAATATATATATATATATATATAGGAGCAATAAACAAGCTCAAACATCAATTATTCAAAGTATTCAAATATTTCTCCCCCTTTGTCATCTCAAAAAGGCAATAAAAAGAGAAATAGAAGAATACAACAATATGCATAATCACAATTCCACTGGTCTAATCATACCAAGTTCACGCCGAATTGTGCAAAAACGATCCTCTTGGAGAGGTTTTGTGAAGATGTCCGCCAATTGGTTGTCCGTACTAACAAATTCTAGTTCAACATCTCCTCTTTGCACATGGTCACGAATGAAATGGTGCCTAATTTCAATGTGTTTTGTGCGTGAGTGCAAATAAGGATTCTTAGAAATATTAATAGCACTAGTGTTATTACAACGAATAGGTATGTGAGTGAAATGAATCCTATAGTTTTCAAGTTGTTGTTTCATGTACAAGACTTGAGCACAACAACTTCCGGCGGCAATGTATTTCGCTTCGGTTGTGGAAAGAGCTACCGATGTTTGTTTCTTGCTAAACCAAGAGACAAGCGAGTGGCCAATAAAATGACAAATGCCACTAATGTTCTTTCGGTCGGTTTTACAACCGGCAAAATTTGCATCCGAAAAATTAGCAAGTTCACATGAAGCATGCTTAGGATATAACAAGCCTAAATCATAAGTCCCAACAAGATATTTAAATATGCGTTTAACGGCGAGTAAGTGGGATTCCATGGGATTAGCTTGAAATCTAGCACACAAACAAACACTAAACATAATGTCTGGTCTACTTGCGGTTAAATAAAGAAGACTACCAATCATACCTCGATATAGTTTTTAGTCTACCTTCTTACCATTTTCATCAAGATCAAGCTTAGTTGTGGGGCTCATTGGAATAGGACTAGACTTGACACCTTACATGCCAAACTTTTTCAACATATCCTTCACATACTTGGTTTGATTGATCAAAATGCCTTCTTTAGTTTGCTTGATTTGAAGTCCAAGGAAGAATGTCAATTCTCCCATTATACTCATTTCAAGTTCATCTTGCATAAATTTAGCAAACTCCTCACAAAGAAGATTATTAGTAGCACTAAAAATAATTTCATCAACATAAATTTGAACAATTAGCATATCATTGTCTTTAAGCTTTATGAAAAGAGTAGTATCTATTTTGCCTCTAATGAAACCATTTGAGAGCAAAAAGCTACTTAACCTTTCATACCATGCTCTTGGTGCTTGTTTTAAGCTATAAAGTGCTTTAGAAAGTTTGTATACATGATTGGGAAAAGTGTTGTCTTCAAAACCGGGAAGTTGTTTAACATAAACTTCCTTCGTAATATAGCCATTTAAAAAAGCACTTTTCACATCCATTTGGTACAATTTAAAGTCCTTAAAATTAGCAAATGCAATAAGCATGCGAATAGCTTCAAGTCTAGCAACCGGTGCATATGTGTCATCATAATCAATGCCTTCTTGTTGGTTATAGCCTTGTGCAACAAGTCTATTCCTAATAACATTACCATCTTCATCATTTTTATTTCGAAAAATCCATTTTGTGCCTATGATGGTATGGTCATTAGGTTTAGTTACAAGGTCCCAATTTTTTTTTCTTTCAAATTGATTAAGTTCTTCTTGCATGGCAATAATCCAACTATCATCATTTTCAGCTTCATTAAAAATTTTAGGCTCAATTTGAGAAACAAATGCAATATGGTTACAAGCATCTCTAAGACTAGAACGAGTACTTGCCTTGCGTGAAGGATCACCAATCACTTGATCAATTAGATGATTCTTCACAAATTTCCAAGCTTTTGGTAACTCTTGCAACTCTTGTGGTTCTTAAACTCTCTACCCCTATCATTTCTCACACTAATGATAGAATGACCTTGTTCTTTTTCAATTCTTTTGCATACTTTTATATATTCGCCACATGTATCACTCTTGTGAGAAAGGAATAGAACCCAAGTATACCTTGAGTAATCATCAACTAAGACAAAGGCATAGAGTTTGCCACCAAGACTAGCTACATCATTTGGTCCAAACAAATCTAGATGTAATAATTCCAAAGGCCTAGATGTAGAAATATGCGCTTTGGTTTTAAAACTAGTTTTGATTTGTTTTCCGAATTGGCATGCATCACAAATTTTATCTTTTGAAAAATTAGCTTTGGACAAGCCTATAACAAGTTCATTTTTAGAAATCTTTTGAAGAAGATCCATGTTAGCATGCCCAAGCCTCCTATGCCATAACCAATTTGAATCTTGTAAAGCGGAAAGACATGTTACATCTTGAGATGTTAAATCATCAAAACAAGTGATATACACATTTCCAAAACGTTTAGCAACAAGGATATTGGTTTTGTTTTTATCCAAAACATTGCAAGAATTAGAAGTAAAGTTCACAAAATAGCCACTATCACATAATTGACTAATGCTAAGCAAGTTATGCTTTAAATCTCTAATAAGCAAAACATTATTAATATTAATAGAGCCATTACCAATTTTACATTTATCAATGATCTTGCCTTTGCTATCATCACCAAAGGTTACAAATCCACCATCTTTAAGAGTAAGAGAAATAAATTTGTCTCTGTCACCGGTCATATGCCTTGAGCATCCACTATCCAAATACCATTGATATTTCTTGTTAATGGATTTCAAGCATACCTACATAAGCAAAGCAATTGAACTATTGGTACCCAAAACTTTTGGGTCCTATAAGGTTAGGATTCTCAAATGTTCAAGTTCTTTCAAAGTAACTGTCTTAGGCTCAAATGATTTCTTGGATGAAGGTTCTTTTTTAATCCAAGCTACCATTTTCCCAAGTCCTGTATTTCCTCTAAATGGACATTTGAATGTGACATGCCCTTTCCTCTCACAAAAAGGACAAATAACATTAGGATTTTGTTTTGTAACATGTGAATGAGAATGAGGTTTTGGTTTAGGTTTCTTGGTGTCCACTTTTATTGAGGCTTTAACAAAGAAGTCTAAATAAAGTGAAGACTTTTTGGAGTTAGCATAGTTGTTAAAAGCGCACCTCAGGCGCGCCTAGGCGCAAGGCACAGGCGGGCGCAATAGTTGGGACTGGCTTCAGGCTAGGAGAAGTGAGGTCCAAGAAACCCCAAAAAAGTGCGCCTTTTGGGCTTTTTTTCCAGGCGCAAGGTGCAAAAAAAGCACGCTCGGGTGACCTCAGGTCTTTCCAGCAAAAAAAATAAAAGAAAAAGAGGAAAAGAAGAGGGAAGAAAAGAGGAAAAGAAAAAAAAAAATAGAAGAAAGAAAAAGAGGAAAAGAAGAGGGAAGAACGAAGGAACCTGGAACCCTAAAGTCTCGGCACTCGGCAGTCCTCTTCCTCGGCACTCGGGAGTCCCTCCCTCTCCGGCAGCCAAACTTCTCCTCCTCCAGCCAGTTCCTCTTCTTCAGGTAAGTCTATCTTCTTCTTCTTCTTCTTATCTGTTTTCTGGCTTTTTTTTTTTGCTGGTTCTTCTTCTCTCTTCTATTTTTTTTTGCTGTTGCTGCTGTTGCTTGCTTGCTTCTCTTCTTCTTCTTCTTTTCTGCTGCTGCCGGTACCCTCTTTTTTTTTGTGGTTGATGCTGCTTCTTTGCTGCTGCCAGTACCCTGTCGTCTTCTTCTTCTTCTCTGCTGCTGCCGGTACCCTGGTTTTTTTTTTTTTTTTTTTGGTTTGGGGGGGGGGGGGGGTTTTCTGGTGGTGTTGCACCCGCCCTTTTTTTTTTTTTTTTGGTTGATGCTACTTCTTGAGCAGTTGAATTGCTGCAATTTAATGTTGAGTCAGGTTTCTAAAACTGGAAAAGATGATCACTGACCTTTTAAACCTTTGTCTTGGATAACTGCTCTGAGTTTATGGTAATGTGAGATACAATTTTTGGTGATTTTGCTGAGATATGTCTCTTTCTTTTTAGGCTATTAGATATTTATAATCTATGGATTCTAAAGGTTTAAGAAGGGATCCAGGTTGGAAGTATGCAACACAAGTTCCTGGCAACAAAAATGATTCACTTGCAATTTTTGTGCAAAGGTGACAAATGGAGGAATTTATCAGGCCAAGCAACATATAATTGGAGGGCAAAAAAATGCAAAGGCATGTCTCAAATGTCCAGATCATGTGAAAGAGGAAATAAGAGAGTACATGGCCAACAAAAAGATAGAAAAAGAGCAAATGAATATGTTGCCAGACTTTGTTGATGCAGACTTTGCTGAGGATGAAGATGAAGATGAAGTGCAAGAGATTGATCAACGTGGTAAAAGTGTTGTAAGCTCAAGAGGAAGTAGCAAATCAGTCCAATCAAAATTAAAAAAGCCAAGGCAAAAGGGACCGATAGATGCATTCTTTACTCCTAACCCAGAATTGGTTGTGAAGGGGAGAAAGGATGGGAAAGGCAAACAAACAACAATCAATGATCATTACAAGAAAGAAGCGAGGGACAAGGCATGTCTACACATTGCAAGGTGGATGTATGATGCTGGGATAGCATTTAATGCTGTCAATTATGATAGTTTTAGGGTTGCAGTTGAGTCCATTGGCCAATATGGAATAGGAATGAAGCCACCTAGTTACCATGAGGTGAGGGTTCCTCTCCTAAAGAAAGAGTTGGACAATACAAATAATATGTTGAAAGGTCATAGAGAAGAATGGGCAAAGAATGGATGTTCTATTATGTCTGATGGTTGGAAAGACAAGCATGAGAGGACTTTGATAAACTTTTTGGTGAACTGTCCCAAGGGAACCATGTTTATCGAGTCCATTGATGCTTCTGAGTACAGCAAGACCGGGGAGAGAATGTTTGAATTGCTTGATTCTTTCGTGGAACAAATTGGGGAAGCTAATGTTGTTCAAGTCATAACACATAGTGCTTCAAATTATGTGATGGTAGGTAACCATTAAATTTAAAATTTGTTATACTATTCTATATTTTTACTTTCATCATGAATTCTAATGAATAGTTTTGTTAGTTTATAATCTAATCATTTTTTTGGGTAAAATTGAAATCCAAATATGAAACATGTAACAGGGAGATTCCTAGAAGCAAAGAGCCCACATTTATATTGGTCACCATGTGCTGCCCATTGCATAGATTTAATGTTAGAAGACATTGGGAAGATGCTTAACATCAATAGAACATTGAAAAGAGCAATGAAAGTGAATGCTTACATGTATGGTCGTCCAGGCTTGTTAAACATGATGAGGCGCTTCACAAAACAAAATGACTTAGCTAGGCCTGCCCTCACCAGATTTGCTACCGCCTTTCTAACACTAGCAAGTATTCATCGCCAAAAGGATAACTTGAGAAATATGTTTACTTCAGAGGATTGGACAAATTCCAAATGGGCAAAGGAGCAAAAGGGTAAAAGGGTTGCTCAAACTATTTTGATGCCTTCCTTTTGGAAAACCATTGTCCTCTCCCTTAAGTTGACAACTCCACTTGTTCGTGTACTTCGATTGGTTGATGGGGAGAAAAGGCCTCTAATGGGATATATTTATGAGGCCATGGATAGAGCTAAAGAAGCAATTGCTAGAGGATTCAAAGAGGATGATAATAGGATTATGGATGCATTTGCTATCATTGATAATAGGTGGAATTGTCTGCTTCATCGACCTTTGCATGCAGCTGGGTACTTTTTGAACCCACAATTCTTTTATACAAACTCATCTATTGAGCAAGATGTAGAGGTGATGTCAGGCCTGTACAACTGCATACAAAGATTGATTCCTTCCATTGAAAAGCAAGATAAGATTACTGAGGAGCTGACCTTGTATAAGAATGCTGAGGGTCTCTTTGGGCATGACATGGCTATTAGGCAACGAACAACTAAGTTGCCTGGTAAAGTCACTAAAGTATTTTTTTTTCAACCTTTCATTTTATAATTTATTAAAGGTTACTAATTATAGTTGATGATAAATATAAACAGCTGAATGGTGGTCTTCATTTGGATCTGCAACTCCAAATTTGCAAAGATTTGCCATCAAAGTTCTTAGCCTCACTTGCAGTGCATCTGGTTGTGAAAGAATTGGAGTGTTTTTGAACATGTAAGTGAATGTTCTATTGTGTCTAAAAATTTAAGAAATGAATCACTAATTCACTAGATTCTAATTAGTTGTAATTTAAAAATCTTGTAGATCCACAGCAAGAATAGAAATAGGCTATCACAAAAGCGCTTAAATGATTTGGTATTTATCAAGTACAATCGAGCTTTGAAGCGGCGATACAATATGCGTGATGTCATAGACCCCATATCCTTGACAGAAATAGATGACTCTAATGAGTGGTTGGTTGGGAGAATGGATGGAGAGTCCGATGAGGATGATGATGATCTTGTTTTTGATGATGATTCCTTGACATGGGGTGCTGTTGCTAGAGCTGCAGAAGTTGGAGAGAGTAGGTTTAATACAAGAGCATCATCAAGCAAAAGGAGCACAACAAGAGCAGGTCCTTCTTCCTCTAGGAGCTCTAAGTATTCTACATCAATGCCAATTCTAGTGGATGAGGAAGAAGAGGCAAATGCCGAAGAAACAGAAGAAGAAGATGTTGAGGGTTACGAGTCTAATGATGGCGAGGAGGATGATGATGATAATGTTTAGATTCATTCTAAGTATTGGCAGGGATTAGATGTTTATCCCTTTGAACTTTTATGCTTTAAACTTTTGAGTTGTCATTTCACATTTGAGTACTTTGCTATAATTATTACTTATTTATATCCTTGTATTTGAATTATCATAATCTAGTTTGATTTAACATAAAAACATTTAACAAAGTTTGTTTATTTCCCCTTTTCAAAAGGCCTGTGTAGGATTTGAACCTACAAACCTTGTATGGTCAACGCCCTAACCAATTGAGCTTATAGGCAAAAAATTTGAGAGTATTCAATTATTTATGTTTAAATTGATTGATTTATTTTATTGGCAGTTAATCAAATATTTTATAATTATTTTTATGAAAATGTGCGCCTCGCTTCCCTCAGGCCCGCGCTTTTTTTTGGCCTTGCGCCTAGGCCCCAGGAGACCGTTGCGCCTAGAGTGCGCCTTGCACCTTTAATAACTATGGGAGTTAGTATTAGACACATAGCCCAATCCTTCTTTGTTTAGCCAAACTCTTTGAGCTCCAAGTAACTTATCAAAATTTTCTTTTCCACTTGTAAATTTGTAAACAATTTTGTTTAAGTCTTCAACTTTGGATTTCAAAAGTTTGTTTTCAGTTTCAAAAGTTGAAGAGTCAATTGAAGATTTGGAAGTGGAAGGTATGTTTCTCAAGGTCTCAATCTCATATCTTTGCTTTTCATTTAGCAAAGTCAATTTGGAATTTTCATTCACTAATGCTAGTTTCTCATTCTTGAGAGGTGAGAGACTTTTCTTCAAAGATTCAAGTTCCTTTTTTAAAACACAATTTTTATCGTAAAATAGTTTACTCAAATTTTGAAAGCCCTCTAAGAATAAATCTCATTCATCATCATCACAACTTGAATTAGAATTTACCTCATTTTCTTCATCATCATTTGCCATGAAGCAAGATTCCTCAATGTTGGCAAATAAGCAAAAATTAGCCGTCTCCTCTTGGGTGGTCTCTTCGTCACTCTTTGCATCCTCAAGAATGTCATCCCAAGTGGTGGTGGTGGCGGCCATTGCCTTTCCTTTGCCTTTTTGATAATTTCTTGAATGAAAGTTGTTGTTGTTGGATGATGAGTTCTTGCTAGGACAATGTGTAATGGTATGGTCAAACTTCTTGCAATTGAAACATCTTCCATCATTGGCTTTGACAACTCTCCCATTGCTATGTCTTGATTGGTTCTTCTTCATCCTTAGGAAGGATTGAAATTGCCTAGTGATAAGAGCCATGTCCTCATCATCATCAATGTTGGTGAAGTCATCACCATCATTTGCTTCAAGAATGGAGGATTGAAGAGCTAGAGTTCTCTTCACTTGGGCATTGTCTTTTTCACTTTGAATTGCCTCATTCTCCTTCTTCATTGCCGTTTCATGGGTAATGAGTGAGCCTAGAAGCTCATCAATGTCAATCTCCTCAATGTCCTCGGCTTCTTGAATGGCGGTGATTTTAGGACTCCATGAAGGTGGAAGAGCTAAAAGAATCTTAGATACAATGTCATCATTAGGAATAACTTTTCCTAAAGCTTGCAATTCATTCAAAAGATTAGTAAAACGAGTAAACATATCTCTAACATTTTCACCTTCAATCATCTTAAACATTTCATAGTCTTGTCTAAGCATAAGAGCTTTGGAACGCTTAACTTGTTTGGTACCTTCATAAGTGACCTCAAGTTTTCTCCAAATTTCTTGTGCTGTAGCACATGATGAAACTTGATTGTATTCACTAACATTAATAGCACAATACAATACGGTTTTTGCTTTTGAATTAATTTGGATAACTTTCATGTCATCTTCGGTCCATTCATCCAAAGTTTTGGGAACAAGTTGCCCTTCGGCATCCTTTTTGAAAATGTTTTGATTCTCTTTCATTATAACTTTCCAAATTCTCATGTCATAAGATTCAATCCAATTTTGCATTCTATTTTTCCAAAATCCATAGTTTTCACCATAAAAAAATGGAGGTCTATCGGGGTTGGTTCCCATTTGATTTTCCATGATATTTAGCTCAACAAATTTTAAAAAACAATGAGCACTTGCTCTGATACAAATTGTTGGCCCAAAATATACTTTAGAGGGGGGGGGGGGGGTGAATAGAGTATAGACAAATAATATCTCTTTCACAAATGGGATACAAGATTTTTGCAAACTTGAAAATGGATTGATAGAATGCAAGATTAAATAACAACTCAATACAACAAATAACAAATAAATAACTTGAAATAAAGAGATTGAGTTAGAAGATCAAACACAACGATTTAACGTGGTTCGGTCTCCGCCTACATCCACGCCTCAAGAACTCTCTCAAGAGATTTAATCCACTAAGCAACTCCTTCAAGGTGGAGAAACCTTTACAACTTGCCTTCTTTCAAGGTGGAAGACAACTCACCCACAAGAGTTCTCACAAAACCCTTGATATCTCACAATACAAGATGATTGAATATGAAGTAATACAAAGAATGCTTCTCAAAGCTGATTTGTAATGAATCCAATAGCACAATAACTTCTCAAGAGATCAAATAGATATAGCACAAGAGATTTTTGTCAATGAGAAGAATGAATATTGAATGCTTGAGAGTAATGGATGTTAAGACAAAAGATTAATCAACTAAGTAAGCAATAAATGAGAGCCAACCTTCAATATATAGTGAACAAGCCTCCAAATGACCGTTTGAAGCCCTTAGAGTCGGATTAGAGAGGTTTAGGGTGGTTGGGGATCATTTTCGAATGACCATAAGAAGAAAGAGCCGTTTTGAAATTGCAGAACCATTAGTCGACTAGGACAAGCTTATTAGTCGACTAACAAGGCTTTTTCAAAAGGATTTTTCATTCCCGGGCCCGGTTAGTCGACTAGAATGAGGTGATTAGTCGACTAGCTAGTTAAAAAGTTGTTTGAACATTTTCTGGGTTTGTTAGTCGACTAGAACAAGGGGTGTTAGTCGACTAGCAACTTAAAACACTTTTGGAAATTTTGATCCGGGATCGATTAGTCGACTAGCCAAGGGCGATTAGTCGACTAGCAAAGTTGCAACCAAAACATGGCTTCTGACCTTTTATTAGTCGACTAAGAAACTATTAGTCAACTAAGAAACTGTTAGTCGACTAGTCAATGGTGATTAGTCGACTAACTTAGAATTTCACAAAACACTGCTTCTTGGCTTCGATTAGTCGACTAGGACTAAGTGGTTAGTCAACTAAGGAAGTTGCAAAAGCAATAATTCGAAATTTCTAATTCAAAATCAACACCAAACACTTTGACAAGTTAACTAAGTGTTCCAAAACGTTTATGGTCAATTTTGAAAGCAATTTAAGCATGAATGCTAATGCACAATGAGATGGAAAATATTTTCTCTTGAGCTTTACACAATTGATCATGAGAGAAGCCTTACAAAGAGTTCCTAAAATACTTGTAGATCAACTTGACTTCAAATGGCCTTCGTAAGCTTGAGCATGTCTTCAAGTTGGTCTTCAAGGATTGAACATCTTTGAAATGCTTTGACACTTTGAAGTTTAGATCACTATGAGCTTTGAATTGAACAATGAGCACTTGGAATGCTTGATGAATGTTGATGAAGACTCCAAAAAGAATCTATGGAGACACAACACTCAACCACTTGTTAGAAGAAAGGTATGGTTTGGTTATCATCAAAATATGGTCAAGGACCCTAGGGCTAACATTTTGCACCCAATTCCAATTTTGCTTACAAAGATCCAATTCCCTCTTAAACATTTCGGTATCAGCTAAGTTTTTAAAGGTTGATGGATGAAAATGACTTTTATGCTGATGTGTTGGATTTTGCAAGGTATATAATGGATCTTACGGATTAGGTTTGGCGTAATTTCTCTTTAAGGTTGTTGAATTCTTGAAACTTTCTCGAATTGCTTTACTCTAGTAGTAATAGAGTTTAAAGTCATAATTACATATAGTCAGTGTTTTGTTTTCAAGTTTGAACATCTATATGCATATAAGTTGAAGCTTGGATCGAACAAATTTTAGTAATTTATTATCCTCTCTTTTAAAAGTAGAAATGGTATTGGGATGGGTTTGTAATAGTATTTTCATGTAATACTTATTATTTTTCATTTCTTGTGAATTATTTATATTTTATAGGATTAATGAAAATAACTTTGGTTAGCTTCCATACAACAGGTTTAATTAGGAATACAAAATTTTAAAATGATTAAAAAAAAAAAAAAAGCAAAGAGGATGGTTTTAAACTTCATAAATTTTATAGTCAGGGTCTTGTTATATTTTTTCTCCATTGTCGCCTTCAGGGGCATGGCTTAACTTCATAAATTTGATTGCTTCCATCTTAGCAAATATTATTTAGGTTAGATGTGCTAGTTATCTTAGGAACATCTCTTGATTGTTAAAAGCTTTAGGCCACCATTTTGTAAGGGCTCTAATCTTTATAAACCTCAGTTTCTTAGAAGGTCTAAGATTTATAACTCCTACTGCTTTAAGTTTCTGGTCCAACTTCTAATTAACCATATGGCACTTACAAGATCTTACACACGCCCTAGAGTAGATCCTTTATGCCTTCTCCACAACCAACCTATAACCAATCAATAGGAACCTATGGAATCTAACACAGTGATGGTACACACGTACCTTTGATTGAGTTTATCAACTATTTTTCTTTTCAATTCCAAATTCATTTTACATGTCAAGGAAAATACTTTGGGCTACACTGTTGGGGTTAAGGCTTGAGCTGAGTTTTGAGTATTTTGGGCTACACTATGTGATTATGTAATCTTGGGATACACTATATTATGATGTAATCTTGCTATCCAATATTTGTCATTCTCTGACATTGAACATACAGCACGCAGATATTCTCCAACGCTGTTCTCTTATCAAGCTTGTTTATATACAACCAGGTTATCACAACTTATTTCGTAGTTCGTACATTGATGATTTTGAATAACATTGCTTGTGGGATGTACTTGAAAGAGTACAGCTTCTGAACTTGGGCAGTTTTCCCCAATTTTTGTTTGGCTTCTAAGGGTAAATATCTATATTTTTGAACTGTTCTATTTTAAAACAATCATTGAATTGTTATGTTTTTGCAGCATGACTTTTTGATATAATGAATGTGCTACGTATTTGGTTATATGCATCAGCTTTTTCCCCCCCTGTATTCATACTAACTTCTAAATTGTTACTTTCAGGACTTTTATTTGGACTTAGTAGAGGATAATAGGTGAATAACACCCCGTGACTACTTAGAACTTGCTTTGAGGCCTGTTCAAGGTGGTGGAAAAGATATAACTTCCAAAAATGAGGTATTATCTAGCTCTTGTTTTAGCTCATGTGAAAAAAATTGCTGGAGAAATAAATAAACACAATTCTAGCAATTATTATTTGTTGTTTCTCATTTGGATAACTGTATTGTAATTATCAATGTACTCCTGTCTATTCATTTGGGATTTACCTTTTTAGACTTGCTTTAACTTTTACAGTGACTTTATGAGCACTGTATATTTTGAGTGTTATTTTCTGTTGTATGCGTCCAATTGGAGGTGCTAATTATGTAACAACAATGATCAGTAGATTCGAGATTTTCCAGACAGAGAACCCTTGTGCGTCCTTTGAATAATGAAAGTGATATCCATCGACTTGATCAAATTTCAGTTAGTCCCTCACTACTGCTTGTACACTTATTATTATTATTATTTTTTTGGGGGTTATGTCTTTGAACTTTTGCCTTTAAATTCTTTGCTGTCTATTTGTTATTGGTGCGATGATGACGTACGTTTTTATATGCAGTTGGACAAACTAAGGCCTGAATTTAAGTATTTCATTTATCCTAATAGTAGACGATTTCTATCATTTTCTAATTCCACTGGTTGCAAGACACCACTTTCTAACTTTGAAGCCAATTCAAACTATAAGGTTTTGATTCTTGACTTCTGGTTGGTGGTCAATTACTGCAGAATGTTTGATCAGTTTCACACCCCACCTTGTAGGTAAATGGCTTGGGAATAGGCTAATAAGATGCAACTGGATTGGTTTCTCGTGGCCTTTGGACGCTACCCATATGGACTCATTATCATAGTTATTGGGAGACTTAGTCCCAAATGTGAAAGGCATTTCTATTTCTGCACCAGGGATGAAATTTATGGGATATTTTATGGTAAATGTTTCCAAAACCAGGAATCTTCTTGAACTTCCTGGGAAGAATCCATGAAGCTAGCACTTCAGATACGTTTATAAAACTTTGCATGTTTAATTGGAATTGTTTCTGAAGCTCAGGGAAAAAGTTTGCCTATTTGATTGCAGTCTGGCAAGTGGCTCTCTAGATCTTTTGAAGCGCCCAGTCTTCTAGGCAACCACATAAGCACCTAGTCAATCATTCTTAGCAACTCAGTGACCCACTAAGCTGCATAAATCTGTACCAAAGGTGACCTGAACCCACATTGAAACTGGTTTTTAATTATTCTGTTGTAACCTTGTTTATGCATTATGAACATTCTGCAATGTTAATGTTAAAGTGTCCTTAGGTGAGGCAACATTCAAAAATTTAACAATACACATTTCTCTTATATTTGATTTACTTAAGATTTCTACAAAATGAGGAAAGAGATCATTAGAATTTTATACTCCATCCATCCCACTATGTTAGAGTACATTTCTTTAAGTAAATCGGGCTGACTAGTTAGGGGAAAATAGGCTGATTGGTTGTTTTGCTTTTAAGTAAATTGGGCTGACTAGTTGTTTCATTTTTTTTTCTACCTTTGTCTCTTTATTGGACTCAAGTGGTCCAGTCATGATCTGTGTTGTTTTGCTTTACCTTTAGCGTCAATGAACTTTTGTCCAACCAAATCAAGAGTAATCATATTTTTTTTCATGAAATGTTACTTTATATATCAATTGCAATATGAACTCATAAGTGCAACTCTATGTTTTAATGCAGGGGCTGGAGGAATTGCAATATATATACATGGATGCACATTCTGTTGATTATATGAAGGTTGCGCGCGGTTCAAGGACTTGGAAAAACTAGATTATGTAATAATTTTTACGCTTTTGGTTATTAATTAGAAGATTCTATATTAATTAACAAAGTGTTGACTTAGTGATACTAGTTTCTATATATATTTTTTTGTAAATGCATGTGGGTTCATTTTTTATGACTATATAGTAATATATTGGTGTGGATATTTTAATATTGTGCGCGCAAAAATGATATGGATGCATGTTAGAACAGCCAGTTGGTTTGTATGCATATATGATTTAACATGTTATTATGGTATATTAAAATTGTGAAGCATTTGCTAGAGGAAAAAATAAAAATAAATAAAATAAATCTGGAGTAAACGAGGACACTATTTAAGTGTCGCTTTTTTTGGAAGCAATTAGGACATTTTGGAAAGTGTCTCTATTGTGAACATATCAAAGATACTTTTAAAGTGTCGCAATTCACCGCCTCAAAGGGGACACTTATCAGGGACACTTAAAAAGTGTCCTCTTTGAGGCGGTCACCTTTAGTGAGATAGAGCCCAGTGACACTTTCCAAAGTGTCGCCAAACACGTATGGGGACACTTTTTAAGTGTCCCCGTTTATAGTTTTTGTTTATAGTTTTTGTAGTAGTGGTGGGACTTTTAAGTTATAGAATTTGGTATTCTTTTAATACCAACCATAACTTAGTAGCTTATTATGATGCCAATAAAGCCGCAAATGATGATGACAAGAAAAGCACATCCACTGATTGCTTTTATGTGTGAAATGTCGTGATTTCTTGGCTTATCAAGAAACAAAATTCTATTGCATTGTCTACTCCAAATGCTTTCTAACTATTTATGGGATTACTTTTATCACTCTTGTTAGCGATATATCACTCTCCTTCATTTATAGTGCTCTGCAATGTTCCTAAGGTTTTTTACTCACAAGAGTTTTCCTCGTAAATCTTGTATTCCTTTGTGATTGTGCTTTACTTTGTTTGATAGCCAAATTATCAGAAGGGATCTTGTAAGGATGTCCTGACTTTAACTAAAGTCAGGAGGATGTCTTTACTCCCATTGTGGGATAAATGTTTTGAAAAATTCACCGCCGGATTATATACTTTTTTTTATGCATGTCTCACATGCCAAAAATTACAGTGATGTAACAGTTAGTTTTTCAAAAAAGTCATTGTGAAAAATTATGACAGTATTCAATGGTAGAAATTGTAACATTATCCAGCAATAAAAACTATCATAATTTTTCACAATTTGTATTTTGAAAACCAACCGTTGGATCATTGTAATTTTTGGCACGCATGACATGCACCAGAAGATTCTCTAATCCAAAGGTCGAATTTTCAAAGTTTCATATATGTTGAAAAAGTTTATGTCCTTGTATAAATATTTTTAGGGGAAAAGACATTTTGCCTCCCCCCTCTTGAACTATCACTATGTTACACATTGCCCTCATGTGGTTTTAATCGCAACACATTACCCTCCTATAGTTTCAAAATGTGACAAATAACACTCCTACATCCATTGACCGGCAGTAAAACTGACAAAGAAACCAATCATTAAGATACTAGAGATGATTAGGAGGGAGTTAATGGTTAAGTTGTCGAAGAAAAGGGAAAAAAATGAGTTGTTGCGTCTGAAGATGCCAAAACAATTGGACGAACTTAAGGAGGAATCTAGATTTTGTGAAGCCATTTATGCTAAATGTGTATTGTTTGAGGTTATTGCCTGTTCATAGTCATTTACAGTGAATTTGCAAAGGACGTAAGGGTGTTATTTGTCACATTTTGAAACTATAGATGGGCAATCTGTTACAATTAATAAAAACCATAAGAAATAATGTGTTCTGCTGGGATGTCATTCGCACAAGAAATGAAATGCACTAAACACTACCTGAACTCGATGGATCTGGACTGAGCCTAGGAGAAGTGAGCCCAAGGTCAGCCCAATATCCAGACTCCTGCTCAAGCCTAATCTAACCAAAGCCCACTGAATGTGGTTTCTTTTCTTGCTTTGCGGTACAATGAAGTTTTGGTTTAACAGTAGCAATATTTTGATATTAAGCTTTTCTTCTTCTTCTTCTTTTTTACTTTTGTCATAAGTAGATAGGCAAATATATATAAGAACAATTTTGGATTAAATTAACTTTATTAATTAAGGAGACATATATAATTGTACCAAAATACATGAGAGAGAGAGAGTAACATGGAGCAGTACATGACCACAATACATGCATATATAGCAACTCTTATTTATTTATATAGCATGATTTTCAATCATGGTACTTCTTTGGCTGGAAGCTCCGGAATCAACTATCATGGGACAGTGAAACCTACAAAGAGAGAAACAAAAACCGTTAAGAATCTTTATAGGATCCATCAATTAAGGAAATCTTTGTTTGTACAAACAAATTAAAATATTTGAAATCATTGAAAAATAGGCTAGGATTAGGGTAGATTACAGGTTGATCCGGATCTTGTAACAAGAAAAATAAAATGACCCATTTAGAAAAATGTTTTGAACAACAATTTGTCTAAAAACAAAAAAAAAAAACACTTCCCATATCCGATCCACTACCAAACATACACTAAGCATGACCTGCACGGAGAAAAGTCTGAATTGAGGATACCCTAAGCATGCAAAAAATTACAGTGATCGGACCCTTGGTTTCTTAAATACAAACCGTAAAAAATTAAATACCTTTATAATGCTTAACAGTCTGTATTTCAGAAACTAGTGGTTTGATTACTGTGATTTTTGGAATGCCTATCATACATACGAAGAATATTAAATCCAACAGTCGATTTTTCAAAATACTCATTTTACATTGGCCAAAAGGCCAAGTCCTCGTATAAGAAAGTCCTCACACGAGCGGGGACTCGTATGTGTATGTGTGTATATATATATATATATATAGTATTACGTAGTGTAATGTTGTTACAACTTACTTCCGCACTTCTTTCCAGCAGGTCTATTCTTGATGTTGCATCGCTTTGGAATAGTAATAGCAATGGCAGGCTTGATTCCAGCTTGCTTTGCCAAAGGCGACAAGAGAACAGCACAGAGGCACTTGGGAGCAGTCTTGATGAGTGCAGTAACTTTGGTGCAGCAAGTGGGTGGAACCTTAGTCCTCGCATTCCCGGCTGCACTCAAACATGGGCTCAGGCTAGTAGCTGCAGTCTTAATGGGTGTCTTCCCACACTCTCCAGCCGCATTGGCTTCATCAATAAAAAATGCCTGTGAAGTTAATAACAATAATAATATCATGGGAACAAAGCTTGTCCTTGTTTTGTTGGAGGCCATTTTGATTAATTTGTTTTTCTCTTGCACACATGCAACCCTCTATATATATAATCAAAACCGACACACACATATATGTATAGATATAGCGCGCACTATGTGGAAGGGGATCAAATTGGCGGTGCTTTTGTAGTGGGGTGGTTGTATGTGTGAACGTGGATACACTATATGACTTATGCCAGATTACATTCAAAGTATAATCATTTGAAAAGGGTAATCGCACTCAGTATTGGGGTGTGATTGATGCTTTCAGTGGGCGACAGCCGACACATAAGGCTTCTAGCCACTGGTACGTAGTTCCAGCACATACTCTTCTTTCCATCTTTAATTTTCAATTAACATTTTTGTGAATGGATTTCCTTTTTCTTTTTCATTTTTTAGTTTAATGACGTCTCTCCTTTGTAAGCATGGAAAGCTTGATGCAAGTAATGATGTTTCCTTGTATGGTATTATCTTGTAGAAAAATTAATACAAGAAGCACTTTTTCGGGGACTGAAGCATTGTTTAAGTGGGTGGAGTAGTAACCCTTGGTGAAAATCTACAAATGTGCTTGGACAGTAAGAAAAGAAAATCTCCAAGTACTTGGACAGTAATATTCTTTTCAACTTCTTTTTAATTTTTTAATTTTTTAATTTTTTTTTTGGTAAATAAAAAAGTAAGGGGTGGATGGCAAACCCTAAGCGCGGACAACCAATGGAAAGATGGGCACTACATATTTTCACTAGTGGGATGAGAAGACTCAAATCCTAGACCAAAGGCCTTTGGGCCCAAGCCCATGCCATTAGGTCACCTGTTGCGGTAGTCCTCTCTTTTCAACTTCAGGTGCATACCCACCACCAATTTCTAACCATGGGCAACATTTTTCAAATTAATGTCACAATGATGACTATTTTACTTTTGAAATGAAAATTAATTAGTGTTGGAAAATTTTCAAATAAAATTGTGGTAAAATTATAGTTTGTTCTTCCGTACTATCGATAAAAAACACTTTACACCCTTGTACTTTAAATTATGACACATTGCCCCCTACACTTTCAAAATGTGACAGAAGGCATACGACGTTAAAGGGATAGCTAGCGTAGTTTAAATTTATACGTACCCTTCTTATATATAAATTAAACTAAATAATTAAAATAATTATAGACTGAAGACAGACTTCGTTCCACTCCTATTCAATAGGATTTTTCACAAAACACTTTGATTTTGAAAAGGATTTGAATAAAAACAATTTTGTTTTGAAGAGAAGTCTTACAAGAATAGAATCCTAATTAAGTTGAAGGTTTGTTATGATTGTAATTTTTACAATAAAAGAGTCCTATGGGGGTAAGAAACCTCTCCTATCCTAGGGTTTGTAAACAATACTTAACCTTATTGTATCTAGGGGCAAAATTCATCCTAAATTAGGTTTAATGTGAACCTAAAGATGCTTCTAAGTTATAATGCAATTCTGGATAGCAACTAAAATATATGAAAACATACTTTAAAAAAATGCAAATGCATTCTAAAAATTAAGAGAATCTATCCTAATGATTTCTATGGGACCTAGATGCAAGTTCCACTACAAAAAAAGTGAGCAATTGAGACTAAATTAGGGACGGATTGTAATTTGTCCCCAAATAGGGACGGAATTTTCTGTTGCAAAACCCCCCTCAAAATTTATGCCTAGCAACCGTCCCAAACATTAGTTTGGATTTTTTTAATAAATTAAAAATCAATTTTTGGCTAACAACCGTCCCAAAAGGATAAAAATGAGCAAATTTCCGTCCCAAACATGCTTGTCTCACGCGGGAACCATTTCCCCCTCTCTTTTTCCCTCTCTCTCTTCCCTCTCTCTCTCCTGCTTGCCTCTTTCGCTTTGGCTCACGCGGGAACCATCTTGGCTTGCTTCCCTCTTTCACTTCTGCTCATCGATCGTGCCTAGCATTTTCCCTGTCTCTCTCTTTCCTCTCATCACTCCATTCACACGCAGTAAGGGTTAATCAGGTCACTCCATTCACCGTCTGGAGGGTTCTTCCATCATTCTGAACGGTACGAGCATACTACTCCATTCACCGGCCATCTGAACGGCGGGAAGGGTTCATCGGCGTCCATCAACAGCGGGAAGGGTTCATCGGCGTCCATCTGAACGGTACGAGCATATTACTCCATTTTAATGTCTGTTTTTTCCATATATATTTAGGGCTTTCTCTCTCTCTCTCTCTGCCTATCTCTCTCTCTCTCGTGTCCTTCGCATTCGGCTAGTGAACATGGTCTCTATATTTAGGGCTTTCCCTTTATATTTAGGGTTTATATTTAGAGCTTTATTTTCTTACTCTTGTAATAGTATTTATAATTTTAATAGTCAGAATTTGTTCATCATTCATGAAATTAATTGAATCTCCATTTAAATCAGTTGTGAGCATTTAAAATATTATATATATTTTTCTAAAATTTCCATTGCCATGTATATTTCGTATGTTGAATATTTCCATTGCCTTGTGGATTGATTGGCTGCTTATATACTCATGCTCAGAGCCTCAGAGCCTTAGATACTAATAGAATGAACTGGGTTGTTTGTTTATGCAAAAGTGTGATGTTTGTAGCTAAGTTGATGCTTTCATAGAAATCATAAGCACACATTTAGTGTTCTGTTGTGAATTCAAGTTGTTGCCATTTTCACTGTCTGTTGAATTGTCCTCTTATACAAGAAAATGCCTATGTTTCCATTGTCACATCTTCAGTTAGAAGTTAGAATACAATTTTTTAAGTGTTGTAAGTATGTTTATATTTCTTTATATCAATATTTCAGCACTGAATTTATGTATTTTTTTACTCGAGAGAGGATACTAAACATATTGCTGTTTTGTTTCCAAAGTAACATGATATTAGACACTGCAACTACAGTAATGGGTTATAGTGGTTGTTATATTTTCAGTCATTTTGTGTTATAAAGATTACCTTTAACTGTGATTGATTTGAAGATTAATAGATCTTTCTTTTATTTGTGTTTGTTTGCGTATCAGGTTAGCCAGGGATCCAATGTTTGATTGTTCATTTTGTTTTGTTGATATTCATGCTTAATTATTTTCAATTTCTGAAGTTTTAATTTCACTTTTTGTTGGATTGCTGCTAATGCAGTCGATAGTTCGTTCGATGAGTAGTATCGGTGTGATTTTTCTTGCAGTTAATTACAGATGTAAACATAGCTGTTGCAGTAGAAGCCATCCAAACAATTGGGAATCTTGCCAAGGGTCTAAGAACCCATTTTTATGGGAGTTCACGTTTCTTATTGCCAGTTTTACTTGTAAGTACATCAACATATTTATATGGAAGCATGTGGTTAGACTATAAGTACATCAACATATTTATATGGAAGCATGTGGTTAGACCTTTTCTTTTACATTTTAATTTGTTCCTTTTACTATGCACTTGGAAAACTTTAGTTCTTTATTCTGGTTATCATCATGATTGCATCTTTGTGTGTTTAGTTATCCATTCTTTGCTTTGCCTTACCTGTTGAGTTGCCAGTTCTTGGCATGTCTATTGGTTGTGGGAAACCAAACATTTTGAGTAGTTATGTTACTTATTTCAGTAACAGTTATTTAATGATCTAATATTTACTTGTATTGAGCAAAGTGGTGTTGTTGATCTTTCATTTTGTGTCCTAGAATTTTTCAAGCTATGAGTTTATTGATAACTGTGGTTTAGTAAAATTTTAAGTATTTTGTGGAAGGCACTCTTGCTGCATTTTTTTTTTTGTCATATTATTTTTCTATTGCCGGATTATTTCTTTTTTGCTCGAATATTTGGAGTCTATTAGTATGGAATCCATCCGGATCAACTATTCATTTATTGTTGGGTGGCAAGTGCATTGGGTTTTCTGTTTTGGACTTTTTTGGGGTAAAGTGGGCTTTGTCTAAATAGGTGTTCCAAAAGAAAGCTTGGCTTGTTTACCTTCATAGACAAGATCTATAAATGACGTGGTAGATTCCTTGTGTGTGGTAGCGTCCTTGAATTTTTTTCCCAATATGGAGTTGCTACAACTTTGTTCTTTGTTTTTGATTTTGAACCTTAGCCTTCTTTTGCTTGTTTTCTAGTTGACCATCGTATTTCAATCTTTTATGAAAAGCTCTGATGTTAAGCAAAAGAATCAAAATGGTGACAGATAGTAGTGGGAGGTGCATTTGTTCATAAAAAAGTGCTTATGGGGAACAATTACAATATATGATTGGACACTATTTTGACTTACTAATAATAAATATTTGTTAAGAAGGTCAAAAACATAGCAAGGATATCACATTAACTAAATTGTCTTTTTGGATAAAATAATTACTTAGACTCACTGCACTCTCCCA
>JAESVK010000964.1:0-31005 GCA_017140935.1 Hamamelis virginiana
GAAATAGATATGCACTTTAGGATTGGTTTTAGGGCATACCTCTAACACCTCTATGGGCCTAGGACCCAACAACATGTAGAATGCCATATCTCCTACCAAACGCCTTAACTCTTGGGGACACTTTCCATAATAGTTTGGGGTATTCGATGAGAGACATAGGCTCATGGGCCTAGGGTCTTAAGGGTTCTACACACATCACAATCAAAGGATCACATAATCGGAGGTCAAACCGGCAACATAACAGTACAAAGTGTGTGATAATAAGGACAACAGACTACATGCTCACAAGAGCATGGGGCCCAAGGCCCACATATCGATCTCACCTCGAATGCTCTCAAATTTTACACTATGAAGATCGACCCAAAGCCCACATCTCAAACTCACCACAGACTTATACCTTCTATTCAAATAACATGGGCTTATAGCCCACATCCCAAACTTACTGCGGACCTAAACCTTCTATCCAAAGGACATGGGCCTAAAGCACACGTCTCACATCTTCTCATAAGGCCTAAAGACATACATCACTATTCGGGCAGCATAATTCTACCACAGGCCTAAGTCCAAGAACATGTTAGGTACTAGGTCTTCATCAGGTTCCTTAACTCTTTGAGGTCACTTCCCTTAAGAGTTTAGGGCATTTCATAAAGGTCTAGACCTACAAACCTAGGTCCTAGTGGTTCTACACACTTCACAATCAAGGCTCAGACAAAACCGGGAAGTAAATCCGGCAGCATAACATTACAATAGTGTGTGAACAGGTGATGTAGGGTATGTGTCCTAGAGAGACAGTTTACATGGACTAATGCAAAGGGTAGGCTGGGTGTCCCTTACTCACTCGGTCCAATCGATACCTAACCACATGTGACATCAGGAATGCCGCGTAGGTCCAACAGTACGTGATTGGTCCGTTTGATATACCCGAGGGTACTTGGCGAGAAGAGTGATGGCTTTCGATACATGGAACCCAAGACTCAAAGAGACTGGCCCAGGGCTAGGCTCATCGATGGCTTTAGCATACAACGGTCCTAAACATGCAGAGTCAATGCACACAAAATGTAGAAATCAAAGTCAAACAGTCATGCAAATGCAAGTGGTTGATTTTATTAATTAAGAAATTAAAAAGCCCAAAAATAATTAATTGGAGTTTAGCCATCGACATCCCCAGCGGAGTCGCCAATCTGTGAACCAGCGACCTAAGTATTTGGAGGCCGTTCATTTAATCATCGTGGATTGTGGATGATCTTTATCCGTCTCGATTCATCTTTCTCTATTATCCACATTTATCCTTCTCTCTTATCCACATTTATCCTTCTCTATTATCCACTCAAGATTGG
Organism: Hamamelis virginiana; assembly: GCA_017140935.1. Taxonomy (NCBI): domain Eukaryota; kingdom Viridiplantae; phylum Streptophyta; class Magnoliopsida; order Saxifragales; family Hamamelidaceae; genus Hamamelis; species Hamamelis virginiana. The sequence continues at coordinate 1,338 of JAESVK010000964.1, forward strand.
GTTTTTGAAAAATGATAAAACTTTGAGAAAAATTTGGAGTCGCCACCTTATTTTTAAGGAATAAGGAAACCATAAAAAAGTGTTTTATTTTCAATAAAACAGTGACCCCATATTTTGGAAAAGCATGGTCTTCGAATCAAAGTTGGATTCGGGGGCTAGGTTATGAAGTGGGAAGGTCTCCTAATTAAAGGTCTCCTAATTACTTTTGGGCTTTATCAAAGTCACATAAAAAACAACCCTATCATATCTAATCAACCAAGAAAGTAGTGTATATAATACTAGATAATAGATAATAATAATAATAATCAAAATCAAAATCCTACAGACCTTAGGAGACATAGTGTCATCCTAAGATTGGACTTGTGCCCTATTGACTACCTACGTACCTTACCAGTTTCCTGATAAGAATCAAAGTCCACGTAGTTCGATTACCTAGTATTCTCCTATTGTAAGGAACTACACTATTGCTAGAATTCTATCTTATCAAAGACTCTAACTTCGAGAATTTTTATCAGTTTGAAATCCTTTTAGAAAACAATTTTATAATCATTAGACTCCTAATGAACTTAGAATTCTGTTTAAAATCAAATTTGAACTCAATCACAACTCTTTTCAAAATGGAAGTTTCATCCTAAAACAAATCCTTTTCAAGGCGGAATTTCATTCCAAATCAAATACTTGAGTTCCAATTTCATTGGGATTCCATGACTTAATTTTTATTTTAATGAAAATATTATTTTTGAAAACCTCTAGAAAGTAGAATCCTAAACTCATTTAGAATCCTAATTCTAATGTAACTCTTACAACAAAGAAGAATCTTAGGTGGGGTCAAGTGACCCCCCTAATCTTAGGGTTTCAAGCTAATCCTAGGTTAGTCTAATCACCTAAAACACTAAATGCATACTTGCTGGAAATTCTGGAAAATGCATAAAAAAATAACTAAATTAAACACAACAATGCATGAACATGATCTTAAATGCAAACTAAATTGTCTAGATGAACCTAGGCATGTTTCTAGATTGAATTTAATCCTAAAAAAGACTTTTAACTCACTTTAAAGACATTTCCAAATCTTGGACAGAATTGAATACATCTTTAAACATGAATTTAAAACCCATGAAAACAAGAAATAAAACAGAGGGAATGACCTAACATGCATCCTAACATGATGTCCTACATTATCCCATCCAATGTACTCAAAGTAACATTTTTATTCATGCTTTAAATGATCAAATAATCGTAAGGGCAAAATCTTACCTTTGCACGCTCCCTCGAACACAATTTGTATTTCAAGCATATTCCAAGTGATAACAATGAAAATCAAACTAAAAAAAAGCCTAGTATGAATAATGCAAATATACCCTAAGACAATAGCATGTGATTCAACACTTAACTCATATGAACTATTCTAACACAATGACCATATGCAAGAAAGACTTAAACTTTTATCCTAACATGCATCCTAAACACAACAAAGACTTTTAAACATGTTTGCAATCATTCCCACAATTAATATCATATGCATGAATTAATAAGAAGGTCATGCTAATCATGAAAAAGTACTCAAAACATCCTAAGCATGCAATAACACTTAAAACAGAAAACTAATCATGCAAGACAACATTCCTATATGCAAGACTCTCTAGCTATTCCTAACCATGAATGAGCAACTTAAACATCCACTCTTAACTAGAAGCATAAAAGAAGATGAAGAAGAAGAAGACAAACTAAACATATGCAAACTACCCAGAATTTCCTAAAATCCCATTATATTATACAAGACTTAATTCTAAACACAATAATGTATTGAAACTAACCTTTAACCTTCTTCTTCCTTGCTCTTAGCCTTCTTCTTCAACCTCCAATGGCTTCCTAAAATGTGGCTAAGGTTGCTAGGGGGCTGGTGTAGTGCCTCCAGTCTCTATTCTTCAAGTTTCCACCTTTTAGACTGATTAATAGTCTTATACTTATAGAGAGGCTTCAATTTGATCAATGGCTGTCATTAAAACCCTCAAAATTGATCTAAGGGCTCTAATGAAGTCTTCCAAGGTCCCTAGATTCTGATTTGGTCGAGCTAAGCCTCCCAAACTGATCCAAAGAGCCATTGGAAGAGTTACAAAGCAACTATAAGACAAAAAACTCAAAATAAAGCGAAATCTGGGGATTGGCTCGGGTGACCATCCACCCTAGGACGGCCAAACGTCCTCTAGGGACGGACAACCGTCCGGGGAGGGATGGTCAATCGAGCTTCAAGCGCCAAAACGATCTTGATTCCATTCTCCATGTTTCTAGAAGATTTTGAGAAAGAAAAACCTTAACCATGGTCAAGGGGTTGAGAGAAACCAAGTCGATTAGCTGTTTTGGTTTATCAGGCCCTTTTAGGGTTTTGAAATCCACTAACCGATTGGTCTCGAAATCATTTCTTTTTCTCGAAACAAATTTTAAAACATTTTAAGAAAGTGTTTTGAAGGCTTTGATTTAATAAAAAGATTGAATCCTGGTCATTCCCGGTCGAAACCCTAATTTGAGCTTGAAAAGACCTTTTGAGCCTTAAGAGCCAATCATGAGCCCAAAGACTCTATGGACCTTACCACTGATTAACTTAGCTACCAAACACACCCTAAATATCCATGCTAAAGCCTCGAGACCATTCGAGACAAGACCGATAGTCATTCAGGGCTTTTATGATCCAAAGGGCAACGCTGCCTTTCAAGTCGCAAAAGGCCTTATTTCCTATCGAGCCTGGCTCGGAATTCTATGAATTTTGGCATGGATATTCCTAGATTCTCTAAAAACTAAATGCAAAAAGAACCGACTCAATTCGACCTAAAAACCTACATGCGATAATGACCTCTAACTAACTATGCGAGAAAGTACTATGAGCGACTTAGGGCCTCGACACCCTATTCAACTTCAAATCATTGGCAACCATTCATGATATTTCCCAGGGTCAAAAATGGATGTCTACAATTATATAGTAATATATTAGTGTGGATATTTTAATATTGTGAGTACAAAAATGATATGGATGTATGTTAGAACATCCATCGATGAATATATATGATTTAACAGCATATTGTGTCATATTAAAATTGCGAAGAAAAAAAATATTAAAATTGTGAAGGATTTGCTACAAAAAAAAAAAAAAAAAAAGAGGAGTAAATGAGTACACTTTTTAAGTGTCGCTCTTTTTGAAGAAACAATTAAGAACTTTTAATATGATCTCTTTTAGGACACTTTAAAAGTGTCGTGGTTTCTGTCTATTTTTGGGATACTTAAAAAGTGTCGCAATTCAAAATATAACGCGGACACTTTTAAAATTGTCCCTGTTGTTAACATATCAAGGACACTTTTAAAGTGTCGCAATTCAAAATATAGCGCGGACACTTTTAAAAGTGTCCTTGTTGGGGACATATCAGGGACACTTAAAAAGTGTCCCCTTTGGGGCTATCACCTTTGGTGATATAGCGCCCAAGGACACTTTCCAAAGTGTCGCCAAACACCTATGGGGACACTTTTTAAGTGTCCCCGTTTACAATTTTTGTAATAGTGCATGTTGTAGTGTTTTCTATTTTGCATGTAATTATGGTCTCAAGATTTACAGAGAGTTATGAATCTCTGTAAAACTTCACTCTATATTTTCAAACATTTATGATTCATGCATCTCTGATTTTGATTTACAAAAAAGTTATGATTTTTTTTATACTATGAGTCGTATATCTCTACACTTATTTTGGGATTTTTTAACATGGTTGTTTGGTTTTAAATAGGTATGAGAATGGTCGTGTATCTCTGTGCTTATTTTGGAGTTTTTGAACATATATGGCTATTTGGTTTGAAATTTGCATGGACATCATGGTTTTGGTCATGTATGTTTATGTATGTTTAAATCCAGTATGCTTCAAGAAATAGAGCTATGAAATTTAACTCAATGATTTTTTGTATATTTTCATTTATGTAAATTTTTGTATATAATCAAAGCTAAATATTTTTATTTCTTTTTGAAAATGATTTTGCTATCCGAAAATCTTGCATGGATAGTGTTCCCGGAGAAACACGACGGTCTCGAGACCTTTGGAGTAAGGTCTGAATGCGCGGGTGTGCCAGGGCTCAAGAGCCCAAAGACCATGTGAACACGACCTCTAGCACCTTTTAGGCCGAGAATCTAGGAAAAGTCCTAGATGCCTAGTCGGTCACTTTGGAATTAGAATTAAAATCAGGCAATTGACGAGAATTAGAGGTTGATCCTCTTGGGTTCTAGTGTTAAAAATCTAAAAGACTTAAAAAGTAATGACTTAAAAGAGAGAAAACAAATTAAAAATAAGGAAAGTCATTGATTAAAATTAAACTAACTGGAATTGAAATACTTACAGTGCTTAGATGAACAAAATGAGAAATAAACTCCATTGATAATTAAAATAAAATTAAACTATAAAATTGGAAACCAAAAGATATAATTACAAACTAACCGAAAGTAGATGGATTACTGCTACTGGAGAAATTAAAGAACTGCTGCTACTGAAAATAACGAACTGCTACAAAGATGACAAACTGCTATTGGAATGGTTGATTAATAACTACAATTGAGAACTGAAAATTGCTTCGAGAATGATGAACTGCTACTGGAAATTAATTAGAGTATTTTGCCATAGGCTGATTTGGATTGAGTTGTGTGTCTAGTGCCCATTGTTGCCTCTGCTTTTTATAGGAGATGGGCTCAAAACCGCTTTCAGCCCACTTCTCCATTCTCCATAATTAATGGGTCATGATCCCATTACTTGACAATCGTGGCCCACTTCTCTCAGCCACAATTCTAGGCTTAACTGTTACATTTTCTTTAAACCTTCTTCATATGCCATGTGTCAGCCTCTTACCGGTTTCTAAAAGCTTCTTCTAGTATACATGTGGCATTATCCCATTTATTCCTTTTCTGCCTACGTGGCAATATCCCTATAATGCCTATGTGGCAATTTTTAGAGTAAACACTTTGCCCCCCATTTGAAGCTTAATTTGAAAATTATGCTTCAAACTTGATCTTTAAGTTTTATGAGACCTCAAACTGATCTACAATCTCATCCTTGTAATCTGGTTTTATCCCATTAAATGCGCATTTTAAAATTTAAAATGATGAGACAGCTTTTAATATCTTTACCTTGAAAATATGCGTCTGTTTTGATTTGATATCTTCTTGTCACATCAAGCCTTTCCGCCTCCATATCTTTCTTCTTCTTCCTTACTTTCTTTTGCTCCCTCTTACTTTTTTTCGTCCTTCTCCCTCGCCATGTCAAACCCTAAATCAGTTTCTCCATCTTCGAACCCCTCCTCACCAGATACGCAACAGTTCATAGATGACCTCCGAGACCAGGTCCAACCTCAGATTTCTGAGAAGGTGATCAGTTCTAATTCTGTTGGCCCCGTGTTTTCGAGTCCTACGATCCCTGAGGTAATCAAACTTTATTTTCTTTTTTATCCCAAAAAATCTTTAACTCTTGAATCACCAGGCTTGTGTTGGGACAAATGGGCGAAGAAACCCTTTAGGAGTTGGCTAAAACCGAACAGTGATTGGACTGCTTGGGTAGAAAAGCTAGAGCCACAGTTTGTCAAACTCTGGAAGGACCTTGACATTTATCATTCTATTCAGTTGAGCACTTTTACTTTTCCTTTTGACAAAAATTTGTTGGTTGCTTTAACTTGTTTCTGGAGTTGTTCAACCAATACTTTTTTATTCCCCTATGGCCCCATGTCTCCCACTGTTTTGGATGTGTGTGCATTAACAGGCCTTCCTCCGTTTGGAGATATCCCCTCTGCTGTCTTCCTTGATTTTTAACTACAGTAATGCCACCTCTACCTGGGGTGTGTATCTTGGGGCCGAGAACAAACCCAACGTCTCTCCCAATATTTCTCATCAAGAACACTGTGCCTTTCTTTTGATGTGGTTGTGTAGATTTGTCCTGTGTGTTTCTGCTGGTCAAATGACTCAAGAACATTACAAGTTAGCCCTTGCACTTGCCTCAGGTCGTAGGCTTGCTTTGGCTCCTTTAGTTCTGTCTCATTTGTATAGAGGTCTTTTTCATCTGTCTAGGGACTCTCTTTGCATCACTGGGGGTCCCTTTTGGTTGCTTCAGCTCTGGTTTTTCGAGTATTTTCCTGACTTTCACCAAGCTCACATTCCTGCTGAGACCTTTGCCACTTAAGGTTTCAAATGGACTCGGGTCAATTCTGAACTCAGGTCATTTCCTTTCTACTTATCTTTCTTTTGGAACTTGGATTATAATAGGGCTGATTCCCTATTTTTCCCCTTTTCTGATAGATTGTATAGACCCTATTGGTTTACTCTTCCATTCCCTTTTCAAGGCCGTGACCAAGCAAATATGGTCTTCCTATCTCATCTTCCGTGACCTTCACTTTAGAGGTAATTTCGACCCCAGAAACAAAAAGGTTGGGGTTGAATTTTATGCTCCGAATCTTCTTAGCCGTTAATTCGGCTTTACCCAAGACCTTTCGTCTCCTCCATTATTATATTCTAACAATTTTCCACCCCACCTTAGAAAAACATTTTCAAGCAGTGAAGAAATTACCAGCATTGATCAAATCTATTCAGACAATCAGAAATCTTTGTCCACCATTATTCTCCCAAACAATCCATCTGCTTCCGTGGCCTTCAAGGTTTGGTGGATCAAATGTTATGCCCGAATCTCTTCTTACAATCTTCAGTTCTTAATCACTCAATTGTCGGCAATCAAGACTGTTCCTATTGATGTTGCTCCCTTGGATGTAAGGCCTCCAATTCATGGATGTAAGGCCTCCAGTTCATGGCCCTGCTAAAATATCAATTCATGGATGTAAGGCCTCCAGTTCATGGCCCTGCTAAAATATCAAAACCTCAAGCTCCTCAGAAAACTAGTAAGTCTTTGGTTTAATTCAGAAAATCCCTTTAGCTTATAATCCCCATACTCTATACTAACTTTTCTTGAAAAGATCCTCCTCCATCTGTAGATCTCCAAAAGAGAAAAAAGACTTCTACTGACAAAGAAATTGGAGCTCGAAGGTCTTCTGGTAGGTTGAAATCAGTGATGAAAACCTCTCAGGAGAATGATCCTACTCCTGTTAAAGTTTCAGATGAGGAGATAGGTGAAAAAGCCTCTGAAGATATCCAGGACCCTCCTCCTTCTTTGAAAAGGTCAAAAACTTTTTCTGCCCTGATGACAAAATTCTCCCTTCAATTATTGAGAAAGAAACAGCTTCCACTTCTACCATCCCAGATTTTCCAACCACCATTCTGTCTGACATTCCTGATGACCTTGAAGCATGGTCTGCTTCTTTAGATTCTGCCCTTGGTACTTTGGAAACTCCAGCTCTGGTATTCCTTCTATGGAAATCCCCATTGACATGCAAGTTTAGAAAAGAAAAGCCCAATTTCTCGAAGTTTATCGAACTCCTTTGATGAATATCTCTCCTGAAATGGCTCATGACCTTCTCCAACACTTCAATTTCTTGAAAAGTATTCCATATCTTTCTTCTTTCATGGAAACTTTGCAGCCTCATATTGCCCAACTTCCAGACTATGTGAATGAATTTATTGTTAACTATACTGAAAAGGCAAACTGCGAAGGTCTTTTGAAGCATCGCCAGTCTCAAAAAGCTTCTATTGACAAGATCCTTGGTGAAGTGAAAGCCTCTAAAACCATTCGAGACACTGAGCAGAATAAACTGTCCAAACTTCAAACTGATGCAGAAAGTCTTCGCAAGCAAATCTCAGAGTTGCAGATAGCCCTTACACAAAAAGAAAATGACATTTCCACACAACTGACAGTGGTCCAAAATGCTCAGAAAGTAACTGTTGATGGTTGGAAAAATGTTGAGAAGCTTGGTACTGAGTATAGGTCTTCTGCAGAAAATGTCTTGGTCTAGGAGAATAAGGCAAGGTTGGCAAAGGAGAAAGAATTAGAGCTGATGCAAATATGGAGTAGGATCCCAGAAATTCATTTCCCTGAATAGGTTGTTTAAACAATTATTTTGATGGTGTTTTGAACAATTCTCATTTCTCATTTCCTTTCTTTTACTTTCTACTCCTGAACAATTATCTTGCACTGTTCTTTATTTTGGAAGGTTTTATATGGCCTTAGTCTTATATTATGGCTATGGATTTTGATTCTGAACGGTCTCCCATAAGGTAGGATAATACCTTTTAAGAAACCGTCCATTGATGGACTTTATTATATTTTTTAGTAGATAATTCCTGAATGGAATATGCCCCACCAGGAATCACTTTGAACACTTTAAATGGTCCTTCCCAATTTGGGGACCACTTTCCTAACGTAGGATCCTTAGTTCCTAAAGGTAAAATCACCTTCCATACTATGTCACCAACTGAAAAGGCCTTAAATTTAACATTCTTATTATAGGCCTTTGCTATTTTCTTTTTCTGGACCTTTATAGAATTTAAGGCCCTAAGTCTTTCTTTTGTTAGATTTTCTAATTCTAACAACATAGCCTCATTATACTCTTCTGGTAGTAAATCATTTTGAAAGGTTATTCTTAATGAAGGAATTGTAATCTCCATTGGTAAAACTGCATCATGGCCAAAAGTCAAGTTATATGGCGTGGTTTTGATGCTTTCTTTGTAAAAAGTCCTATAGGCCCATAAGACTTCAGATAATTGTAAATGCCATAACCTCGGATTATCATCCAACATTTTACTCAGAATTTGTTTAATAGTTTTATTCACGGCCTCAACTTGTCCACTGGCCTGTGCATAATATGGAGTAGAGTTGGTAAGTTTAATTTCGTATTCTCTTACAAAAGCCTTCATCTGATCCCCCACAAAGGCCTTAGCTTGATCAGTATTAATGGTCTCAGGCAATCCAAACCTATGAATAATATGTTCCTTGATAAACTCTATCACAGCATTTTGGTCTACTACTTTCATAGGTTTTGCCTCAGTCCATTTTGAAAAAAATCTGTAGTTACTATAATAAAACAATGTAAATTAGAGGAAGGTGGGTAGATCTTTCCAATAACATCAATGGCCCAACCTCTAAAAGGCCATGGTTTTATAATATAATTTAAATCAGTTGATGGGACATGTTGGATTTGGCCATGTTTTTGATAAGATTCACAACCTTTAGCAAATTTAATACAATCTCCTAAAACTGTAGGCCAATAATATCCATACCTCCAAACGAGCCATCTCATTTTGATGCCGGCTTGGTGTGCTCCGCAAATACCTTCATGAATCTCACCATCAACAGTAAAGCCTCGGAATTGTTAACACATTTCAACAAAATGCCTTCTTCCGTCTTTCTGAAAAGTTCTCCTGCATATATCACAAAATGAATTGCAAGCATTTTAATATTTCTATCACAAGGCATACCTGGGTTGGTTAGCCTCCTTATTATTGGCTCCCTCCAATCTTGTTGGCCTTCTTCACTATCATGTACTTCAAAATTCACATCCCTGATTTTATTAGAAGGTAATGCTTTCTTTTCTACCACCACATTTCTTTTATCTTAATCTCCAAACAGTTTGAGACCTAATGCTAGCTGTGCTAACTCATTTGCATCTTCGTTTTCTTCTTTTGGTTTGTGTATTAAAACCACATCATCAAATGAATCGAGTAATTGGGAAGCAATAGAGAAGTATGGTAGTAAGGCCCAACTATTACATTTGAATTTTCTAGCTAATTGATTCAAGATCAATTGTGAATCCCCAATAACCTCTATTGTTCGTATATTCATCTCATGCAATAGCTCAAGGCCTATAATTAAAGCCTCATATTCAGCTTGATTATTACTACATTCAAAGTCAAATTGATATGCATGTTCATATTTAAAACCATTTGGAGATGTAATAACGATACCAGCTCCGGATTTTCTTTCAGTCCTTGACCCATCAAATTCTAATCTCCATGCCACGTGTTCTATCATTCCCAAATCTACTTCTACCTCTTTTATGACATCATTTGGGTGGTCCGCTAAGAAATCAACTAGGACCTGACCTTTTACTGCTTTTGTGGCATGTATTTTATTACATAACCTGATATAGCAAATGCCCATCTTCCAATCCTACTTCTAGAAATAGGTCTTGATAGCATATACTTTACTAAATCGGTTTTGGATATTACGTACACAGTATTTGACATAAAGTAATGTTTAAGTTTATCTGCAGTATAAAACAAAGAGAGATGGGCCTTTTCTATTGAAGTATATCTTTGTTCAGTACATGTAAAGGTCTTACTCAAATAATAAACGGCCTGCTCATGACCTTGTTCATTTACTTGTGCTAACATTGCACCTAAAGACCTTTCTGCAGTTGACAAATAAAGCCTCAGACTTTTATGAGGTACAGGAGGTATTAAAACTGGAGGCTTTGTTAGGTATTCTTTATTTTGATCAAAAGCCTTCTGATGCTCAGCCTCCCATTTGAACTCCTCGCAGGCCTTGAGCTTAAGTAACGGTGAGAAAATTGCAGTCTTCCCTGAAAGATTAGATATAAATCGTCGCAGGAAATTAATGTGACCCATAAATTTCTGTAATTCATTTTTATTCATAGGTGGCTTAACCTTTATAATGGCCTTTGACTTATTTTTATCCACCTCTATGCCTCTTTGGTGAACTAGAAAACCAAGAAGGTTTCCAGCTCTAACTCCAAAGGCACATTTTGCTGGATTCATTTTCAGTTTATAATTTCTCATTCTTTCAAAGGCCATTTGAAGATCTTTTAAATGATCAATGTCTTCTTTTGACTTAACTGCTATATCAGCAATATAGACCTCGATGGATTTTCCTATTAAATCATGAAAGATCATATTCATTGCTTGCTGATATGTAGCTCCAGCATTAATAAGACCAAATGGCATTTTTACCCATGCATACATTCCTATGGCTCCAGGACATCTAAAGGCTGTTTTATAAACGTCCTCTTCACTTATGAAGATCTGATTGTAGCCAGAATGGCCGTCTATAAAAGATAAGATCTTATGGCCGGCTGCTCTATCTACTAATAAATCAGCTACAGGCGTAGGGTATTCATCCTTAGGGGTTGCAAGATTTAAATTTCTAAAATCTATACATACCCTAAGTTTGCCATTTTTCTTAACTACTGGTACTATATTTGAAACCCACTCAGCGTACCTTATTGGTTTGATGAAGCCAGCCTTCAACAGCCTCTCTATCTCCTCTTTGATCTTCAAGGTTACTTCCAAGGTCATCCTCCTCAGTGGTTGTTCGAAAGGTTTGAATCCAGGCTTTATTGGCAAACGATGCTCTACCAATTTTCTGTCTAGACCTGGCATCTCATGATAATCCCAAGCAAAACAGTCTTGGAATTCTTTAAGTAGCTTGATGACCTCTTCCTTAGTGTCTTTTTCTAAAAGGCAGCTCACGAAAGTTGGCCTTTTATTCTGACCATCTCCCAGATTAACTTCTTTTAGTGGATCTTGAACCTCGGCTCTAAGGTCCTGTTGTTGTGCAGGTTCCACTTCTAGATCTTTCAACCCAAAACTGTCTTCTTCTATGACCTCAGCATCCTCCTCTAGTATACATTTAGCCTCTGATATTTCGCAAAGGCTCTCCTCTTTGTTGTACACTAATAGTTTGTTGAAAATGTCTTGAACTAAACCTTTCCGTTGATCTTCAGAAGGTCTGCAATTCATGAGATTTTTTCTATATTGCAGCTAGACAACGGCTGGTCAAGTAAAATCACCCCAGGCCTTGTTGTCTCTTGGATTACCCTTTCCACTGCCCTTCTTGAGAAAAGGTCAGTTGCTGTGGTCATTTCTTTAGGCTTTCCTTCTTTATTAGTACCTATGAATTTGATTGGACCCATGTCTCCGCCATATATATGAGCTTCTGCCGCATTGGACCCTACATTAAAAGGTCTCAGGTCTGCCCATACCAGTTCCACCTTGCTGCCATTCCATAAGATCAAGAATTGGTGCAAGGATGAAGGAACGCACCAATTGGAATGAATCCAATCTCTGCCAAGAAGTGCATTATATGATGCTGTTGAATCTACCACGAAAAAAGGAAGAGAAACACTCTCTGTTTCCAACTGCTAAAACCACTGGGAGAACCCCTTTTGTCTTAGTGATTCCTCCAGAAAAACTTGCAACTGTTACTTCCGTGGGAATAAGGTCTGCTTCCTTTTTGCTTAGCTTCTTCAAACTAGCACTTGGAAGAATGTTGACAGCTGCTCCGTTGTCGACCAACACTCTTTGTATAGGCCTTCCATCCATATGAACATTAATGAAGAGAGGTCTAAGGTGTTGAGTCATATTCTTTGATGGCTTTTCAAACACTATATTCTCTAACTTCTCTATTTCTCGTCTTCGTTGATAGTTTCTACCTCTTCGATGACTACTGAAGTACCTTTCGGCCTATCCTCTTCTTTTTCAATCTGAATAGGTTCTTCGCTTTTTTTTGCTTGAAAGATTAAAGGCAAAGTAAATGCCATATTGCATCCCATTACCGGTGGAAGACTTCCAAATTGTAGCATGAAATTGTCTTCGTCACTGTCTATCTTTGGACTTGTATCTCCATCATTCTCTGCCACAAGATTTTCCTCATCCCTTGATTTACTGACTGTCTCATTTGACCGCACGGAAAGACCTTCGTCTTCAATGGTTTTTAGACAAAAAGACCTTTCTTCTATTTCTTCAAAGGCTGAAATAACTCATTTACCTTCTTTTGTAACAGTTTTAACTTCCACTTTGTTGTTGTTTGAGGCCTCTCGAACTCTCCTACGATCTCCTTCAACAGTAACAGTCAGGTTTTTATGTACCTTGTCAGAATTTAGAATTGTTTGGAAAGACCTTCTGTATTCAACTCTCCTCCTTTGAAATCTCCTCTTATGAGTTCTGGTAAAAGGGCTTGGGAATTTGGGATGCTCCAATCTGGTCCATACTCCTTCTCTAGTTAAAGGAGGCTTGATCATCCTTGAACCTTGATCAATAGCATCTCTATGAGGTCTTTGTGCTGAAACTTTCGGCATCCATCTCTTCTGGACATGAGGAAAACCGTGAAACCTCTGAGATCTTTCAAGATGATAAGGCCTTATGAAAGGTCTTGGGCGATTTTCCGATTTCAAAGGATTGTGACAATTGCAGCAAATCTAAGATCTGGCCGGGTTTGGAATGAAGGGAACTCTTGGATGGTGGAAATTCTAAGGTCTTTCATTCCTGTACCAACCCTGGTGAAAATGTTGAAAATTTCTTTGGTGGTAATTCTGCACCCAATTCCTCGATAAAGATCTTAGGTCAGTTGAGGCAACAGCAATCTCAGCTACTGGGAATGGATCAGTATCTACAGCCATAGCTTCTTTGTCTTTTTCTGGAAATCTCAAAAGACCTTTATCAATGCAATCCTGTATTACATGTCGGAAAACAACATAATTGTTAGCATCGTGAGACCTTGTTGCATGCCACTTACAGAAATCCCCGGTTTCACGACTATGATGTTTATGGCCATCTAAAAGCCTGATAAATTTTTCGGTCAATAAATGATCAAATATCTCAGATGCTTTTGATAGATCAAATGAAAATTTTCTTTTAACAACCATAAGATTTTTCCTAACCTTTAAATCATGAGGGGCCTCCATATCCTCCTTTTTTAAGGCCTGACATATAAAAGGCTTCCTAGCTATGACTTCAACCAGGTCTACTTCAAAGTTTGGGTCATGGCAATATTTCCCAAATGAGGAGGCTTTTCTTTTATCTTCTTCTCTTAAAAGCCTCTCATATCTAGACATTCTAGCAGATAACTCAAAAAGATCTTCGAAGTCCATGCCTTCGAATTTCTTTCGCAATTCTAGTTCAAGACCATTCTAAGCAAGTTTAACAAACTCTTGCTCAGGTAAGAAGACAGTACATCTATTTTTGGCCTTTTTAAACCTTGCTATATACTGTTCTGCACTTTCACCTGATAATTGTCTAAACTTGGATAAATCGGCCATTGTTATTTCAGGTTCAGATCTATAGAATTGCATGTGAAAATGCTATTCCATTTGTCTCCAATTTAAAATTGAATTTGGAGGGAGACTTATATACCAAGTAAAGGCCGTTCCAGTCAAGGAATTACCAAAAAGTCTTAATTTTAGGTTGTCATTGGCCGAGACTTCACGACATTGTATGGTAAAACGGCCAATGTGTTCAATGGTGGACTGACCACCTTCTCCTGAAAACAAGGTGAACTTAGGTACCTTATAACCTCTAGGAAAGTCATTGCACTGATCTATCCACTCGAGATATGGCTTTCTATATAAAGGTCTCACAATTCTCCTCTGATTACCTGCAGCGAGACATTCTTGGACTATGTTAACAATCTCATTATGGTCTGGTGTATTACCCCTATTAATATTTTCGAAAGGTCTTTCAGAAGCAAAAGTCGGGTTTTAAAAAACTTCAAAAGGTCTTGCACCAGTACCGCTATGGAATGTACGCCCATTCTGCCCCCCGGGCATTTGATTCGTAAAGTCATTCATATTAGTGGATCTAGGTCTAAAGTCATCATCAGCTAAAGTGTTTAGACCTTGATTGCCTCTAGTGTTTTGCCCCCCGGGCGTACTAGTAAACAAAGGTTGTTTACCAAAACTTTTTTTATCCAAAATCAGGCCGAAAATTAGGCCTTCTAGTTGTTGTTTGTGATCCATCAAAGTTTGAGCTATCAGGTTGGCCATTTCTCAAAGGAGGTGGAACATATGGCCTTTCATCCTCTATAGGATTGATCATTGGTGGGACTAGGATATGTGATAAAGCAGGCTTAAGGCCTTGGTGGCTCGACTCACCTTTGTCTGTCATATTAATTCCTGATTCTAAGGCCTTTTCTGTTGAAACCTGAATCCTAAAAGCCTCTTGATCATTTGATCCACATGGTTGGCTATTATCCCCCATTGATTTCTTCATAAAACTTGTCAAGGTCTCAAAAAATTCTTTTTGTTGGGAAAATTGGCCTTGAATTTTCATAGATTGTACCTCTAAACGTTCATTCAATTTCTCAAAATGAAGTGACAAAACCTTAGGTATGTCCAAAATGGCCTTGTACATATCATTTTGACTCACTTCTGCAATAGAATTTTCCTCCTCCTAGGAGCCATCTGACGATGTCCCATGACTTTCAATTGGATTAGTAATTGATCTCGTGATAGGTCTATTAGGCATTTAACACTCCAGTCCCACCGGGTGTGCCAAAAAGGTGTTCCCGGTGAAAAACGACGGTCTCGAGACCTTTGGAGTAAGGTCTGAATGCGTGGGCGTGCCAGGGCTCAAAAGCCCAAAGACCATGTGAACACGACCTCTAGCACCTTCTAGGCCAAGAATCTAAGAAAGGTCCTAGATGCCTAGTCGGTCACTTTGGAATTAGAATTAAAATCAGGCGATTGACGAGAATTAGAGGTTGATCCTCTTGGGTTCTAGTGTTAAAAATCTAAAAGACTTAAAAAGTAACGACTTAAAAGAGAGAAAACAAATTAAAAATAAGGAAAGTCATTGATTAAAATTAAACTAACTGGAATTGAAATACAAAAGAAATACTTACAGTGCTTAAAAGAACAAAATGAGAAATAAACTCCATTGATAATTAAAATAAAATTAAACTATAAAATTGGAAACCAAAAGATATAATTACAAACTAACCGAAAGTAGATGGATTACTGCTACTGGAGAAATTAAAGAACTGCTGCTACTGAAAATAACGAACTGCTACAAAGATGATGAACTGCTACTGGAATGGTTGATTAATAACTACAACTAAGAACTGAAAATTGCTTCGAGAATGATGAACTGCTACTGGAAATTAACTAGAGTATTTTGCCATGGGCTGATTTGGATTGAATTGTGTGTCTAGTGCCCGCTGTTGCCTCTGCTTTTTATAGGAGATGGGCTCATAACCGCTTTCAGCCCACTTCTCCATTCTCCTTAATTAATGGGTCATGATCCCATTACTTGACAATCGTGGCCCACTTCTCTCGGCCACAATTCTAGGCTTAACTGTTACATTTTTTTAAAACCATCTTCATATGCCATGTGTCAGCCTCTTACCGGTTTCTAAAAGCTTCTTCTAGTATACATGTGGAATTATCCCATTTATTCCTTTTTTGCCTACATGGCAATATCCCTATAATGCCTACGTGGCAATTTTTAGAGTAAACAGATAGCAATATCAAAATTTGAAATTTCAAAATTGTTGAAATAGGGGCAATATTTTAGGAATTTAGATATGGATATTTATAAATTAATTTGGTAACCTCCAAATATAGAATAAATTCACATATGGACAATTGTGTCTTTTTATGCACTAAAACTGCATGGTCATGTATCACTAAAAACCTAGGGACCTATTCGAATAGGCATCTTATACTAGGGTCCTATTGGTATAAAATCCAAAAATAAAATATCAATGTAGTCCATAGGGATGACAATGGAGCAGGCGGGGCGGGTTTTCCACTGCCCCGTCCCCATCTCCGCCCCGTACCCTGGCGGGGAATATAATTCTATCCTCGTCCCCGCCCCGTCGCCCCACCATTAGTTTCAATAACAAATTTAAAATAAAATGCACTTAATGTGCTTTCGAGAGGGTTCAAACACATTACCTCCACTAAAAAGCTTGTATTTTAATAGTCTAAACCACTAAATTGCATGTTGATTGTAATATACTTTTTAAATAAATAATTTTTCAATAACTCTTGATTATAATATACTGTTAAAATAAATAATCTTTCAATAACTCCCTCAAGTGGATCCACTTGAAAAAGCAAGCATTAGATTAGATATTTTGAAAATTAACCGTTGGATGTCATATTTCGCTTATTTACATGATGCATGCCCAAAATCACATTGATCCAATGGCTAACTTTTCAAAACAAGAATTATGAATTATAAAAAATTGTAACAATTTTCGATTGTACTTCATCTCAAAAATATGATTTTTTCAAAAAAATTAATGGTTTGATCAATGTGATTTTTTGTATATATGATGTGTCATATGTACACACACATAATTTAATCCAATCGTTAGTTTATCAAAATACCTATTCCATATTAGGTTTACAAATCATATGTCAAACTATGGATAAGGTGGTGTGCGTAGGATCAATAGTAGAAAAGATTTTGACAAATTGACCGTTGGATTAAATACAATTGTTATGAATTTCATGTTCACAAAAAATCATAGTGATCCAACGGTCAGTTTATGACAAATGTTCATGAAAAATTATAATAATTTAATTCTTCAAAATGTCACAATTTTTATCCAGATAGTTTTTTAAAAAAATAATCATTGGATCATTTTGATTTTTGGCGAGTATGTAATTTATAATAAGTGCATCTGATCCAACGGTCAGTTTTTTAAATCTATTTTGTGTTTTTCTCTATAGAATATAGAGATCACTTTACACATAAACATCATAGTTATGTAAAGTGCAACTTATAACAACATCGTTCCTATCATCGTGAATAGAGATGGAGCTTGAATAATTGAAAACAAAGAAAGAGTTAACAAACTCAACACAATAAGGGAGACTTGACTTATTGATTGTTATGCAATCATGCAGTTTATTGTGTGCTAATACAGTTAATTTTGTTAGATAAAGTGTACATAGGTAGGGTAATGTAAGTGTTTTAATTTGAATTCAATGTTTTTGAGCTTGCAGGATAAAATGCTACTTTGTTGAGTACAAAGAACTTAAGGAATGCAAGGAAAGTTTTGAAGCAAGTTGAAGTCGATGGTCAAGTGAAAAAAGTGCCAGAAAAGCATGATTATCGATAACTACATATGCTATTATCGGTAGTTATCTCAATCAGCTGCAGCAAAGTTCAATTTTTGTCCCTTCCACAAGACATTATCGATAACTATATTATTAAGTATCGATAATTGAGTCAAGGTTGCCAGCTTATGATTTCCAGAAGAAGACAACTATCGATAGGTGTAAACCAAGTATCGATAATGGGTTCATTGATGCAGTTTCAGTTTTCCAGTTTGATGCAACTATCGATAAGTGTACTTAAAATATCGATAAGTCAAAAGCTGCTGCAGGCCATTGTATTGCTGAGCAAGTCCATTATCGATAAGAGGTTTCCATCATTATCGATAATGGTGTGATTTCATTTCAAGCCTAGTTCCTAGTCCAAGGCTATTATCGATATGTGCATTTTCAATTATCGGTAATCCAGTGAAGTTGATGATTTACCAGAATCCTGCAGTGAGTCATTATCGATAGCTGTTCTTTTAGTTATCGATAGGTCTCTGAAGTTTTGGTGTTACAAATTCCCTGCAGATAGCAATTATCGATAGGTATAACTATAGTTATCGATAATTGATGCTCGTAAAGCCTGATCAGAAGAGCCATTATCGATAATTGTAGTTATAATTATCGGTAATGGGCGCCGCCTTAGCCAAAATATCTTTAGATTTCGACTTTTTGAAGGGCAAAAGTGTATTTTTCTTGCATTTGTATATAAGCAAGTTTGGTTCTTGTATGAAGGAGGTAATTTTCAATTCCTTAGCTTAGAATAGAACTACAAGGTTTTCTTCTTCCTTCTCTTAAATTAGATAGTTTTATTTCTTGTTTAGTGATAGTTTAATATTGTAACTTTGTTATTATTTCATTTTAATCTGTAACAAGCTTTCAGTTTAATCTAAGTTCAGTTGTTGAAGTTAATTTCATTATTCTTAGTTTAACTTATGTTTGAGTTTTAATTGAATCTTTCTTTCAATCATTATGAGTAGCTAATTTTCTACTGGAATGATGAGGGATGCTTGATTTATATCTGATGTATTAGTTCACACAAATAACTTAACTAGACAGATTCGGATATTCATAATAAACATGAAATTTATCTATGATCCATAAGGAACTGTCAGCTTTTACCATCTGTTGACAGGAGTTCTTGCCACAGGTAGTTCTTAGCAGTAAAAGCGTTCCAAGTGTATGAAGATATCATTAAATTGTTGTTTACAATGAATATCCTATTTCTTGAACAGTTGGTTAAATTTATATTGTAAAATTTTCCATTGAGGTCACTTTTCAGTGTACTAAGATGAGTAAAAATTGTGATGAAGTAATACTACAGATATAGTTGAGTTGAACTCTGAATTCCAGTTTGTCTCTATTTCAGTAAGAATATAAACAATCCTTGTGTATTTTACACAAAATCAAATTTCAAACCACCATATATTTTCTTTCTTTGATCTACTTTAAACAACTTTTGGGAAAGGATTTCTTGATTCTCAATGATCGCTTATCTCTGTGGACACAACCATGGGACTCCATGAATTACTATGCTTGCAAAGGTAGATCCTACGCTTGGGATTGAATTGCACTTTATTACGAGCAAGCACTTATTATATAGAAAATATATAAGAGTGGTTAGAAAATGTTAGATTGTTAGTGAGATCACCGAGATGGGAGAAAATCAAGTAACCAATATTATTAAAAAAATAGTTGAAAATGTTAAAAATTGATGGGAGGTCCAGAGGGACATAAAAGTTAAAAGGTCATTAGTAATTTAAATCCTATTCCATATTATATATAATAAAATATATAAAATATAATTTATGTATCATATAAAATTATGTCTTAAATATAAAATTTATATAAACGGGGATAGGGATCCCCGCAAGGCGGAGATAAATAGGCGGGCCGGGATTACGGGCGGGGGCATTGTAAACCCGTCACCGTCCTGTACCTCAGTGAGACAAATATTTTTAACCCCATTCCCGCACAGTATCTCAAAAAATTCAAAAATAACCCGCCCCTATAGAGATGGGCCGGAACGGTCCCGCAGAGATGGCAAATTGCCATCCCTAACACTATGTTTGGATTGAGAGAGTTGGAGAGAAGAGAAGAGAAACTCATTAAGAGAAGAGAAGAGAAGAGAAGAGAAGAGAAAGTTAAATGACTTTCTCTCCACCTTGTTTGGATAGAGAGGGGAGAAAATTAAATGACTTTCTTTCCATCCTATTTAGATAGCCTTCATAAGAGAAGAGAAGAGAAGATTTTAAGGTATAAATTCCAATATTGCCCTTACTTACATAAAAAGAAAACAAAAGCTTAAAAAGGAAGAGAATGGGCAAAATAGTAAAACTACCCAACCTTATCTCCCTTTCTCTTCTCTTTCTCCATTTCTCTTCGATTTGAAGAAAACCAAAACAACCTCCTTTTCTCTCCTCTTTCTCTCCCCCTCCTCTCCTTTCTCTCCAACTCTCTAAATCCAAACGAGAGAAACTTAATAAGTTTCTCTTCTCTTCTCTTCTCTTCTCTTCTCTCAATCCAAACAAACTTTAATCGTCCACCACGTTATGGCCGTTATACAAGCCAAAAGGAGTTTGCACGTGACCCTACATACATGCATGATGACATATTGCATCCACATGTAGGGGTCTTCACATCGGCGGAAAGAGCCAACGGATAGACTTATATGATGACGTGGACGGTCCAGGTGCGCAACAATGGAGCTGAAACGACAGAGGCAACAGGAGGAGAAGCCACCAAGTAACGGCTCTACCTCTTCACTGAAATACAGAAATAGCGCAGCAGCGAGTGAAAAAGAAGAAAGAATGTTGAATCTCACACGCACATTCTCTCCTGCACCAATGGCTTTGGGACCAACCCCCAAACGCAGAAGATTAAGAACCCTAACCCCTCTCAGAGTTTGGGCCGCCATTACTTTTCCGTCGTTCCTTCCCAAAGAAGTCGAGAGAATCAAAGACCCATATGCTCGAAAACTCGCCACAAGGATTGAGAGGCTTCCCGTACAGGTAAACAAAGAAACTCTCAATTTCCTATACTCTCTTTTTTCTTTTTTTAATCCGTTTGGTTGCTGAGAAAGTGGAGGAAAATAAAAAAAAATTATGCCATGCTTGTTTTTATGAAAATGGTGGAAAATCGAAAATTGAAATTTTGCTTCTTTTCATATTTTCACATTTTCCAGGCAACCCAATGAAGGGCAGGTATAAATGTATAATTAAGTTATATTGTTGGCTATTAATGGAGGTGATGTTCTCTGTTCAATGCTTCTTTGGCTGTAATGCATAGAACTAGTGAACAACACACACATACACACATGCATACATTTTTGAAATGGGAAAGTAGTTCTACAGGAGAGTAATATTTTAATGACTGAAACTACAGATATAAGTTTCTGACTACATAGCTTGTAATGGGAAATTGAAGTAGTACCAAAGGCTAGATAAAAAATTTTGTTTGCCTGTAAGCGGTTGACCTCATAAAATGTTGCAAGGATATGTGATGGTAGAGTCGGTAGCAAGTATTAAGACAGAAGCAAAATTACAATAAGCTGTGTGGTTTTTCCCCTTAGTCATTTACAATGATTACGGGCAAGTGCACAAAGTACTAAAACATTTTCAATCAGCTTGTTTTAGGATTCGTACAATCTATAATGATTATGGGCGAGTGCATTACGTGCGGGTGCATTAAAAATGACTGTCACCATCAGCTTGTTTCAGGATTCGTAGAATCTCTTGAACCAATATTGGGTTAATTAGAAAACTGGTGTTTGATTTAATCTGTCCCACAAAATCTACAATCACAAAGTTCCATTCAAGACAAGAATCTAAGTGGGCTTTACTATATAAATTTGATTCAAATATGTATTGTCCCAAATTCCCTACCCAACTACGCTTTTCTATGTAGATAAATTTTCCTGTATTTGGAATAAGAGCACTCTTTTTTAGTCTCCGCCTGGAAGTGCCTAAAATACCCCAGAATGCTCTTTTGCAGTTGTTGTTTCAGGGTCAATGGCTACGCTTACTTATCTTGTAGGGTTATGAGATAGAATCTAGGAAACAAACGTAAGAGTTCCATACAACCGATAAATTTCAGTGTAGAACTCATATTGAGTTGTTTGTATCGAGTTTACTTGCATTAACTTGCAAACCCTTCCACATAACTTCAACATCAATTGGAGAAAGTGTATATGGTTCAAATAATCTGTTCCATCAAGCTGGCACCAGATTGGGGCTTAACTCCAAAGTGTAATTGTCAAATCTTGTCTTGTTTGATTGGTACTTTAGGAGAATCCATCTCTTCTACTTCTAGGCATAGATTTGAAGTCTTGCAAATAGTGATATTGATGTTACTGGTGTCTATGATTTCTTATACAAGAGAATTGTTATCATCCTGCATTCGCATATGTTTGTGGTCACAATTATAGACAATTTTAAACAATCATTAGATGCCGAAAAGTGGACAACTTTATCTGGATAGTTTAATTATCTATCATGTTTTTTATTCATGTATTGACTCATAGCATGGCTAATCCTAACATCCGTCAACTATAAAAGTATGGTAATTCTATATCATCCTTACTTTATGTGCGAGATTATATAGATACATTGACTTATCTGCTTTGTCAAATCAGGAAGAATATAGCCTTGCATCAGGTTGAGTAGACATAATTTCACATTTTGAAGTTCGAGCATACTTAGTTTCCTATTTTATAAGAAATACAACTATGCTTTTAACTCTCTATTCTGTGCATGAGGGCAATGCAGGTTAACTTCTCAGAGAGCTCTATAATGAGTAGTTGTGTAAAGCCATTGATACAGAGCAATACCAGTCCAGTGGTTCTCCTTCATGGTTTTGACAGGTCTGTATTATATGCAATATAAACTATTTACTGTGTGGGAACTATTTTTTGCTTATGATGAATGAACATCTTATTCTTTTCAGCTCCTGTTTAGAATGGAGATACACATATCCTTTGCTTGAGGAGGCTGGTTTGGAGACGTGGGCGGTTGACATTCTTGGTTGGGGTTTCTCTGATTTAGGTATATTTAGAGCATCTCCAATGGTATGCCATTTGAGCTGTCATTGCCAAAATTTGCCATTGGCACCCAAATAGTTTGCTCCAATGGTGTGCCATTTGGGATGCCAAATTTTGGCAATGGCACATAGGGGTGCCAAATCTGGCATCTCAAATGGAAAATTCCATTTGTGCCATATCATACTTTCCCTTCAAAAAGTGGGAAATGCCAACAAATAACATTAATGCATTGGACCACATATGTGCCCAAATTTGACATTGATGCCATTTGGTGCCATTTGAGGTGCCAAATTTTGGCATTGGCACATCAAATGCATTCCACATCAAATGGCATGAATGCATTGGAGATGCTCTTATAAGCCTTGTCTCCTTTTTTTTTCTTTTTTCTTTTGTTTGTTTGAAATTTTTGTGTTGGAAGTTGAAACAATATGTTTCTTTCCTATCTGTTAGGTTTTTCTTTGTTTTTTCCCTGTTGCATTTTCCCTTTTAAATAATTCTTTCATTTTCTTTGTGCATGTGTTAGAAAGGCTTCCATCTTGTGATGTGGCATCCAAGCGTGATCACTTTTATCAGGTACTTGGCTTCTTTTTATCTGTGATTATGCTGATTCTCCCATGTGATGGGCTACCTTCTGGATTGCTGTTATAGACTATCAGTTTTAGACTTTTAGCTTTAAACATTGTTTACCTTCACTAAGCTTACAATTAGGATTTGGGTGAAAATTAAACATATGGTAGGGTTTCGTGGGTGCATCAGCCAGTCACTGGCAGAGAAAAGCTGTCCCCATTTTTTTATGATTATACACTGTTTTCAACTTTACATTAATTTCATGTCTACCACAGCTTTGGAAATCATACATCAAAAAGCCAATGCTGTTGGTTGGACCCAGCCTTGGTGCTGCCGTTGCAATTGACTTTGCAGTCAGCCATCCAGAAGCTGTAAGAATTTCCCAGTAATTGAACTTATGATCATGCACCGTGAATTCATATAGAGAGAAATTACTGTTGATATAATGATAGACATTCTAGGTTAGTGCCTATAATGTTCCATGTCATATGGTGGTTTTCTGCTAATCTTTCTAGGTTGATAAGCTGGTTTTGATTGATGCAAGTGTATATGCTGAAGGCACAGGAAATCTACTGAAGTTACCTAGAGCAGTAGCCTATGCCGGGGTGAGTGTTCTTTCACTGCCCATAATTCTCCAACTAGAAGTATGAGATTTCTTTCATAGGGGTTTGCTCTTGATGCTTTTGGATTAATTACTTTAGCGCATTCTATTCTGCAAGTACATGATAAAGCTGCCTTGTAATACTCTATGTTCTCGTTAACAGTACTCGCTTTCTACTGGGATTAACTATTCATATTCTGTAATTCTAAATATTGATTACATGACAAATAAGCTCAAAGCTAATTGAATATTATGCATCATTAAAGGCATATGATCTCTTATTGTCTTGGCAGTTTTGGATATTTCAATCTTCCCACGTTTCCTAAATAAGATCTCCCATTCATTCTCATTTTCCTGTTTTTGCTAATCATGAGATTTTGTTTGGCAATAGGTCTTGCAGCACCTTTATGACATTGACTTATTGTCAGTAGTGGATATGCTCATATGTCTGATACTGGAAACAATGTTTATTTCCTTCCTCCCCAAGCCAACTCAAAAAAGAATTGAGATATGAAGGAAAACAATTATTGAACACACCACCAACTTTTCTATATTATATCTTTGCGTTTTCTTTTTGAATAATCAATGCAGATAATATTTCCATTAGAAATTTCTTTCATTGTAGAAAGAATATTTTCTAATTTTAAAGAAGAGTACAAAATTAACCAGAATGGTGCAAAGCATAGGCTATTGTTTGGGGTGACTTTATCATTCAAATTCAATATTGTTTGGGCGCTATTCCACAAACTGATAAGAAGAATTATGTGCTTATGTGTTTATTAAATCATCTTTAGTACCTTTTTTTCCCCCCTTTGTGTTTCTTATACTATCAAATTTATCAATTCCTAAACCATGAGCATTTCCTTGAAACAGGTTTATTTATTGAAGAGCATCCCACTGCGCTTGTATGCAAATTTTTTGGCCTTCAATGGTATATCGTTCAATACCAGTTTAGATTGGGTGAATGTGAGCATTTTTTCTCATAGTTAGAAATTTTTTCCCCTCATTGTGAAAACTGATGCAGGATTGATCTTTTTACAGTGTTAGTTTTCAAAATTTCTTCTCAAATTATTATTATTATTTTTTTTTTTGGTGGGGGGATTTTTTATTTTATATTTTATATTTTGGTGTATTCCGATTCTATCTAGGTGGGGCGCTTACATTGTCTGCTGCCTCGGTGGGAGGATGCAACCGTGAATTTTATGATCAGTGGGGGTTATGCTGTTAGTGCGCAGATTAAACAGGTATGCAAGAAATTGTTTTGCCACTCAAGTCAACAAATATTGCAATGTCTTTCCATTCTGCATATAGAAAAGAGCAAAGTGTACTTTGGGGTTGGACAATGACTAAATCTTCTTGATGTTTCATAATCCAATTGAGGTGTTTCACCATTATCTTTAGAAAAATAGGTATACAAAAGTAATAATAATTAAACTGAAAATTTAAGAATTGTAAGAATAGAAACAGAAAATATAATTATTTTCCAGATTGCAATTTTAGTTGGGCCCTTGTTTTTGTCACATACCATCAACTACCATTTTGAATTCAAAATTGTGAAACAAAAACTTGGCCGGAAAGCCTCCTAATAGATCAATTACAATTCTACTGCACAGAGAGAGAGAGAGAGAGGGAGAGAGGAATTATGTTAACCTTTTCTGCTGACTAAACACACCACCCACACACCAGATAAGAGGAAGAATGTAGTAATTGTTATATTCATTGCCTCTGGTGTTTACATTGTTGGAATCTGTCCCTTCTCCTATGCTGCATTATTGTGGTGGTTGTCAAAATGTAGTTCTCCTTGAGGTAGACTTCCAACAACTGAAACCTCAATTAGAAACCCTGCAATAAAATCATATGCATTCGAGTGTTTGATGACCGTGGAATTGAAACTCCACAAAGAAACTTTTCTGCGAGCAAAATATAAAGCCAGAATATCTCTTTGCCGGTCCCTACTTCACTCCGAACAATCTTGCACATCACAGGGATTAGGAAGATAGTTTCTAAAAGAGACTTCTCTTGTCACCATGTTGAAATATAGTATTTATAAATTTTTGGGTAAAATGCATCCACTTCCCCTGAGGTTTGGCAAAATTACAACTTACAAGGACCTCCGTAGGGTTTGAAAATGCCATTGAACTCTCCCGAGATTTGTATTTATGTACAAATACCTCCCTTCTATTTGAATTGTCGTTAACTTGTGTATGAAATGACCATAATACCGTGTATTTGCATTTTGCATAATAAATTCACCTATTTTCATAATAAAAATAAAAACTAAACCCTATTAAGTGAGCTGTAGGAATTGAAAATTAGAAATTTATATAATCTGCTGTGCTCACAGTTGCATCTTTATTGTATGTTAATATGGGCTTTTTACACCCTTCACAGAGGGTAAAATTGTAATATTAATTAATCTTGAGGTCAATTTTGTCTTTTTACCCATTACCAACATTAGTAAGGGCAAATTGGACATTTTTATAAGTTAGTGGATGATATCAGCAAATTCTGTTGGTCTTCTAACGGTTGACTAATGGAAGGTATAAATGCAAACCTCAGGGGAGGTCGATGGCATTTTTAAAATCTCAGGAGAGGTCTCTGTAATTTAATAAAACCTAAGGGGAGGTGGATGCATTTTACCCTAAACTTTTTTGATAGAGACGATTTTCAAGCAAATGCCTAATAGTGAATGCTCCACTTTTACATCAAAATATCCCTACTAAATGCCCATAAATTGCAGTACTACTTTTTCATGCTATGGACAATTGTTCTACAGGTAAAGCAGAAGACACTTATCATATGGGGTGAGGATGACCAGATTATCAGCAATGAACTTGCAGTGGTTTGTACATTTGTTGAGCATTACTTGTTATAGGCATTCGTTGGAATTACCGCGGAGAAAGAGCTTCAAATGACTTTTAAAATGTGCTTGAGAAAGTAATATATCTAGGCATTTGAGGAACAACCTTGCTGGGTGCACAATTTCTTTATTCAATTAATCAAATCAACCATCTGTGCATCAATCTTTCTACCATATAATGCAGAGATTACACAGTGAACTACCAAATGCAATTATATTTGACTTCTGTGCTTCATCAACTTATGCAATGCAGAGACTGCACAGTGAACTGCCAAATGCAATTATACACCAAATACCAGATTGTGGCCACCTCCCTCATGTGGAAAAGCCGAGCTCCGTTGCCAAATTGATTGCAGAATTTGTTAGAGAAGATAGCTATAAAGAGGCTCCTTTTGCTTCCCAGCATTGAAGGTTTGCTCCCTATCTGTGCTTGGGTAATATTTTGCTTAGTTGTGAATTACACTCATGGTTTAGTAATGATTTTTCTCTGTTTCAATTCCAGTCAAAATGTCACATGATATGTGGTGGGGGTGGGGGGTTGCACTGCCTATGAAGGGAGTGTTCCAATTGTTTTCCATTGCATTTGAAGGTGCAATTCATCCTTGATAATTTTTTTTTTTTTTTTTTTGCAAGATATTTGGTTCACCAATAAAATTATGATAATAGATGTACATGACATGATTCATTTAAATCTTTTTGTTCCTAAAAACAAGACGAACTTCTGAAATGTACTATGCAACAAACTATAGAGTTACCTCACCTTGTACCGAAAAGAACCTGAAGTGATAAATTATTAGGAAAACGACCTGTGGACCACAACTTAAATGGGGACCGCCACTTTGACAGGAATCCTTTACTGCCTCCTCAAGTAGATGAGATTCATGTGGATCCCAAATGAGTGTGGGTCCTATCCCATGTGAGAGATTGTTAAAGTGATAGTCTGTCAAGCACTAGCCCAATTATTTAGATGTAGTGGAGGCGATCAAAAAGAGTACTTGAACCCAAATTGTTTGGTAGGTTTCTATAAAAACGACTATTATTGTGTCTAGTTTGTGCATATGGCTGAGACATGAATTGATAATATCGTCAATTATGTGAACCAAACCAATTCCCTTGACAGTGATTGGTTCATCTGGTTTCAATTGAAAATGGGAGCTACTCCACACTTGCTATTGACAATGAGAGTGAACCGATTCGGCAAAGATTCATCGATGTTAATGAAGCGCGGTAAAGTGCCTTTAACACTTCTCTTCTTTTCTTTTCTTTTTATTCTCGTTTGTTGTGTATTGATTACAGGTACTTTTAACAGGCTCTTTTTCTTTATTTCAATGCAGATTACAACTGCAGAAAATTTTTGCAGTACCGTTCTGCATTGGAGTAAATGGTAGGAACAGATAAAACATTTGGTACTGTTTTAATTCGCATTATCTTTAATTAAAATACGAGAAGAACCAAAATTTTAGATAAAATATTTTAAACTTAGCAATACTATGATAGAAACTTTGTTTTCGTATATTAAAGAATTAGTTTACCCAAATCAGGACTTTTTTTTTTTTTTTTTTTTTTGTCGGCAGCAAGGAGCAATGAACCCATTAATGGCTGGCTGGGCACAAAATGCTTCGTGGGTTCATACTGGCTGGCTAGTCTTCTGACCCTACCACCTTATGGTGGCACCCATGGTCCATGCTACCATCACTTGAGTATTTTTAAATTGTAGCCCACAATGGTTGGTAGGTGGTTCATAAGTCATAATCCCTAGAGGATTTTGAAGTTGAAAACATTGAAGGCCAAAAACGTCATACTCAATTATTCTAAAGATAGGTTTGACACTTGATTCAAACTTCTACCCAAAAATTTTAGTCCACCAAATGAACGAATAGCTCACTATCATAGATCTCTTTCAAGCATAGTATTAGGGACCCATCATGGTATAATACTACAATATGGCTTGATTGAACACAATCAGGAAATAAACTTTCATCAGTAGTGGTCCCTTTCACAAACAGACGGGCCTGACAATGATACAAAAACAAAGAATATGCATACAGTCCCGAGCACATGTTGATTTTCGCAAAAATCAACACAAAACTTATAGGTAATTGTGGAATACATATTTTGAAAATTCGACTGTTGGTTTATATACTTTTGTTACGGATGTCACATCTGCCAAAAAAAGTAAGTATCTCAAAATACAAACGGTGAAAAATTCTTACCGTCGAAGACTCACAATTTTTGTCAGTGACATATATGAGAAATCGACCGTTGGATCACTACGATTTTTGGCATGCGTGACATAAATATGCATAATATTTAATCCAACAGTTAATTTTTCAAAATATCCATCCCTCAATTATCTATTAGCTTTATGCTTACATAAGATGTATAAACATATGCTAACTAGATTGGCACAATATATATATATATATATATATATATAAATGATCAAGTAAGGACTAGTCCTTAATCTTAATTTAAGGTCTACTCACCATTAGAATAGGTATTTTGAAAAATTGACCATTGGATTGGATAATCTTCTTATTTATATCGTGTCTGCCAAAAATCACAGTGATCCAACCGTCAGTTTTTAAAATACAGACGGTTAAACAATTGTTATAAAATCCAACGGTAAATACTGTTACAATGAAAATGAACTATATTTTGAAAACCAATGATCGGGACACCGTGATTTTTGGCAGACATGACATACATGAGATTATTATCTAATCCAACGGTCGGTTTTTCAAAATACCTATCCTAAGTGAGAAAATGGTGAATGAACCTTACCGTAAGATAAAGATCGGTCCTTAATGGATCGTTTATATATATATATATATATATATATATATATATATATATATATATA
>JAESVK010000964.1:31015-44254 GCA_017140935.1 Hamamelis virginiana
TATATATATATATATATATATATATATATATATATATATATATATAAATGTTCCTATCAGCATATGTTGACCGGATGATCCAATGTATACAAAAATCATGGTGATTCAATGTAAACATCTCAAAATATAGACGGGAAAAACTATGACCACTGAAAAACTCGAGAAACTGATAGTTGGATCACTGTGATTTTTGGCACGCATGACAAGTATAAGTATGGAAAAATGCTATGCATAGCTACAATGTCTCACTACTAGTATCGCTACAATAAATAAGGACTGTGAAGTTTCAAAATTACATATTGATGATTTTCCAAAACTACCCTCGTTTTCTTCTTGTAGGCGATTCTTGTAGCGATTCGTTGTAGCGATATATAACATTGCTCATAAGTATAGTATCTAATCCAACGATCAGTTTTTCAAGTATCCCACAATTATCTACTTGCTTCATGCCTACATAAACACAATTATCTACTAGCTTTATGTAAGCATGAAGCTAGTAGATAATTGTGGGATACATGTTTCGAAAAACTGATAGTTGGATTAGATACTATACTTATTCATGTCATGCATGTTGAAAATCACAGTGATCCAACAGTCGGTTTCTCATAAATGCCATTGAGAAAAATTGTAACAGTTTTAAGAGGTCTAGATTTGTTGGCACACAAAAAAATCGGCTATCAGTTTTGACCGAAATATAAGGAAAAAGTTTAAACTAAGCTTGAAGGAAAGGAATTTCGGCCATAAAGAAGAAGTTATATAAATCGGCCAAATAGATCGTCGGCCACCCTAAAGAAATCGGCCAAGTAGATTGTCGGCCATCCTAGAGATAGTTTAAACTAAGCTTGAAGGAAAGGAATTTCAGCCATAAAGAAAAAGTTATATAAATCGGCCAAATAGATCATCGGCCACCCTGAAGAAATCGGCCAAGTGGATTGTCGGCCAACCTAGAGATATCAATCACACGGTCATTCCCTATTTCTAAGGAGAAAAACCAATATAATGAAGATCATGGCTTGACACATGTCAGCATCCAAAAGGGGTCAATAGGCTATAATCGCCAGAACATGAGAAGTGGAAGATAGCTTGAGAAAGAAGTGGATAATGGGTCAAGAACATGGGCGGACACTTGTCATCTAGATAGCCAAAGCTGTTTTTCTATAAAAGCCAAAGAGAGCCAAGGATACAGAGACATCAACATTCAACAACAATAACTGCTTTTTATCTTTATATTTGCTTTCTGTCAATTTATCTTCCTAGTTTAAGAATATTTTATTTTCGTAGTCAAGCTGTACTCGATCCGGGTTCTCCCTGGTTTCATCATTTGCAAATATATTAATCAAAGGAGCTTACGAAGCCAACAAATGGTACGTTTCTTGTGATTTTTATTTTTGTTAATCTTTTCAATTCATTTCACACATCAAGGCACACACGTCTTTGCACTCAAAGATCCTAGAACCTGCAACCGCTTTGATTGCAGTTGGCACGCCCATGTGATAGCTGCCAGGCCGAAGTGCTCACACCTAAGGTCCACAGAGATTTTTAGGGTGAACAAGATTTTGAGATATTTAAATTAGATTACTGTTATTTTTTACATACATAACATCCATAAACATAATATCTAATCCAATGGTCAGTTTTTCAAAATATATATCCTACAATTGTTCATTGGCTTCATGCTTACATAGCATATATAAGCATATGCTGACAAGATCAAGACTCTCCATATATATATATAGAGAGAGAGAGAATTATGATCAGGTAAGGATGTCCTTACCTATGTTATCGTTAGCCCACCCCTTCTAGGAGTCATAGGATAGGTATTTTGAAAAATCGACTGTTAGGGGTGTTCAAGAACAGAACGGGACCAATTGAACCGACCAAAACCAAACCAGACCGCCCCTATTTGATTGGCTTTAATGAGTGCCACGGTCCCTAATGGTTTTCATTTTCCTCAAACCGAGATGATTGGTTTGGTTCATATAATGGGGGTATAGACCAACTAAACCAGTTGATTTACACCCCTACTATTTGCATAATGCATGCTTGTTTGATTGTAGTTGTATGAATTAGCCCAATTGAAACTTATTTTGGAAATTGGTACTTGGTAGTGTTGATTACTTCATGCATAACAGGTTTTTATTTGAAAATTGCTAGTAGTTGATTTTGGGCGACACAATTTTCAAATTATTTCCTGCATAACAGGTTCTGCATTGCTAGTAGTTGAAAAGAGAGAAAACATATGAGTTGGCAGTGACACAAATTTTTTGGGGTGACAAATTTTTTTTCTTCCCAAATTAGCGTTTATCAAAACTGATGATAGACCGACTGAACCAAACCGAAAAATATCCCCTATTTTGATTGGTTATCATGAGTGCCACTGTCCATAATGGTTTTCATTTTCCTTAAACTGAGGTGATTGGTTGGTTTATATAATAAGGGTATAGACCGACTAAACAGGCCGATGTACACACCTATCGACTGTTGAATTAGACAATTTTCTTATGCGTGACATGTCTACCAAAAATTACAGTGATCCGACAATTGGTTTTAAAAATACAGTCTGTGAAACATTCTGTCAGTATTTACCGTTAGATCTTATAACAATTCTTTAACAGACTGTATTTTGAAAACCAACTGTTGGATCACTGTTATTTTTGGCAAACATGACAGACATAAGAAAATTATCTAATCCAATGGTCAGCTTTTCAAAATATTTATCTCAATGATAGTGGGCCGACGATAAGATAGGTAATGACGTAATGACGTATGCTTACATAAGTTTATGTAAGCATGAAGCTAGTAGAAGCTAGTAGTATACCAAAGTTCACTGAAATGATCCAGTCGGCATATGCATACCAAAGTT
Source organism: Hamamelis virginiana (assembly GCA_017140935.1). Lineage (NCBI taxonomy): Eukaryota > Viridiplantae > Streptophyta > Magnoliopsida > Saxifragales > Hamamelidaceae > Hamamelis > Hamamelis virginiana. The sequence goes on from JAESVK010000964.1 coordinate 33,879, forward strand.
CAAAGTGATCCAACGGTCGGTTTATCAGAAATGTGATTGAGAAAAACTATGACAATTTTCAATGGTCATAATTTTTAATAGTTTATTTTTGAGATGCTAACATTGAATCACTAGTTTTTGGCATACGTGATATCCATAACAAGAATATCTAATTCGAATGTCAATTTTTCAAAAATCAAAGCGATCCAACGGTCGGTTTTTGAGAAATGTCATTGAGAAAAATTGTGTCAATGGTCACAGTTTTTCAGTTTATATTTTAAGAAAAACTTGAGACTTTCAATTAATATCACAGTGATCCCATGGTTTGTTTATAAGAAATGTCACTAAGAAAAATTGTGACAGTTTTTAGTGGTGATAGCTTTTCATAGTCTATATTTTGAAAAAAATTGAGGCCTTTAATTAATTGCGGAGTATGTATTTTAAAAAACTGACCTTTAGATTAAATACTCTTGTTATAGATGTCAGCATCTCAAAATACAGATTGAAAATCTCTAACCATTGAAAATTGTCACAGTTTTTGTCAATGACATCTGAAAAATCGAGATCACTGTGATTTTTTACATGTGTGATACATATATATATATATATACACACATAATTTCTAATCCAATGATTAGTTTTTCAAAATAAAAATCCGATAATTACCTACCCGCCTCATGAAAATCAGTATTCGAGGATAGAATCATTTATATATATATATATATAATTTAACGGTCGATTTTTCAAAAAATACTTCTCCCAGTGAAAGTATCCTTAAAATAAGAGTGTAAGAACATTCTTATAGGATCAATTCTGTAGATATATTATAATATTCTCCTATAGAATAACACAGATAATTTTCATTTATATAATAATGTTAACTTCAGAGGAACGGTACAATCATGTATGAGTCCCACATGTTTGACAGTGCCCACATGATCGATCATCTGGTAAACAGCCGAAAATTATTGTTAATCATGTAGGTGCGATTGTAGCAATCGATATCATCATGACAGCATTTTGCCACATTGGTCATATTGTGACTGTGCATGTGTATATGCATTTCTATATAGCTTAATCATTTAGGTACATCATGAAGTTTATTTGCCTCCCTCTAATAAAAACTCATCTTGACTAAACCAACTCGATCAATATCAACATCCAATTCTCCAGCAATGCCTGAAAATTAAACTACTTTAAATTTAGAATTGAAAATAAAACTTTTTTTTTTTTTTTTGAACATAGTATTATAAACTATTATTCTTTGAATTAAACTATTTTAAATTGAGAATTTAAAATGTATCTATATTTTTTTTTAACATAATATTATAAACTATTCTTTATTTTGAACTAAAGGTATCACTTTGAAGCATGTTTAAGGCTTAAAAGCTCCCGTTTACATACAAATGATCCTATCAGAATATGCTTTCTTTAGCTAAAATAAGCATAAAACTAATAGATAATTATAAAATACATATTTTGAACAATTGATCTTTGAATTATATACTATATTTATTATACACATCATGTATGCCAGATATCACAGTAATCAAACTACAGACTGTAAAATATTCTGATAACTGAAAACGAACAGTTCTCCTTAGTGACATATGAGAAACCAACCGTCGAATCACAGTGAAATTTAGCATGCATGACATACATATGCACAACACAATATCTAATTCAGCAGTCACATTCTTCAAAATACATATCTAATAATTACCTATCAGGTTTGCTGACGTTCGCAAAAATTGACATATGCTAACAGGATCATTTCAGCTATCACAGTTTTTCTTAGTGATTTATCTGAGAAACCGACCGTTGGATCAATGTGATTTTTTGCATGTCTGACATAACATATGCATAGTATCTAATCTAATCCAACGGACAGTTTTACAAAATACAGTTTTTCAAAATATGCATCTCACTATCACCTATGAACTTCATGCTAACTTTCGTGAAAGTTAGCATGTGCTTTTATATATATATATATATATATATATATATATATGTTCATGTTAATGAACAGTAATTTAGTAGAGACTAAGAAGTACGGTACAAGGAGTGCTAAATTCTCATTAAATTAAAAAAATACTCTCTAGATCTAGATATACAAAAAAAAAAAAAAAAAAAAAAAAAAAAAGAGATGATCAGGTGGTACCCATTGCCCAAGCAGCAGTCATATATCACCACTAAAAAAAGGGGGGAATCACATTCCCCAGCTTTTTCACATTGGTGGAAGAAAACAAAACCATAGTGGGTTCTGTGTCTACATAATTCACATGCCAACCATCCAACAAGTCGTGGCAAAATGTCATCCACACAACATCAAACCCCACCAACCGTACCTCCCCTTCTTCCTTTTCAGAGTCTATATTCACCCCACAACAGCAAAAAGCCTGAAAACCAGAGGGTCAAAGCCAGAGAAGAAAATAGGTTGATATTTTGAAGGGGAATCACTGTAGCGCTAGAGTCTGTGCTGGATATGCCAGTTCCTGATGGGCCCAAGCCTGTTCCTGTGCCAAAGACTGATGGAGTGGTGCTGCTGCTTGGAGTTGTAGTTGATGGTGTGGTTGTGGATGGAGTTGTGGTTGAAGGTGTTGTTGGGGTTCCTGTAGTTGGGGTTCCTGTTGTTGGTGTTGTTGGGGTTCCTGTAGTACTACTGCTCACCAACAAGAGAGAGATAAGAGTGAGAAAGAAATAACCCACAACAATTATCAATCTCAAAATTTTGAAAAATAACTATAATATAGAGGATTAATTGATTCTGTTCCACATCACTCAAATAAAGGAGTTGCTATAGCTTCCACATCACTCAATTCTTTATAGCTTAATCTTTTAGGGTGGAAATTTAACAAATATCACAAAAAATTTTACCCAAAACTTCAAAAGAAAGCAAATGGAGACCCAACCTTGAAATATGTGTATAAAAAAAAAAAAAAAAAAAAAATTGAAATGTATGCAGAAAACATATGTCAAGCCTGAGGACCAGGAATCAATATCTTTGAGGACCAGGGATCAATATATTGGCGAGGGGAGGAGAAAAAGGACAAAAGATATGATGCATCAAGTCATCAACATCATGACAGCTCATAGCTGTATGTCTGATGGATGGAGCAGCATTGCCCTGACTTGTACAGAAAATCAATTCAAGAAACAATAAAAAATAATGTGGTAGATCTACTTTTTTTCTATTACTGTCTAATTTCTTCTTAACCCACCTTACAAAAAAAAAAAAAAAAAAAAAAATTGATATTTAGCTTCAACTGCTTATGCAAAGCCCAGTTCAAATTTATTGTTTAGATATCTTAAACAGCAGGTCTGCAACTTCCTTGGTGAACTAAGTGAGGGACTGAGGCCTTATTTCCTACCCTAAACCCATACTCACCCACAACCTCCAATAAAAAATTAAAAAAACTCAACAAGCAAATATGGGGAGTGAACATGTGGGGAAATTACTATCCAAGACCAGTAACAAGATGAGAAACTTGGAAAGGAGCTACTTTTGTAGCGGAAAATCATAGTAGAGAGGAGGGAATCAGATCCTTATCACCATTAAAATAATAATAATAATAATAATAATAATATCAGTGATCAATTTTCAGATTTTTACAAGTAAGTTATTAGGTGAGAACCCCTTTTTCTTTCATCCTCATCATAAAAACTTAATAAAGTTGAGAGATACCCATCTCCACCAAAAAGAAAATGTTGGCAGGAAAAAATAATCTTTATGCAGGAAAAAGCAGATATTCTAATAATATAAAATAACAATAAAAATCTTAATCAGTGAAAGGAATCTGAACATTAAACAAGATCCTCAACCCCAAAACCATGGCATAGACTTCATGTTGGGACTAGAGAGAGAGAGAGAGAGAGAGAGAGAGAGAGAGAAGATGGTTTCACAGACTGACTGGAAAGGAAAGAAGATGAAAAACACACCTGGGAGAAGATTGATACGTACAACCAGAAACAACAGCTGTGAATCAACAAGAAAAAAGAAAACAGAGCAAAAAAATTAAAGTCAGTACTTCCAATATTTCAACAAAAAACACAACCAGAAATTAGTACTTAGTGAAGATGTGAGAGTGGGTTAAAGGCTTAATAGGGACTTACTAGTAGGGAGAGATGTACTAGTGGTTGCAGCCCCTGCAAAATCACAGCTCCCGGTAGCTTGACCCTTTTTCTGGTAATAGCTATTAACAGCATAATTGCAATGATCCTTTACAGTGTTGGGGTTGTAACAAGCACCAGTTTGAAGGATTGCAGAACAGTCAGCTCCATTTCCACAAGCATAGTCTATGGCCTTCTGAAGAGCTGACTGGTCCCCATCTTTACATATGCAATAAGTAGCACCTGTAAATATAAATAAACCAACAAAATAGAAACAGATCAGATCATATCAAACTTTATAGCAGTAGAAAAAATTTCAAAAGTAGAGGGAAGAAAGATCAATCTCTCTCTCTCTCTCTCTCTCTCTCTCTTTCAAATCTTTCTTTTACTGCATAAATTGTTAACATATAAGTGATAATGAAGGAAATAATTAAGGGAGTCCAAGAAATAAGAACCCATCTCATAAAAATGAGTTATGATGACTTGAAACTTTACATCTAAGTTTTGAGAGAAGAAAAGAAAAACGCAGTAACCCAGGAACTTACTTGAATGACCAGTCATGGCCAAGAAAAGTACTAAATACACTAAAACAGCCATGATTGATGCAAGGATGGGGGGAATTTTTGGAGGAACCAAACGGTGCCTTAAGAGGGTTAATTGGTTGAACGAGATGGTTGAGAGAGGAGAGCGTGGGGAATGGGGATTTCTAGACAACAATACGAGAGTGACGGTGGATGGTGGATGGTGGATGGTGGCGGTGGGTGTATGCTTCTGAAGATAGCCCTCCCTTTTTACTATTATATATATATTTATTTATTTATTAAGTGTATCTATTTATGTAAAGAATTGGGGATAGTGTTTTGGGAAGTGAACCAAGCTAATAAGCTTTTGTCACGTATTTGACTGTACGTAGGGGGTCTCAAACGGTCCTAAACTCATGCGCAGGATCAAAACTTAACCCAACCTGGTTTAGAGGTTGGTGATCTAAGAATGGGTCCCACGCAATGAGGTTTCGTTCTGCTTTTTCCTATGTGCTGTCACTGTGAGCTAGCATTGTTGTAGTGTTCTTTTTTCTTTTTTCTTTTTTCTTTTTTTTTAGCTTTCATTGGGACTGGCAGCATCTTTTGTTTTGGTGCATGAACCATGATTCTGTATCGTAGGATTTTTTTTTTTTTAATTTTCAATGGAGGGTTGATTGAGCTTACTTCCAATAAGATTTGTATTGTGTTTTTAATTTAAAAGTCTAAATTTGTAAGTGGAAAATACTGCTCGCCAAAGTATATACATCTAGAAGGGGTGAATAGAGGTTAATCAAACTTTTCAAAAATAATTACCAAATAAAAATTATGATTCAATTAAAATCAGCGGAAGAGAGAAGCTTGAATCACAGTACAACAATTAATATAGCAAGTATATAAATTGAAATGCAAAAGAAGAGTTAGAGAGATTCAAACACAAGAGTTAACGTGGTTCGGTCTCCGTCTACGTCCACGCCTCAAGAGCCCCCGTCTTGAGGATTCCACAATCCACTGTAGATCACTCCTTCAAGGTGGAGAAACCTTTACAACTTGCCTTTTTTCAAGATGGAAGACAACTCACCCACAATCTACTTTCTAGATGGTAGATTCTCACCTACAAGGGTTACACTAAACCCTAACAACTCACAAGATTACAAGATGAATATTGAGAATGTGTACAATAGAAAAGATTCTTCAAAGAGTAGATGATGTACAATAATAAAGCTCTCACTAATATCTCTCAAAGATTAAGAAATATTAAAGGGCTCAAGAGAGAATGATGATTCAAAGTGATTAAATCACACAAGAATGATGAATACTAGATAGGATTAAGTTTGTGTATGATCATTAGCTTGTTTAAGACTCATGAAATGAGTATATATAGACCCCTCAAAAGAAATGATCATTAGAAAGCAAAATAGACCCGTTTAGGTTTGTAAAAAATTATCCGTTATTGAGTTCAGGGCTTGGTTAGTCGACTAGGAAAGGGTTGTTAGTCGACTATGGATTTTAAGTTCGTAAAACAAAGCCACTGTCTCAAACAGTCGACCAAACAGTCGACTGTTTTACTCAGACAGTCAAATGTCTTGAATAAACAGTCGACTGTTTGAGTAAAAATACTCAAAAAAAAGTCTTTTTCAAAAGTTCCAACATTTGCTCAACAAAACCACTTGTTCACACAAGTCTTGGCAAGTTCAAAAATGTTTTCCACAAGATGTTTAAGCCAAAACAATAAGTATAAAAGCATTTTGTCTTTTGGGTCCATAAAGTTCACTATGAGCTTAAAAGAACTTTTGACCAAAATGAGATTTTCCAAGTTTAAAACCTATGGTCTTTAAGTCATTCTTAATGAGCCAATGTAGTTCAATCCTAAAAGAGAGATTCACAAATATAATGCCTAAACACTCACACAAGATACAAACAAAGTCTTCACACTTGAGATCTTCAAAGACTTGAGCTTGGCTTGTGCTAGGCTTCATGATTGGCTTGATTGGCTTGAGATAGGCTTGAGCAAGACTTCATCTTTGAATGGTTCTCTTCATGGTCCTTGGTGAATATATGACTATCCATATTCACATGGGGGCACACTTGGAGAGCATGAGCTTCATGGTTGATTCAAGCAATGTTGAATGTTCATCTTTGTTGAATGGCTCAAATCCTGTTTCTTATAGCCATGAATGTAATATGAAGAATATGCAAGAAACATAGGATAAACAAGTGTTCAACAAAGTTAGCCAATACATCCATTCAATAAAATAAGCCATAAGTCCATTTGAAAGGTTTGACATATATCAAAATGTTCAATGAGTATTCATATGCATAATCATAACACAATGTTTGTTATAATCAAAATCATACGATAAGGTAGGATAAATCATTTACCAAAATATGATAGAAGCCATAGGGCTAACAAATACAATATTGGTATATAAAGTCATATGAGAAAAAATGGATTCTATTTTTTTTATAATCCCTTTAAGTAGCTTTTGGTTGGCAGGAATCATTCCTAAGAAAGGGGAATGATTCCCGATTCCTTCGAATCAATGGCTTTCGAGGCGGGAATGTAAGATTACCGTGAGATTGACATTCCTCCAAAATAGTGGAATACGAAACCCACACTCGAGCCGGGATTGTTTTTGCTTACCTAGGAATCAGCTTAATAAAAAACCAGCGTACCCCTAACTTACAATGTAATAAAATCAAAATGACATACATATCCTAAGAAAATCTATCCATATTCCATATGTTCTTCCAAACCCTAGTCCAAACGAAAAGGACAAAGAAGATCATGGGTTACACCGATCACGAGACCCTCCCCTCCTCCATTTTCACCGCTTCATCCCTAGCTTCTTTTTCGTTATCTACATCTTGGTGATTCTCAGTGACCAGCAGCCTCATGTGCCTCTGCTCAAGGTACCACTATCTCATTCTTCTTTTTCTTCTTCTCTTTCTTCTTTTTCTTCTTCTTCATTTTTGTTTGATTTTCTCCCTATCCAGACACATATCCAACTGCCTTAAACCCTAACACTTCACCAAACTATAAACCAAAAAGAATAGAAAAGAAGAAACCCAAAATAGACTAGGTGTCCCTGCTAGTCATTGGGGTAATCTTCCACGTCGGAGATGCTGGAAGGTCTTCGTCGTTGGCAGATCCTGATCTGGGTGTGACGTTTTTTGATGCCATTATTTTGATTTGACTTTGTTGGATTGGCATTGTAATTGGTGCAAACCATTTACATTTCAAAATCAGTGGTGGCTCTATAATTAGTGGAAACTTTGTTTGGTTATAAAGTTTTCGTTTTATTTTTAAGCAATTTGAGATTTTTATTTTACAATGCCCTCAAGGCTATGAAATCAATGGTGGCTTTGTAATTGGGGAAAACCTGAATGTTTTTAAGTAATAAGATTTTTGTTTTACTGAGTTTTTGTTTTATTCAAAATCAATGGTGGCTCTGTAACTCTGTCTCTTTTGTCCTTATTCTTCAAAGAATTTGGCCATAAGTCCTAAATATGAAAGTTTCATGCCAAAAGTCCTTCAAAAAATTATTTTTTGCAGAAAGTCCTTTTACCACCTTTAGGACAAAAATAACCCTCACACTCCCACTGCATAATTTATCTTTAGCCAAAAAAATATTTTATATTCACTGTTGTAGATCTAAGAGAAAAGTAGAAAGATAGAGAGAGAAAAAAAGAGAAGAGGAGGGGAGAGACCATGGTCGCAGAAAAGAGAGAGGGTAGAGAGATAGAGGAAAGGAGATCTATTCCGATCATGAGCTTGATGCCGGCAAAGGTTCCGATAATGAACTTGAAGTAAATTGCAACAAAAGCAAGCACCCATGGAATTGTAGTCGTTAGCTGCTGCGTCTTCTTCTTCTTCTTCTTCTTCTTATTTATTATTATTATTATTTTTAACTACAGGAACCATTGTAATTAATTCACATGACTAGCTTAGATCAAAGATTAGGCAACTACCATATACAACATATACATGAGATGTATTTCTACTAAGACATATAAAGAACCTGTATATATGCCAGATCACTAATATTAGCCGAGCACTTCACAAAATTGGTACAAATGTTCATCATAAATCCTTTGTAACAAAAATCATCGTACACTTCATCTAACGACAAAGACGAATAAGGGAGATTGCAGCTTCCATTAGGTAAATTGACATCAACAACATGGATTATCTGTGTGATAACCCGTGTTTTTAAAATTGTATTTTATTAAGTTAAAAAAAAAATTCAAAAATTCCCATTTTGTCCCAAGATATTTTAAAAATGCACTTTTGCCTTTATTCCTTCATTTTCAGCAACAGAACAAAAGAGAGTTAGGGAGAGAAAGCTCAGGAGAGAGGGAGGAAGAGCACATTGCCAAGATCACTTGGACTCGCTTCGTCGTCGGTGCAGGTACGCTCCACACCTTGCACTCATCTTCCTTATCTTCTACCTTTCTTTTTTATTTTGGTTCAAACTCATTTCTTGGGTTTTGGAGTGGGTTTTCTTGGATCCGTGAGGATTGAGGGAATGGAAAGTTTAGATCAGCTGATTTGAAGTATTTGTGGTAGTATTTTGTTGGTCTGTTGAGGGATTTGGAGTTAGTTTTGAGTATATGCTTTGTTTTGGGTTCATGTGGGTTTTATGCCGAAAACTTTGTGGATCTCATGTTTCCACCGTTGGATCTTGGATTTTTCAGCGGATTTAAAGTTGTTTAAGCTTATTTGGGGTAGATCTAATGTTGAAATGGTTGGATTTTGATTTTGTGAAGTTTTGGAGGTTTTGGCAGAAAAGGGTTCGAAACTGCTTGTTACTTGGCAAATCTGGAAGTGCTCTATCGATAGAGATGGAGATCTCTATCGATAGAGGCACTCCCCGGGTCTGCAGGTGGAATGGTCGAGGCTTGTCTCTATCGATAGGATTGGTGTTGGCCTATCGATAGACTTCTCTATCGATAAAGAGTCTATCGATAGACATTCCTCTATCAATAGGGGAGTTTAGATCTATTGATAGCCCCCTTCTTTCTTTCCTTCTTTTCTTATGTTTTGCTCGGTTTTCTAACCTTCTTTCCCTTGGGTTTATTTTAAGGGATTTTAAGAGCAAAACTAGGGTCTTGGGAGAGTCGAGGCCTTGGTTTATATTCTTTTTGTGCGTGTTCTTGAGTTAGGAGTTAAATTGCATTATTCTGTCTTATATTTCAGATCTAGATAGCCCGATAGACTACCATTTTGCCAGCTAGGGTTGCATTGTGGAATATGACCAGAGTCTAGATAGTGCATTGGTAAAGGTTGGAATATGTCTATCCTCACTAGCATTGATGATATGATTTCCTTGAAATGTTTATGTTGATAAACCTTGAAATGTATTTCGAATAACCATTGATGCATGGTATTATACTTGTTTTTGATATGTATATGTGTGGCATGTTTTATGATGACTTGGAATGGCATACTACTTGATTCCTTGAATTTACTTTGGAAAGATGTTTATTATATGAAACGATGTTTTCTAACCTTATTTATATGTCATCCGTTATGATTTATATCTGTTTGGAAATGTGATGTATTACGAATGAAATATTTGGTTGTGGTTTTATGAACCAAATGATGGATGGGTTTTGTTAGCCCTATGGCCTAAATTAAATATTGGTAAATGATTTATCCTGCCTTGTTGTATGATTTTGATGATAACAAACATTGCATTATGATTATGCATATGAATACTTGGTTGAACATTCTGATATATGTCAAACCTTTTTATGAACTTTTGG
>JAESVK010000964.1:44264-88066 GCA_017140935.1 Hamamelis virginiana
GAATATGGATAGTAATATATTCACCAAGGACCATGAAGAGAACCATTCAAAGATGAAGTCTTGCTCAAGCCTTTCTCAAGCCAATCAAGCCAATCATGAAGCCTAGCACAAGCTAAGCTCAAGTCTTTGAAGATCTCAAGTGTGAAGACTTTGTTTGTATCTTGTGTGAGTGTTTAGGCATTATATTTGTGAATCTCTCATTTAAGATTGAACTACATTGGCTCAGTTTAGAATGACTTAAAGACCATATGTTTTATCCTTGGAAAATTTCTTTTTGGTCTCAAATTGGTTTAAGCTCATAGTGAACTATATGGACCCAAAAGTCAAAATGTTTTTACACCTCTTGTCTTTGCTTAAACATCGTTTGGAAAACATTTTGAACTTGCCAAGACTTGTGTGAACAGGTGGTTTTGATGAGCAAAAGTTGAAATTATTTTAAAAGACTGTTTTTGAGTATTTTTACTCAAACACTCGACTGTTTGTTCAAGACAGTCGACTGTCTGAGTAAAACAGTCGATTGTTTGGTCGACTGTTTGAGATAGTGGCTTTGTTTTACGAACACAAAATCCCTAGTCGACTAACAACCCTTTCCTAGTTGACTAACTGAGCCCTGAACTCAATAACGGCTAGTTTTTAACAAACCTAAACGGCTCTATTTTGCTTTCTATCAACCATTTTCTTTTGAGGGGTCTATTTATACTCATTGTATGAGTCTTGAATCAACTAATGATCATACACAATCATACTCAAACTTGTTTTACATCATTCTTGTGTGATTTAATCATTTGATTCATCATTCTCTCTTGAAGCCAAATTAGTTCTTAATCTTTGAGAGATTTTAGTATGAGCTTTATTATTGTACATCATCTACTCTTGAAGGAGCTTTCTCATTGTACTCATTATTCATCTTGTATTCCTGTGAGTTGTAAGGGTTGAGTGAATCCCTTGTAGGTGAGAATCTACCACCTTGAAAGTAGGTTGTGGGTGAGTGTCTTCCACCTTTGAAAGAAGACAAAGTGTAAAGGTTTCTCCACCTTGAAGGGGTGATCCATAGTGAATTGTGGAATCCTCAAGACGGGGCTCTTGAGGCGTGGACATAGGCGGAAACCGAACCACGTTAACTCTTGTGTTTGAATCTCTCTAACTCTTCTCTTGCATTTCAATTTATATACTTGCTATATTAATTGTTGTATTGTGATTCAAACTTCTCTCTTCCGCTGAATTTAATTGAACCATAATTTTTATTTGGTAATTGTTTTTAAAGTTTGCATAACCTCTATTCACCCCCCCTCTAGAGGTATATACTTGGGCCAACAGGTTTGTGTTTAATGAATGGGGAAGTATTGGTAGATGTTTGTGTTGTGTGGTTGGTAGATATTTTAGCATGGTTTTGTTTGGTTGGTGACAAAATGGGTTTTGTAGGTTTTGAAATGTAAATCTTGGGTGATTTCATAATCGAACCGTTTGATCATTGTAAATTTGTTGGATTAGATGTTCTTGAGGTTTCTTTATGATTGATCTAAGGTTTAGAGTTGAGTTTTTGAGGTTTGGTTGATGTTTGTGGAGTTTGGGGTGGTTTGGACACCATTGTTGGTCGTTTTTCAGCTTTTTGAGTGTTCATTACCAATAATGTAGTAGTGCATTGTCTACTACATTATCGACAATGCACTTTCTCATAAGTGGACTGCGAGGTGTTATTATCGGTAATGCATTTGTGCATTATCGGTAATGGAGCACTATCGATAGAAAGTCGACCCATTATCGGTAATGACCATTTTTCAGTCAAACTTCAATCACTTGTATCTTTTTCATCTGAACTCCGCTTTGAGTGATCTTTATATGCTTGGAAAGCTTATGAAGTCTAGTTTCTAAATATGTTGGTCTTGAGGTCAGGTTCTTTGTGGAGAGAGAAATATTTTGGAAATACCAGATTTGCCTTTTTGTGTATATTTTGAATTTTTCGGTGTATATCTCTTAAACCGCTGGGTATTTTGCTATGAAATTTAATGTGTAGTATCTAGACATACTTGGAAATATGTCTTAGAAGTCTTAAGTCTTTGGGGTTAGCCATTCTTAAAGTTTGGGATTATAAGGGTTAGGCGAAAGTAGCGGTGAGGTAGTGATTTATAATTATTTTAAAGATTCGCTTGCGTCGTACTTTGTTTTGATTTTCTCTTTTGCATTACTTGTTTCCTCAGATTTGGAAGGTCCTTGAGCACTTGCATTCGGTGCATTACACATTGTATTTAGGAGGCTCGTAAAGTCGCAAATGGTTAGAAATACTATTACATTGAGGTAAGGATAAGTAACCTTTTACTATTAATGATAATATGTCTGTTTTATAACTGTTTTGAGAACATTGTGGATTCTAAATACCTTTTGAATGAAACGGTTTATGAATGCTTGTGGATCCTGTTTTTTATTTAACTGTTAAATAGATACATGGAATATACTTGTTTATGAACTGTGTAAACTGTGTGGCATGATTATAATCTGTATCAAAGGGTTTCTCATGAAAATACTTTACGAATGACAAACTATTTATGAATATAGGAATTGGATACTTTCTATCAATAGTTTTATGAACAAAGTTGATGGGCATATAACTAAACTGTTTTACTATTATTCATTAATAATATGGGCTTTTGATTATCATGTATTCTTCTGTTATTATATTCATGGTAAGTCTTTAGAAGGAATGTCAATATAAGATCTCAAGAGTTGAGATTAGGAGACTTATATTGTTAAAGATTTCTTTCTTAAATATTCCTAGTCATAGGAGTATTTATTGGGCATTAATAATCCGGATAGACTAGCACAGGTTATGTCTGCTCAATATGGAGAATGACCAGTCTCAAGTCATTTGTGTAATGACACTAGGACAAACCTGTGGGTGCTTGTTTGAGAATAAGTACACTGAATGTGATCATTGATTGAGTTTGTTGAATGGAGTTTTACTTACATGTCAAACAACAACTCAGGGTTACAATGATGCAAGTGACCCTTAGACCTGAGGCACCATAGATGTCCTGTGTTAGGGATATTAGGGTTTGATAGTACAATGTACATATCCTAACCATGGAATTTGTGTATGTACTCATTGGCCCTAGTAGACCTGTCATGGGGACATATGAGTGTACAACAAGGAATCTATCACTTTCAGTAAAGAGAGGGAATGCCTTGTATTATTCTCAAATATATAATTCATAAAAGTCTTTGGCCAAAGCAGTTGGGAATAAGAAAAGTGTTTTCTTAAGTATCCCAAGATTGAATTAATATTTTGAGAAACACATGCAGAAGGTTAAATTAGGGTTTTGAGTTATTATCTTATACTCAAGTAATTTAACTAAGGCATTGTTTGATGGAAGGATTGAATTGCATCTTAAAATTGTAATCGAAAGGTTCACTGTGTTATGATAAACCTTCACACAACCTAGGGTGTGTCTTGACATATTGCTAGATGTCACTCAGGATTAGTAGAGGCCCAAAAGAATTATTTCTTGAAGGGAAAATTAGAAGAATTCTAATTTTAGAACCTAAAATAAAAGTTGTTTTATTTGAAGGATAATTTATTATCATAATTCCTACTACTAGGTTGTTGTGAACCTAAGAGGTCACACACATATAGTTGGTAGCTTCATTTAAAAGATAAGAGAGGGTATATTTATAATTAAAAGTTAATTATAAATGACTTAAATAATAAAGGTTATTATTTAAGGGTCTATGTGCAATTAAGAAGCTTATTGCATTTGAAATTTGAATTTAAATTATTTGATTTTGAAATTCAAATTAAGATGACAAGCTATCTATTATTGCATTTGAAATTTGAATTAAAGTTATTTGATTTTGATATACTTTAAAATTCAAATTAAGATAACCAACTATCTAATAGGGAGCTAGCACTCCTTATATTAGATAACCACAAGGAGGGCCGACCATTAGGTGATAAGCATAATCACAAGGGTTTGTGAAACCCCAATCCGCCACTCTCCTCTCTCTCTCATCTCTTGGAGTTGCAACTTGTGTGGATCTTCTCTTGGAGGCCTTTCATCTTTTGGGGCTGCATCTTCATTAATCCTACTCCTAAGGCTTTCAATGTAAGTGATTTACATTTATTTAAGTTTTAAATATAGCTTATACAATCATCATGTGATTTTGGTTCATCTTCCATGGAGAAAATTTTTTTATTCCGCAACTTTCCATGGGATTCTTTCACATATAACTAAACTGTTTTACGAAATGATATATATGTTGTTGATATTCTAGTATGCACTATCTTTTAAATGGTTTTATGGATAAAGGAAGCTGTTAGCTTTACACTTGGGCCATTCCCTACTATTTTGGAAAATACTATGGTTTTGGGAATCTATTTTATATAACTATTTGAGTGTAGGCTCTGGAAATATTTGGATTTAAATGGAAACACTTGCTTAAGGGTTTCTGGATGACTGTATATTGGATACCATGCGTGACAAAGGTATAGGTGTGAGTTCGCTCCCTAACCTCCTTACAATGGATCTTAGTTACTGTTATATTGCCACGCGTGGATGCAGGTGGCAGGTGTGAGTACGCTCCCGGCCTCATCACGGTGGACATTGCATTATGGATAGTTATTACTTCTTTTATGACATGCATATACTATATATATGTGGATCGGATTATATCATTAAGGGTTGGGCCCATGGCCCTAATTATATTTCGGGTGCTGATATGTCTACCGTCTCCAACCTCTAATGGGGTGCGGATGTAACTTTTTTCTTCGACCTGGTTTGGTAGTAGCCTGGTTGAGATAAATGTTTGTTAGCCTGAATCATTATGGACCCTGCGAGGAGACGCGTATGCTACTTAAGCTGATTCCATATCGATAGGTATACCATGGACTCTGTGCGATGACGTATATTTCCATGCTATTGTAGACATCCATTTTTTACCATGAGTAGGGTCATTAATGGTTGCCTGCAAGTTGAGGTGAAATAGGGTGTTAAAACCCTAAGTTGCCAGTTTTATCTTTGTGAGCAGTTAGATAGAGGCCATTATCGCATTTAGGTTTTTAGGTCAGATTGAGTCGGTTCTTTTTGCATTAGGTTTTTAGTGAGTCTATAGGTGTCTTTACCAAGTTTCATTGCATTATGAGTCGAGCATGATAGGTGATTAGGGTTTTTGCGACTTAAAGGGCAGTGTTGTCCTTCGAATCACAAAAGCGCTTAAAAACCTTCGAGTTGGTTTCGGATTGTCCCGAGACTTTGGCATTAATAGTTAGGATGTATTTGGTAGCTAAGTTGATCAGTGGCAAGGTCTGTTGAGCCTTCTGGCTAATGTTTGGCTCTTAAGGCCCAAAGGGCCCTTTTTAGCTTAGATTAGGGTTTCAATCGGGAATGACCGGGATTCACTCCTTTTGATCAGTTCAAAGCCTTCAAAAGCTTTAAAACACTTTCCAAAATGTTTCCAAAACATGTTTCGAGAAGTAGAAATGGTTTTTAAGACCAATCGGTTAGTGGATTTCAAAACCCTAAAAGGGCCCAATAGGCCCAAAACAGCTAATCGGCTTGGTTTCTCTCAACCCCTTGACTATGGTTAAGGTTTTTTCATCCTCAAAATCTTCTAGAAACATAGAGAATCGAATCACGATCGTTTTAGCGCTTGAATCGTCGAATTTGGACTTGAAACTGGCCCGAAAAGTCGAAAACAGCCAAGACAGGTCGAGAGGGGCCCAAAATGGGTCAAAATTAGGCTGAAGCTCGACTGACCATCCCTCCCCAGACGGTTGGCCATCCCTAGGGGACGGTTGGCCGTCCTAGGGTGGATAGTCACCCGAGCCTTCCCTCTGATTTTGCCAATTTTCAGCTTTTTTAGTCTCCTACCCGTTTGGGACTTTACCAAACCCTATTTGAAGGGTTTAGCTCGACCTTGGGACCTTGGAAAACTAATTTAGAGCCCTTGGATCAAGTCCTAGGGTTTTAATGACAGCCATTAATCAATTTGAAGCCTCTTCTCTAAATATAACACTTATAAATCAGTTTTAGAGGCTGAAACTTTGAGATGAGAGACTTTGGCACTTGCACCGGTCCCTTAGAACCTTAGCCACGTTTTTTGAAGTCATTGAAGCTTGAAGAAGAGAGCTAGGAGCAAGGAAGAAGAAGCATAAGGCAAGTTTACTTATCCCATCATGCTTAGAATAGGATTTTGCACATCATAGTTGTTTTTTGGTAGATTTTGCACATGTAGAGTAATTTTAGCATGCTTAGCTTAATTCCTTTTAGTTTCTTGCATGGTTTAGACTAGGAACTCTTCTTATTAATATGTGTTTATGTTTAGGAATGGTAGTTATGTTAGTCTTGCATGTTTGGATGAGTTTAGGATGCATATCGGTCATTGTTTTAAGTTAGTTTTGCATAGTTTGACTATTTGTCTTTATTTCATATTGAAGTAGCATATTTCTTACTCAAGGAGTATGATAGCTTAAGTATGAATATTAAGAGCATGTCTTAAGGTGTTTTTATGTGGATAATTCATGTTTAGAGCATGTATAGTTGCTGTCCTTAACATAAATTGTGAGTTTTTGAGTATTATTACATGTATGTGTTCATAGCTCTACATGGGAATGCATGAAGTCATGATTGATGTTAAATGTAGCATTAATATACTTGTTTTAAGCATGTTTTAGAATAGTTTGCTTTATTTTTTTAGAAGGTCTTGCATGGTCATGTGTAAATAAGCTTAAAGGCATCATCTTTATGGTTTTTTATGAAGATATGTTATCACTTGCTTTGTGGTTTTTGAGTGTTTGAATATCTAAGGGTTCGAGGGAGCTTTCAAAGGTATTTTCCTTCCCTTGTGAAATATTTTTGATGCTTGTGATATTACATGTTCATGTTTAAGCATAAATGGTGTTTTTTATTGTCTTTTATCACATATTGACATTGTAGAAAGCATGCATTGTTAGTTAAGTCATTTTTGCATATTTTAGCATTGAGTTAGGGTACATTTAGGCATGTTTAAGTTGCTATCCAGCGGCTTAAGCATCCTTTGATTACCTTAGTTTAATGTAATTTCTAGGCATTTAGGTTAGAAGTCATCTCTAGGATTATCTAGAAATCATTAGGATCACATTTGCATCATTCTAGGATCATTTTCATTAGTTTAGTTCATGTTTTAATTGTGTTTAAGTGGCTATCCATGGTTTAGAAATATGTTTAGAATGTGTTTTTTTTTTTTGTTCATGTTAGAGTCTAGATACAAGCAGGAAAGGTATTCTAGAGACATTAGGACTAGGTGAGGTGTCCTACCTCCTTAGGACTCCCTTGAGTTAAGGGATTATCCTCAAAAGTCAATTTTTTGGTTTAGTTAGAGTTTTAGTCTAGAAGAGACTCTCTTGAAAGGTATTTTGATAAGAAAAGAATTTAATTTAGAAAATAAGTGTGATTAGAAAAGAATTGTCCTTTGAAAGGAGTTTTATTTGAAAAAGAAGTCTCTCTAGATTAGAATTCTAGATAAATCTTAAAAGATAATAGAAGGTAGTTCCCTATCTTAGGATGAGTCCTGGGTAATCGAACTACGTGGACTTTGATTCTTATCAGGAAACTGATAAGGTACGTAGGCAGTCAATAGGGCGTAAGTCCAATCTTAGGATGACTCTGTGTCTCCTAAGATCTTTAGGATTTTGATTTTTTATTATTATTATTTAATACTCAGTATTATTTACACTACTTTCTTGGTTGATTAGATATGATAGGGTTGTTTTTTTGAGATTTTGATAAAGTCCAAAATTAATTAGGAGACCTTTAATTAGGGTGAGATAGGTGCCTACAAGAGGTGTCTTGGAACCTTCCTATCTCATAACCTAGCCTCCGAATCCAACTTTGATTCGAAGACCATGCTTTTCCAAAATATGGGGTCATTTGTTTTATTGAAAATAAAACTCTTTTTAATGGTTTCATTGTTCCTTAAAAATAAGGTGGCGACTCCTAGTTTTTGTCAAACTTTTATCCTTTTTCAAAACCCAATCTTGAGTAAATAATAGAGAATGATAAATATGGATAAGAGAGAAGGATAAATCGAGACGGATAAAAATCATCCACAATCCATGATGATAAGTGAACGCCTCCCGATCCAGCAGTGGTTCACAGCTATAAATGATGACGGGATTTGGGTATTGCCAACATATGACGGTGTATTCCACATGAGAGGCATATGCCCTGTTTGCGATATCGTTGAAAATGGTTTTTCCCTGAAAGCCCACACACCTTTTAAAATGTTGTTTATAAAGTTGTTTATAAAACCTTGAAACTCTAGATTTATATGAGCTTTATTTAAATATTTCATGTATCATTGCGTTGTTATTAATTGGTAGAGGTTACATTATTCCTACTGAGTGATTTGAGGCTCACCCCTGCTTTATACGTAGCAGATTGCACGTTGACTTGGGGTTGCATGCTTGGCTTGGCACAATCTTCCGCGTGTGGGTAGATGGATGGTTTTACAGTAGTTTCTACATTAGTACTCGCATACTTATGAAATATGCATTATATTTATTTGAGTATTTGAATTAGGTGCTATTTGTTGCACAACCTATTTGCTAGGGATGTTGGCATTCTTATTATTTGATTTATTATTTATGTATTAGACGTTTGGGACATCATGTATGCACATGGCATTTCATATCGTTATATATATATATATATATATATATATATATTCTTTGTCTCTCGTGAGAAAATATGAATGGGCAGGACAGGTTGTACCTCCATCTTTACATGCGTCGACCTATTCGGAATGGTCGGTACGAATGTTAGGTTGGGGCGTTACACTTCCGGTGATCCATGAGTTGTAGATTGTGATTTTATAGTTCAGTCTAGTGAGGAAGGTTCCTTCGACATGGTTGCAACTGTCTTCTCCCTGATTTTGTAGATCGTGAGTTGCAAATCCATGATTTTTTTATTTTTTTTTATTTTACAGATCCTATTTGGCACCCCTCTATCGATCAGGTTATGATCTCGATCGATCGAGAACTATACATAAGCACAATCTCGAGCACAAACCCAAGATTTTCACTTCCAATCTTCACAATCACCATCCAAAACTCAATTAAACATTATGAAACTTTAAATCTATGACAATCTAAGCCTAATAACACAAATTCAAGCGAAATAACTAAGATCCAACAGTGAAATCCTTTTATCCACAAAGTTTTTAGAATAAAACCCAAATAAACCCATTTTTCACAAAACTCAATAAAACTACTTTAAATCATTCAACCATCCTCCAAAACTCAACCCTTATAACCCATAATCCATCATCAAAACATCCACATTCATCAACACAACAAAAAATTCACAAGTTTATCACAAAACATACAAAGTGGGTACACAAAGAAAAGAATAAAGAGGAACAATATGAACTAGAAGTACTCACCTTCTTTGGCGATTGTGGTGCTTTCGGCGAGACTTCGGCGAACCTCCAACAACCTTCATTCTCTCTCTAGCTCTCTTACTCATTTGTCATCTAAATGATGATATGAAAAAGGGTTTGGCTTATTAAAATGACCTTGGGGACATGGGTGGAAATTTGATTTTTTTTTTTAAGGAAAAAGAGTTGGGTTTCAACAGTTTTCTCCTCTCCTCTTTCCTCCAATGAACATATGTGAGAGCAGTGAAGCTCTTGACTACCTCTCTAAACGGCAGCGAAGAAGAAACCACACACCCTTGGCATTCCTATTATTTTTATTTATTTTTTTCATTCCTATTTTTGGTCCTGATTTGATCCTTTAGATAATTGTGTTGGAGGTTAAAAGATGAATTTCCGGTTTGTTTGTTTTATTGTGATTTGCAGTGAAAATATTAAAAAACAGAATAAAATAAGTAAAAACACTATAAAACACATTGAAAGCGCTTAAAAACACAATGAAAATACCAAAAAATTGCAGTGAAAACACTGAAAAAATGTAGTGAAAATACTGTAAAACATAGTGAAAACACTAAAAAACATATCGAAAATACCGAACATTGCAATGAAAACATTGTAAAACACGGTGAAAACACTTACAAACAGTGAAAATATCAAAAAAATTGCAATGAAAATAATCAAAATGCAGTAAAAACGTGTAATGAAAATACACCCAAATGCAGTGAAAATACATCCAAGAGTAGATCTGTCATCTTAAATTTTTTTTTTTTGAAAGTTTAGGACTTTTTACATGAAAGAATCTCTAACAAAAACTTGGGTTAATGACTTTTTTGTACCTTGAACTTTGAGGGAAATACCAATGTAGTCCCTAAACTTTTCGATGTAGTCCATAAATTTTAAAAGTTATATCAATGTAGGACATTGACTGATGGAACCAATCAAATGTCACGTGGCTATCTACGGCAGCCACGTGGGTCTCATGTGGCAACTACGTGGATCTGATGTCGTTTAAGTTGCCAATAATCAGCACACTTAAAATACTAAAATATCATTAATCAGCCGACTTAAGCCACGTCACATTCACGTGATTGTCACATCAGACCCACGTGATTGCCATGCAGACAATCACGTGGCCATACATGATATTTAACTAACGAAATATTGGTTCCGTTAGTCAATGTTCTACATTGGTACAACTTTAATTTAGAATTCGTGGACTAAATCAAGCAAAGCTAAAGTTTAGGGACCACATTGGTTTTTTCCTCAAAGTTTAGGGTTCAAAAAAGTCATTAACCCTAAAAACTTTATGAAAGAAAAAAAATATTTGGGAGAACTTTTGGCATTAAATATTTCTTATTTGGAACTTATGGCCAAATTCCCCCTTCTTTTTAATGGTAGAAACTATTTTTTAGCTCATTCTTTCCTTGTCACTAAGCAAAAGTCACTGTGCATTTAAGTCTGATTTGGACAGTAATAACTCGAGTTAAAACTTTGAGCGAAATTAGATTGCCAAATAGTTCCACCAATTTGTGACATAAAGAAATAAAAAAATAAAAAAAGATTTCCACCATTGGAGAAGGGTTTTGGTCAATTTTAATCAAAATTTTGTTTTACAAGAACAAATAGATATTAGCTCCGCCATTAAAGATTTTATTAGACTGGGGCATTTGGTTGATTAAAGGGCAATTTTTTAACCCTCTTTTTGCTTACTTGTCAATTTTCCAAATCTAATCCTGAGTCACCCATGCACATGCTTGTTAGCCATAGCCTATTGCACATATATAGTCATGTCAGCATTGCAATTAATTTGCACATTCTGAAATTTGCTGGACTGATTCCACTCCCTGATAATGCTTGCTATGTTCACAACCTGATAAATCCAAGGGTCCATTGAAGTTTCAGGATCATTAGCAGATCGACCAGAATTACTTTAAAGTTGGAACACACCACATAATGACAACTGATAGAGCTGGTGCAAAACGACTTTGTGTTGTAGAGTGGGACTAGTCCAAGATGGTGACCATGGGAAATGCCCATCTCCTTCAACCTAATTTGCTACTCACAGGGGATCCCCTGTGGGAATTTATATACCTAAACATCATTTGAAGAGGACACTCTATCAATTAACATATATATATATATATATATATATATATATATATATATATATATATATGCATTTCTTGGGTGGTGGTAAAATTTATAGATATAAAATTCACTTCCATGAGAGTGGATTGGACTAAGGGTCCGTTTGTGTTAATTTTTTTTAAAATCACTTTTGGAGAACTATTTATTCACAAATCTCTTTAAAATTATGTATAAATCGTGTTTTCATGTACACATCCAAATGTTCATATTATAAGTGATTATGAATTTGTGATAAAAGTTGGAGTCTCCTAACTTTTGTCACAATCACTTTTAATTTTGAAAAATTTGCCATCCATCCTATCATCTATGGAATTAATTGCTTAAAAGTGATTATCATTTCATGTCTTAGATCAAGTACAATTTTAAGCTCCAAAAGTAATTTTAAAAAAATTAATGCAAACAGGCCTTAACAACATGCATTTTCTAACAACTTAAAAGACTTGCAGGCAGATTATGGTAATGATGAGGGAATAAGTTCCATCAACCAGATATATATTGAAGAAGAAGATATATTAGTAGTTGAGGTGGAGCCAAAAAGTAAGGACACTTGGGGAAGCATTCTTTGAATTTCTGTGGTTGCTTTTCCATCACTTTATTTCATCTCAGCCTCTAAAGCGTTGATTGGGGTTTTGAAATTCCTAACATTCGAAATTAAGTTGGACCACCAAACACCAAGCTAGATGCTCTCTCTCTCTCTCTCTTTCACACACACACACGCACACTATGGACATGTGTTTAATTAATTTTTAGAAAAAAGGAACTGCCAGATCGATAAAGGTTATCAAGAAACATCATCAAGAAACCAAAGTTGGCCTTTTTCGGTTCTTGGTAAAGCAAACTTATCCTTTTACTGCATATGTATCTTGTAACAGGATTTAAAAGGCGTGGCCAGGGCCCAAGGGTGAGCATAATACTTGAAATTGTGGACCACCTTTTATATATATATATATACTAGTATTGACCCGCGCGATGCGCGGCCTGCGTGATGCGCGGCAACCACAAATAAAATTATGAACAGTAAATTAATTAGCACAGTAAAAAAATAAAAAAAAAATAATATTTACTCTTTATCGAAGTACGGTACATAAAAATCAAATTCATTTTAGTGGAAAAACTTATGAAATTAATAAAGATTCATTATATTAACATAAGGAAGGAATTCTATGAAATAAAACACAACTAATTCAACTCTTCTTCCATTGCTTGCCCGCAATATTTGCCATATATCTGGAAAAAAAAAAATTATTTATATTTACTTCATTGTATATTAAGAATCAAATACCTTGTGATTTTCATGCACATTGACATGTACTTTTTTTTATGCTCGTGTTTACGATGCTTATAGAACTGCATATGAGAGCTTCAACGGTGGCTTACCAAGTGGGTTTCACGTCAGCGAGTAGCTTCCCTGTTGAACTTTAGTGGCCGTTGGGGGTCAGGTTCCGTGGCTGCAGAGAATCAATGGTTGAGAAATCCGAACATAAATAAAATTTTAAAGCTAAAAAAAAAAAAATAGAACTCAAAATCCGGAAATAAAGGAAAGTTGACAACAAAAAAAAAAAAAAAAAAAAAAAAAAAAAAACAACCAAAAAAAAAAAAAAAAATACAAAATAGAACACTAAGAATACCGTCAATGGTAACAATTTAAAAAAAAAAAATTTAAATGATGATTGGTGAGAAATATATACTTTATCTATGTGGAATAGTTTTATTCACACAAATTTATATTTGTATATTTATTTTAACTTAATACTTCATTGGCTGATATTCTGGCAAAATGGAAAACCACACTCATAGACACAAGATTCATATCAAACGTCACCATTGGAATCAATGTTTCAAACAAAACAAAAATTTAGCCAAAGAGATCAGATAAAAGGAAAGAGAGCTTCAACGGTGGCTTACCATGTGGGTTTCACACCGGCGATAAGCTTCTCTGTTGAACCTTCGTGGCCGTTGGGGGTCAGATTCTGTGGCTGCTTCAACAATAGAGAGGCAGAGAATCAATGGAGAGACAGAGAGCCGGAATGAGAGAGATGGGAAGAGAGAGAGAGAATAGTTCCACTTTTATTGGGTGTTTCCAAATAGACACCATGCAAAGGATATGGATGATGTATCAGATAAGAATTATCGATCAGTTTGAAGTAGAGTCTCTTATCTTAGTTTGAAATGAAATTATCTATTATGAATTATCTATGTATCAGTTTGGTATTGAGATTTTTATAAAATTAAATAAAATAAAATCAACCAATGAGAATGAAGAAAGGGAGAGAATTAAGGAGAGAAGAGAATGAAGGAGGAAAGCAATTCTAGAGCCGCCACATCAGCATAGAAAACTGCTCTATATATAATAAGATAGTTTGAAATGAAATTATCTATTATGAATTATCTATGTATCATTTTGGTATTGAGATTTTTATAAAATTAAATAAAATAAAATCAACCAATGAGAATGGAGAAAGGGAGAGAATTAAGGAGAGAAGAGAATGAAGGAGGAAAACAATTCTAGAGCCGCCACATCAGCATAGAAAACTGCTCTATATATAATAAGATATATTCCTAATCTTATGAGTTATATTTATTTGAACTAAGATCGGTTAAGAATACAAGTTCTTGAATTTCCATTCACTCAATGCATGATTCATCTCAGGATTCCAACAAATGGCTAAATGGTTTTAACTGATTTTAGTTAAAATCAGATATCCCTCATAAGAACATATATATATATATATATATATATATACACACACACACACACGAGTGAAAATGGATTTTTTGAATGAAACTTGAAGAAGTCGCCACTAATACAAGCAGTCCTAGAAAAATAAACTCCTATATATTATATATAACGTGACTATATAAGAAGCATACTTTTAATAGAAGAAGGGTAGTTATTAAAGGCCAAAGCAACCATAACTTCTTGTCCAAAATACTAGAGCATTGATTGGCCTCCTAGAATGTACAAGCTCAGTCATCCTCCATGAAGGGAAGAGGTTCATTAATCACTCGCAATCAAATAAAATTTCCCATATGCACTTAAGTAAGAATATTTATCTTTATTAATCAGATTAATGGCTTTCTTGCCATCAAGTTCATTCATTAGGTATAACTAAAAGACGAAAAATAATATTGAAGATCAATCTGCACTAAGGATCGACCTTGCCAGGGTCTACCTATCCCTAAAAAAACTGGAATTCAAAGAATAAAAAAATGGAAGTTTTTTTACAGTTTTTTTCAAAGTCTGTTTTCTCAGAAACCAACCGTCGGATCACTGTGAGGTTTTGCAGGCATGACAAGCACTGCATGAATAGAAAATCCAACGGTCGAAATGTGAAACTGTGACCTGCATCACCTCCTAAATGGGGGTGACCGGATGCAGCCACAGTCATCATTTCTGTATATATATATTCACAATACCGTTCGCATGGGGTCCAGACCCCATGGAAATATGCAGTCCTACCTTGTTTGCCGTCCATTACATTCAAAGATCAAAGGCTTAAAATAAGTCTGACTTTGCAAGAAATCCAAGACTGCCATGCCTGCAAAAGCAACAAAGAACTTAAACAAGTCACCTCTCTCTTGGAAAAACGAGTCAGTGCAAGTCAGTCCTCTCTCACATGCGACAGCCATATCTCCGACAACCATTCTCTATCCGGCAAACACTGTTTGGACTCTGGCAGCGGCAACCCCGTCTCCCACTTGCGGTCTCTCTCTCTCTACCATCCTCTGTTCGGCAGCGGTGCTCTCTCAAGCAGAGAGAGCATCCTCTCCGGTAGCGGCAACCTTTGCAAAAAAATCTGTGGTCTCTCTCTCTCTACAGCTCCTCTCCGGCAGCTACAAAGGTTAAATATCTTTTCCCCCTGTTTTTCTCTCTCAAATTGAGTGATGCACAGTTCACGTATCAGAGTTTTGCCATCTATAAGGTAGTTCATAATTAGAGTTTCTTGAAAAAATGACTCAGCGAACCAAGTTGCATATTAGAGAGACTGGCCGTGGTTGTGGTTGATGGCTGTCCAAAATTTCATGGACTCGGCAACACTAGAAAAATAATAAGAAAATGACAAGAATTTCCATAAGTGTTATGTTGATGAGGGCGTGAGCATTAGAAAAACTAAAGTTTGAAGGATAGAATGAAGAAGCTACATAACTATAAATTAATTAATTAATTTCTGGAATTCGATCTCAAGCATTCAGTCGAAAGTATTTGTTTTGCAACAATCACTCAATTTGTAGGCATTAGAATATTCTCATGACATTAAGAAATTTATTGAAATTCACCATGCTCAGTATAATCACTCAATTATTTTAATATTATTATTATTTTTTTGCTATAGAAATCTTAATTTTAGAACCCAGTTCGTAAGACTGACCGTTGGATTAGATGCTCATCTTCCGTATGCCATGCCTGCAAAAAATCTTAGTGATCTGACGGTTGGTTTTTGAAAAATGCCATTGTGAAAATATGCAACTTTTTTGTTCCACAGAATATCACCATTTTTTTTAACCTCATTGGTCTTTAAAAACCAACTGTCGGATCACTGTGATTTTTTTGCAAGTATGACATACAAAAGAGGGTCATCTAATTCAACTTCAATTTTATGAATTGTCATCTAAATTTGGCCATATGGAGGCCACCTAATTAGCCATGTTGAAATTTTATTCGTTATGATATCTCCAAACTTTTCCATTTCGTTTGGTGCTTCATAGGGTGTGGTTGGGATGAAATTTTTGCGAATATATATATGTCTATTTTTAGTTAGTAATTTCCAAAATTTTGTTTATCTTCAGTAATATATCTAAGCACTTAAAATGTTGATGTGTTTATTTAAGAAAGCACGTACAGTGAGGTTGAATGGTGACATTTTGTATGTTGAATGGTGACATTTAAATTTCCCATCTCTCATTTCAATGCCTTTAAGCTTGTTAATTTTTTGCATATTCATTGAATTTAATTAATATGATGGAAGATGAGAGTTCGAGTGGGAATTACATCCTAGAAGTTGCACATAAAAACACCTAAGTTGGGGCAGAATTTTGATACCTTTGAAGAAGCTTATGATTTTTATAATGCGTATGATAAAGAGGCTAAGTTTAGTATACGACTTGATTCTTCTAAGAAAAGAAAGGGGTCGAATGAAGTATGATGGAAGCAGTTTGTGTGTTACAAAGAGGCCCATAAGAATTTTAAAGGGGAAATAAGAAGTAAAGATATTTCTAGGGTGGGTTGTAAAGCTAGGATAAGTTTTTCAATGCATAAGGATCATACGAAATTATCAATATGTGGTTTCGTAGAGGAGCACAACCATCTCCTAGCAACCCCTAGAAAAGTGCACGTACTTCAATCACATCGTAATGTGATTGTTGTAAAGAGGAACTTAGCTATGCAATTATCAGAGGCAAATGTTCCTACAAATCAACAGCTAAGAATAATGGAGATTCAATCTGGTAGCATTGAAAATGTAAGTTTTACAGAGAGAGATTTGAGAAATGTTGAGAGAGAATTAAGAGAAGAGATGAAGGGGCTTGATGTATAAACTTTGTTCGAATACTTTAGTTCAGAGAAGGATAGGGACCCATCATTCTACTATAAACTTTCTTTGGTGAATGGCATTCAGGTTAATGACAAAGTGTGTCACATTGTGCACGATACATTATCTGACTTTACGAGTTGCAGCTGTCGTTATTTTGAGTTTGAGGGAATCCCATGTAGACACATCCTTGCATTTGAGAGATTTAAACAAAAGTTGTTTTTGCTAGATCAATATATTCTATCAAGATGGATTAAGGAATCGGAGGCTGGAAGGAAGTTGCGATATGGTAGTTCATTTATGGGGAAGGTAGTAGTTCTTCAGTGATGGTGAGGTATTCAAAATTATCTGTGGCTTATGTTGAAATTTTGGATAAAGGCTCTATTTCTGATGAGGGGGTTGGCATTGTGATGGAAGGATTGGATGGGGTGCTTAAAAAACTTAATGAGCTTGAAATAAGCTCATATTCTACTCAAGTGTCAAGAGCAAGTTAAAAATCCCGAGAAAGTCAAGGCTTGAATGATCCATTACCGGTGCGGGCAAAAGGATGTGGACGCCGATTGAAGTCATCAAAGGAGAAGGCAATTGCTAAAGGCAATGGCAGACATTGTCGTTACTGTAAGAAGCGTGGAGTTTCTCGTGACTCGCGGAATTGTCCTATGAAAAAATGGTTAGAATATGTTCACCCCAATCCATATAAAAATATATTTATACTTTCTTATATCTCATTATAGTTTCCTGTATCTCATTATGGTGCAATTTTATTTGGTTTTTGTGAACCACCCGACCCGGCTTACTTATTTGTGTGTTGAGTTTGGAATTGGATTCACTATCATTGTGGATGTAGATAACTCATTATCCTTCTCTATTTATCTTTCTCTTTATCTACTCAATTATCCTTCTCTATTATCCACTCAAGATCATCCAATCTCGATCATCCTTCTCTATTGTGGGAGTCCACTAAGATTGGGTTTTGAAAAAGGAAAGGAGTTTGATAAAAACTAGGAGTCGCCACCTTATTTTTAAGGAATAAGGAAACCATAAAAAAGAGTTTTATTTTCAATAATACAATGACCCCATATTTTGGAAAAGCATGGTCTTCGAATCAAAGTTTGGAATCGGGGGCTAGGTTATGAGATAGGAAGGTTCCAAGACACCTCCTATAGGCACCCATCTCACCCTACTTAAAAGTCTCCTAATTAATTTTGGGCTAATCAAAATCTTATCAAAAATATTTCCAATTATCTAATCAACCATAGAAAATATGAATAATATACATAATAAATAATAATAGATAATAATAAAAGCAAATAAAACCTAAGACCTTAGGAGACTCATAGTCAACCTAAGATTGGACTTGCGCCCTATTAGCTGCCTACATACTTCACCCGTTTCCTGATAGAGATCAAAGTCCATCATAGTTCGAACACCTAGGACTCTCCTATTGTAATGAACCACATAACTGAAAGGATTCTATCTTATCTAGGATTCTAACTTCGAGAGATGGAATTCGATCGAAACACTTTTTCATAAAAGATGGAATTTCATTCTTATTCAAATACTTTCAAAATCACTTTCTTTCAGAGCTTTTCTCGAAATAGACTCCTAAATTAGACAAAATTCTATTCCTATTACAGTTCTTACAACAAAGGACAGTCCTAAGTGGGGTCAAGTGACCCCCCTAATCCTAGGGTTTCTAGCTAATCCTAAGTTAGTCTAATGACCTAGAACACTAAACAATGCATGCTGAAAATTTTATAAATGCATGAATAATACAATAAAACAATTAATTAATATGCATGACAGTGTCCTAAATGCAAACTAAGTTATCTATGTGAGCCTAGGCATATTTCTAAGTTGATTTGGACCTAAAAAATGACTTTTAATTCATCCTAAGGTTACTTTCAATTTCTGGACATATTTGAAAGTGATCCAAAACATAAATTAAAACCTAATAAAAAATGAAGGAAAGAGGGGGAAAATGAACTACAATGCAACCTAATATGATATACTAAAATTATAATATAAAAAATATGCAAAAATGTGACTTAGGAATAATAAATAAGCCCTTTTAAAGTGCATATTCAAATCTGGACAGTTTTGAATATGCACTTTAAATGGCTCAAAAACCATTCTTAATCCACTCAAAATACCAAATAAAAATCCTAACATGCATACTAACACAATAGACTAAAACACTTATGCAAATCAATCAAGAAATAACATAAATTCATGCTCAAAAACAACCTAGTCTACCACAAGAGAAGGGACTTACCTTTGCTTGCTCCCTCGAATACAATTCATACATCAATCACTTCAATGCATTTCATATGGTAAACTCAATTGAAATAAAGCAAGAATAATACTAAACTTGACATACAATGCCTAAAACTACTTCTAGCATCCTAACAATGATTATTGACACGAAAGACTCAAACTTTCTTAAATATTATGCATTATTACCTAAAACAGAAAATCATACATATTAAACCACTCCTATCATGCATTAACTCTTAAGAATCCTCACACAACAACTAACATGCTTGAATAATATAGGAAATGCTATCCTAATCATGAAAATCGCACTTCAAACATTCTAACATGTTATGAGACTCAAAACAGAAAATATGCATCTATAAGACCAATATCATGCATGCTACAAACCAAACTCTATTCCTAGACATGCAACACTACTTCTACGCATGAATTCCTGCTTCTAAACATGAATTCCTATCCTACATTATGCATATAGTTAGAAGAAACTAACCTATACATTCTGTAGAAAATTAAACTATCCTAAATGAGCCCATTCTCAACTATGTTGTACAAAATCAGATTCTATTCATAATAGGGTATGAACCCTTACCTCTTTGCCTTCTTCTTCCTTGCTCCTAGCTTCTTCTTCAACCTCCAATGGCTTCCAATTTCGTGGCTATGGCTGGCTGTAGCTCTATAGACTCCAAAAATCAAAGTTCACTCTCCTTAGCCCCTTCAAATTCACTTTAAAGCCATATATTTATAGAGAGAAGCCTTAATTTGATCAGTGGCTATCACTGAAACCCTAGGGATTGATCTAAAGGCTCTAAACCAGTCTTCCAAGGTCCCAAGGTCATGCTAAACCCTCCAAGCTGAGCTAGATAGGCTTTGGAAGAGCCCCAAGTGCATGAAACACTCAAAATCACAAAAATTGGCGAATCAGAGCATTGGGCTCAGGTGACCGTCCACCCTAGGACTATTGGCCGTCCCTAGGGGACGGCTGTCTATCCCTTCGGGCATGGTCATTGAGTCCCCAGTGCAAATTTGCCTAGTTTGGGCCTATCTCAGCTCGTCTCGACCCGGTTTCGGTTTTTTCGGCTTTTCGAGCCCGTTTCAAGTCCAAATTCGACGATTTAAGCACCAAAATGATCATGATTCGGTTCTCCATGTTTTAAGAGGTGTTTGAAGTGAAAATGCATTGACCAAAGTCAAATGTTTAGGAAAGAGTTAGCCGATTAGCTGTTTTAGGCCCGTTGAGCCCAATTTAGGGTTTTGAAATCTACTAACCAATCGCTCTCGAAATCGTTTATACTTCTCGAAACATGTTTTGAAAACATTTAAGAAAGTGTTTTAAAGCTTTTGAAGGCTCCCATTTGATAAAAAAATCGAATCCTGGTCATTCCCGGTCGAAACCCTAATCTGAGCTTAAAAGGGCCCTTTGGGCCTTGAGAGCCAAACATGAGCCAGGAGGCTCAACAGACCTTGCCACTAATCAACTTAGCTACCAAACATACCTTAAATATCCATGCCAAAGCCTCGAGACTATCTGGGACAAGATCGACAGTCATTCAGAGCTTTTGTGACCTAAAGGACAATGTTGCCCTTTAAGTCACAAAAGACCTTATTTTTTATCAAGCCTGACTCGGAATGGCATGAAATTTAGCGGGGACATTCCTAGACTCTCTAAAAACTAAATGCAAGAAGAACCGACTCAATTTGACTTAAAAACCTACATGCGATAATGACCTCTATCTACTGCTTGCAAGGGTAAAACTGGCAACTTAGGGTTTTAACACTCTATTTCACCTCGAATCATAGGCAACCATTCATGACCCTTCCCATGGTCAAAAATGGATGTCTACAGAAGCCCCTCGTTGATGTTCATGGCTTTGCCAGTGAATATCAATGAAACAAAATAACATCCCATTTTTGCTACAAAAAAAAAAAGGATAATCAAACCAACTACTCACAAACATTGATTAAATCATCATTCTTGGAAGTCCTACACACACTTCAAATGATCTTATTTTGGGGACCGCAGTCCTCTTGGAAGTCACACACACACTCTCAATTATCTTATCTTAGAGGAAATCACAACACACATTTCCAATCATCATCTTATCTTAGAGGACCTCAATCCTTTTTGGAAATCCCATACACATTTCCAATCATCTTATCCTTAGAGTCTATGACTCTTCTTAGAAGTCACACACACACTTCCGATAATCTTATCTTGAGAGACCGCAGTTTTCTTGGAAATCACACACACATTTCCAATCATTTTATCCTTAGAGTCTACTACTCTTCTTGGAAGTCACATACATACTTCCAATAATCTTATCTTTAGAGGAAACTTCACACACATTTCCAATTATCTTATCTTTAGAGTCCACGACTCTTCTTGGAAGTCACACACACATTTCCAATAATCTTATCTTAAGAGACCAAGTCTTCTTGGAAATCACACATAAATTTCCAATCATCTTATCCTTAGAGTCTACGACTCTTCTTGGAAGTCACACACATACTTCCAATAATCTTATCTTTAGAGGAAACTTCACACACATTTCCAATAATCTTATTTTTAGAGTCCACGAGTCTTCTTGGAAGTCACACACACACTTCCAATAATCCTATTTTAGAGGAAATCACACACATATTTCCAATCATCTTATCTTTAGAGGAAATCACACACATATTTCCAATTATCCTAAATTTGCCAATATTCCTTTAATAACTTTAAGTTATCACCAACACATGCATTCCACAACATCATGCTATCATGTAACATCATTCTTATATACATCTCATGTATATTTTCCATCATCTTATGCATTGACAAAAACTTATTGATTTTGGGCCTTCACAATGGGCATTTCTCACTCACAAACCCTTAATGGGCTATCTTATCTCCACAATCCCTTCATGGGTTTCACAATCTAATCATTTCACTTGGGTTTATAACCATACCATGATTACAAACCTTGTTCACATATTACTTTTATCATCTATTTTCATATCTCATGGTTTTCATAAAAAAATTCATCATTTCATGTGACCTTTTCCACTCACAAACACTTAATTCTCATCTTTACAATGTACAAACCCTTTTTCATTTCTCATCCATGCATCAAATAATCTTTCATTCTAATCAAATGAGCTTTCCCAAATCCAAATTCGAAAGAAAATTGATCAAAATAGGTCAAGATAGGCCAAAATGGGCCTCAAAGGCCCAATTTTTTTCAAAAATGGGCCAAAATTTGGGTGACCATCCACTTGAGGATGGCCAACCGTCCATGGTGGACGGCCAGCCGTCCTTTAGTGGACGGCTACCCGAGGCCTTGCTCTCTATTTAAGCCATTTTGCCACCTTTTTGCCCATTCACTTCAACTATCATCCATTTTGGCTCTCTCTCTAGGATTTCCCATTTTCTCTCAAAATCCATCCCACTTGATTTCATTGCATCCAAATTAAACTCCAAACCATTCTAGTGTTGCTACAGACTCCAATTTGTGAATCAAAACCTAGGATTTTATCCTTGTATTTCAAATTTGGGATCCAAAACCCAAATACAAACCTAAATACCCATTTACTTCGTCAACCATTTTACAACTCAAATGAGGAGGTATGAACTCTCAAAGTATCCATTCATGGAGATGAAGAGGTACAAGGTGCCTCTATATGATCCTAACAACACAAGCTTACTCTTGGAGCCCCAATCTCATCTTTCCTATATCCATACTATAAAAGAGGTAAGCTTACTTTCCATGCACTTTCTTTGAATCTTCAATGTCTTGGTGCTTCAATATTGATTTTTGGATGTTGTTTGATGACTCTTATTCGTGATATGTGTATTTGGCAAAGCTTGGGAGCCCCTTTTCACTAGCTTTACAAGCTTGAAATGTTGCCCACCAAGTGTTTGATAAAATTCCCAAGAGACTAAACTTTTGATTTTTCAACTAAAAATCCTCATGTCATGATTCAAACGTGTTTCTAACATCATTTGGATACTTTCAAAGTATCATGACAAGTTTTCAAAATTTATTTTAAACATATGCACACTAGGTGTTTGATAAAATGCCCAAAAAAGGGGCATTTTCATATTTTAAAGCCATTCATCATGTCATGCTTTTTCAAATATTCTCAAAATGATTTTTTACATACCATGACAAGTTTTCAAAAAATATTTCAAGTGTGCACATATCAAAAATTTCCATGAATTGGGACTTAGCTCATTTTTTCACTCAAATCACTATTCACTTAAATGTCATTTCAATGACTTTTAAGTGATTTTATTTCAAAACTTATGCTAATTTAAATATATGTTTTCGATCTCAAAAATTAAATAACCGTAGGATATATGTGATTTTTAGCATGCATGCACAATGTGTATATATGGAACATCTCATCCAACGGTCGGTTTTACAAAATAGCACTCCCATGTTAATGAATTAGCTATATTTGTATAATATTATATATTTGCACGACACTTTTAGAAGTGTCGTTATAAACCTTGACTTCACGACACTTTTAGAAGTGTCGTTATCAACCTTGTCTTTACGACACTTGTGTACAAGTGTCGTTATAAACCTTGTCTTCACGACACTTGTATAGAAGTGTCGTTATAAACCTTATATTCACGACACTTGTTAAAAGTGTCATAAAATTATTACTATGCACGACACTTTTTAGAAAAGTGTCATATTTTGATTGGATTCAACGACATTTATCACAAGTGTCGTGGTAAGTCCAAAAAAAAGTGTCGTCTTTGCCCTTTTTTGTAGTAGTGTTTGGAAATCCTACACACTTCCGATGATCTTGAGGAACCGCAGTCCTTTTGGAAGTCCTACACACACTTCCAATCATCTTATCTTAAGAGTAAATCTCACACATATTTCCACTTTATCATCTTTGGAAGTCCTACACACACTTCCGATGATCTTAGGGGACCGCAGTCCTTTTGGAAGTCCTACACACACTTCCAATTATCTTATCTTAAGAGGAAATCTCACACATATTTCCAATTTATCATCTTTGGAAGTCCTACACACACTTCCGATGATCTTATAGGACCGCAGTCCTTTTGGAAGTCCTACACACACTTCCAATTATCTTATCTTAAGTGGAAATCTCACACATATTTCCAATTTATAAATCATCTTTAGAGTCTATGATTCTTTTTGGAAGAGACACACACACTTCCAATCTAATTTGCCACTATTTCTTTTGACAACTTCGAATTATCATCAACACATGCACTCCCCAACATCATCAATACCTTTTATCATCATTCTCATACACATTTCATGCGTATTTCCCAACATCTCATGCAATCCACACAATCTTATTGATTTGGGCCTCCAAAGTGTGCCTTTCTCATTCACAAACCCTCCATGGGCTATCTTATCTCTTCAATCCCTTCATAGGTTTTACAATCTCATCACTCCACTTGTGTTTATAATCATTCAATGATTACAAACCTTGCTCATATATTACTTTCATCATCCATTTTCATATCTTATGGTTTTTAACCAAAAATTTATCATTTCATGTAAACTTTCCTATTCACAATCACTCAATTCTCACTTTGCATGCACAAACCCTTCCTCATTTCTCATTCATGCATCAACTCATCTTCTCATACCATTCACTTGCAAATTATCATCAATATCAACCATGTGAATTTCATTCACTTTTTCTCATCAATTCGGATTGGCTTTCATCTATTCAGACTATTTCCAATTACTCTCTAAGATATTATATACATCAAAATTAGAATTCATCTCTATGATTCTTGCATTTGGGATTCACCCATTTTTCACATCTCTTCAACTCTCTATCACATCTTCAAATTCTTGACTAATAAGAAGTATCCACTCTCTAAACTCCTAACCAATACAAGGTTTTCTGGATAACGAAACTGACTCTAGAGTATTGTTAGAGCTTCAAGCTCATCTTTTCTATCTTCCCATTCACGACAAGAGGTACACTCATACGCCTATCTTCTATCCCCAAATTCTATGGCATTCTCAGCTCAAAATCTATTCTATGAGTTTTGGTTGATCATTCTCCTTCATGAGGAATGTATTTGGAAGAACTTGGGTACTCTATTATCTTGCTTTGAAAGCTTAAAATGATGCCCATCAAGTATTTGATAAAATTTCCCAAGAAAACAAAATTTTGATTTTTCAAATCCAATTTCTCATGTCATGATTCAAATATGTTTCACATGTCATGACAAGTTTTCAAAACACATTTCAAATGTATGCACACCAAGTATTCGACCAAATTCTATGGAATGAAAATTTCCACTTTTCAAAAGCAAATTTCCATGTCATGATTCCATTGACTTTGATATTTCATCATATCACGACAATTTTTCAAAACTTATTTCAAATGTGTGCATATCACATGCTAAAAACCTCAAAAAAGTAATGCTTAATGTTTTTTCAAAAAACACTATTCTTTCTAGTGACATTTTTATGCTACTAAGAAAGTTTTATTTCAAAAATCCATTTCAACTAAGCTTACCTTCAAGGTTTTTGATATAGCATTTTCAAAACTCATTTCCTTAGGATTTTCTTTCCAACTACATTCCTTATGACAAAGGGATTCAAAATCATTAATAATGCTAAGTTATTATAAACTTTTAAGGCATAAAACTGCTTGTCATATAAACTCATACATATAATGATAGTCTTCAACATCACTATATGTCACACTTTCATTTCTCAACACAAGTGTCACACTTAGTGTAGGTTTCAAACTCATCATTCTATGCACTGATTTCATATGTCAACAATTTCATCCTTAAAAGTTATTCTAACTTATCAATATCAATTCATTTTCTAATCAACCAACACTCATATTGCAGCCTTACTTCAACAGAAGGATGCCTCTGACAAGGAAGCCTAACCTTGACACTAGGGTACCTATGACAAAGAAGCCCAACTTAAGAACTTTTTAATGCAGGTATTGTAAAAGTACCTTGGAGAGAGAGTACGTCCTCAACTCTGTAGAGCTTACTCAACTGCTCGTGTGCCCCACGCACCTCCATCATCTATGAGACATGCTAACAATTTGACGAGCCATGACTTAGCAGACGCCTTGACTGGTGTGTTCGCAGATGCCTTTTATCATCAGCAAGAGGATTACCATGCATTCTGCCAGCACTATTTGATGCGTCCATTGGTGTCAGGGTTCCTTCCTACTGAGGTATTGGTGTCAGTTCAGTCCTTTTCTCACAAAGTGTTTCTCATATCTTATCTTTCTGTAGGGTCATCGAACCCGAGGGCATGCTTCTCACTCCACAACTACAGCGGCTCAAGGCGATGATGAGCCTTCATCTTCTGCTCCTCCTTTGCCAACTCTTTCTTGGCAAGTACAAGTCATCAAGGATGGTAACTTTGTTCAAAGGCCAATTCCTCATATGCCATACAATGAATGTCTCCATGTGGATCCTTATTACACTTCGGTAATCATAACTCCAACCTTTGTCACACTTTTACTCTACTTCACCTGAACTTCAAATCTTCTGCCATTTACAGGTGCCTGTATCATATACTGAGGAATGCTTGGCGTATACTGCGGCATTGACTAGGGAACTCCAAAGGATAAATCTTGATGCACATAATGCCAGTATAGTCGCACAGGTAACTTTCACTCCATTTCTTTAATCTCTAACAGTCTCATTCTCACTAATGCTTTGGGTTTGCAAGCTTCAAGCCAGCCCTCATAGGAGCGCCATGGATCAAGAAGGGATCACGAGGCATCGGGTTCACGAGGGACGAGGAAATCATCCCAGCGGAGATGATTTTGTACTATTGGGCCCAAAAGAGGCCCATTTAGGATCTTCTATGTAATTTTTCTCTAATGTATGTCCTAAGATCTTCTAATAACATGTGATTATGCCCTAATGAGAATATAAATATGTTTCAATTGCCTTTTGGTTCAATTTTAACCCGAAAATAGGTCAAAATTGACGAAAATAGGGCTAAAAGTCAAATCGGGCATCGAAAAGTAGCAAAAAATCAAAATTAGGCAAAATTTGGAACTAGGCTCGGGTGACCATCCACCCATGGACGGTTGGCCGTCCCTAGGGGACGGTTGGCCATCCCTGGGGGGATGGTAAGGACCCTAGTTTCTAATTTTCGACTATTTTGACGTTTTTTGAATTTTCGGGTGTCCTACTTCGATTCTAACTCGATTTTCTTGCCAAAAGGCTATAAAAACACACCCCTATGCTCACTTTCATCACAATAAACATAATGGAAGCTCTCAAGTTGATTCTCAACCTATTCGTAGCAAGGATGCAAGCGGAAGACAGGAAGGTGTTTGCGCGATTTGGCTTGACTTCGTGGTTCTCTCTCTTATGTGAAACTTGAAGACAAGCTTCTTAATTCTGTGATTCACTTCTGGGACCCCGAGCTTCATGTATTTCGCTTCAACTATGAGGAGGTATGTTCTTTATTTGAAGAATTCTGTGCTTTGATGGATGTCTTTGCTAGTGGCCCTTTCATATTTCCTACCATTCGTCGAGGTTATTTCCAAACCTTCTCTTTTCTCTTTGAACTTTAACCTAGGGAAGCCTCTTCATTTATTCACGACAACTCCATAAATCTTCTTAAGCTTGCTTCATTTTTCTTGTGGGAAGGGGGAAAATCACTGGCTCTTCATAAGCCTACCCAATACGCACTTGCCTTATGCATATTGGGTTGTTTCTTTGTTTCGAATGGGACACCTTCCATACCTATTGAAACATGTGAGCTCATTCTTCCACTATCTAAATC
This sequence comes from Hamamelis virginiana, assembly GCA_017140935.1. Lineage (NCBI taxonomy): Eukaryota > Viridiplantae > Streptophyta > Magnoliopsida > Saxifragales > Hamamelidaceae > Hamamelis > Hamamelis virginiana. The sequence goes on from JAESVK010000964.1 coordinate 72,388, forward strand.
ACATAATATCATCCCTTTAGTGCTAGCTGAAACTCTGAACGGGCTCGACCACTTTCACTCTCGTTCTTCTGCACACATTGAGGGCAGCCCCATTCTTCTACAGATATGGTTGGTTGAAAGGCTCAAATTGATCACTCCTCTTGATGGGCCAAAACACCTTCCTCTCAACTACTGTTCACGAAGGCTTATGTCTCTCGAGGGACGCTCGATTCAGGACATGATCATCTTCTTCACTTCTCTATCTTAGAGAGATATTCAGTGGCATGTGGCTATTTGGGACTGTGGCGAGGAATATGTATTACACACTTCTGGGTGTTGTCAGGTGAAGCTCATGGGCTTAAGGCATACATCGTTCTATTGGGCTTCCCGCGTGCTTCACCAAATGGACCGTGCTCAAATAAACCTTTCCATCAAAGGACATGTTCACGGGATAGAGACAACTACTCCTTCTTTGGTATCTTGGGCTGTGAAGGAATGGACTTCAGGTTTGTCTATGACTCAGATAGGGGATGGTAACGGGTCTTTTAGACTTAATGAGGGGTATCGAGCTTGGCTTAGACAGGACTTGGGTTCAAAGGTGCAGGCTATGAAGGATAAGGCTCGAAGCCTCGTTTATGATTCACGGGTTGCAACTCAGTTACCAGATTCATCACTCCCATCAGATGTGTCACGAGTTAGGACAGCTAAGAGAAAAAAGAGGAATGAAGATGAAGCCCAAGCCGACAGAGCGAGAAGGACTTAGAGTAGACTAAGGATTTTCTCTTTTTTTTTTTTTTTTTCAGAATGGATGTAAGAACTATAAGGAATAAGAATATTGGACACATATGGCATATAATAGATCTGTCAAAAGGTTTCTTCCCTTTATGGATGAATAAATATTAATTTTATTAAAATCTCAACGAATATCCCTTAATAATTACAAATGAAGCAAACTCTTGATGTTTTTACAAGAAATAGACCGCACCCAAAGTAACTTTATGGGTTACCTACGTATCCCCGTCCTTGATGCATTCTCTTGTCATTTTTCTCTAACTCTTTGTGATATTTGGGGAATCAGGTCTTCGTAGTTCATGAATCAGATTGAAGAAGTTCACTTTTTTTTTGAATGCCCTAATTTTTACCTAAGCAGCCCTTTCAGGTTTTCTACCTTGCGGGCTCTTTTTTATTTTATTTTATTTTTTTTATATGTGGTACTTCTTCAATTGATCTAAATTGGTAGGTTGAGAGAATTCATTCTCGTCAATGTCTGAAATCTTCATTGCTCCACCTGACAGTATTTCTTTGATGATATAAGGGCCTACCCATGTTGGCTTGAACTTTCCTCGCGGGTCATGTATTCGGCGCTCAAATTTCTTTTAGTACCAAATCCCCTTTCTTCAAACCACGATTCTTCACTTTCTTGCCAAACGCCTTGATTATTCTTCTTTGATACCCTTGAATGTGGTAAAGCGCTCTCAATCGCCTTTCATCTAGTAGAGCTAACTCTTCATACCAGTTCCTTACCCACTCTGTTTCTGTCAGCTGACTCTCCATAACAATCCTTAGTGATGGGACCTCTAATTCTATGGGTAATACCGCTTCCATTCCATACACAAGTGAAAAGGGGGTAGCCCCTATTGAAGCTCTAATAGAAGTACGATAACCCCATAATGCCAATGGTAACTTCTCATGTCAATCATTGTAGGACTCGGTAGTCTTCTTCAGGATCGACTTGAGATTCTTATTTACTGCTTCGACAGCTCCATTTGTCTGTGGTCAATAAGGAGATGAGCGATGATGCTTGATACTATACTTCTGCAAGAGCTCTTCGGTTTCTTTTCGAAAATGCTGTCCATTATCAGAGATGAACTCATGGGGCACTCCATATCGGTAGATGATATTATTCTGTATGAATTTTGCTACTTGTTTGGCATTAAATGTCTTGTAGGATGCAGCTTCTACCCATTTGGTAAAATAATCTATAGCAACCAAAATATACTCATGCCCTTTCGATGCTGCGGGGGTTATCTTGCCAATGATGTCAATTCTCCATGTTGCAAATGGCCATGGTGAGGACATGGTAGTGAGTGGCATCGAGGGTTGATGCTTTCCACTTGCAAACACTTGACATTTATGGTGCTTCTTGACGTGTAAATAAAAATCCCTCTCCATGGTCGACCAATAATATCCTAATCTTACGATCTTCTTAGCCAACATGTATCCATTTATATGTGGAGCCCCAGCCCTTTCATGCACTTCTAATATTATCTTTTCCGCTTCTTGTTCATTGACACATAACAGATGCACCCCGTCGTATGATCTTTTGTACAACTTTTCCCCACACAGAATATATTGGCTAGCCAATCTTCTTATGGTCTTCCTATCTATAGACAATGCTTCTTTTGAGTACTCTCCTCTTTCTACAAACTGCTGGATGTCGTAATACCATGGCTTTCCATCATTTGGTTCTCCTTCTTGTATGACACAACAGTATGCTAGCTCTTCCCGTGACTCGATGATGAGAGGAGTTACACCTTCATCTTTAGGGATATCTACATGGATGCTAGAGTGGATAAGGCATCCGCAAACTTATTCTTTAACCTAGACAGAATACTGTTGTGTCATACAACAGTATTCTTTCACCAAAGTCTCTAGTCTTTAGGGATATCTACCATGGATACCGTTGTGCAAACTTCCTATCTATAGATAATTCGACAGCATTCTTTCACCAAAGTCTCTAAGTATTCATGGTAAAGTAGTAACTTCTTTTCACGAGTCTTCCATTCTCCTCTAGTCTGACATATGATCAAGGCGGAATCCCCATATACTTCTAATTCTTCAACGCCCAACTCCAAAGCAACTTCTAATGCCAGGATGCAAGCTTTATATTCGGCTATATTATTAGTGGCGTCGAAAGATAATCTAACAGATAGTGGTATCAAATTATCCTCCGGTGTGACTAACAATGCTCCTATTCCACATCCCCTCTTATTATAAGCTCCATCAAAGAATCTTTTCCAAGGCTCCTTACTCACTTCTAGAATCTCTTCGTCGGGAAAATGATACTCAGACGGTTTTCCTACTGACGACGGATGCTCTGCTAGAAACTCCATCACTGCTCTCCTTTTCACTGACTTCTGCACCACATACTGGATGTCGACTCTGATAGCAACAACAACCAACGAGCTGTCCTATAGGATAACACCGGCTTCTCCAATAAGTACTTCAGGGGGTCCATGTGACTAATTAGTTGCACTTGAAAAGACAGCATGTAATGGCAAAGTTTTTGAGTGACCCACACCAATGCCACACATGTCTTCTCTAATGCATCGTACTTAACCTTGTAGTCAGTCATCTTCTTACTCAAATAGTACACCGCATACTCCTTTCGAGATTCTGGTAGATACTGAGCCAACATAGCCTCCATCGTAGTTTCAGTAAGTGCTAAATAAAGTAGCAAAGGCTCGCCTTGCCGCGGGAAAACTAATATCCGTGGGTTGCTCAAGTAACTCTTAATGGTTTCAAAGGCTTCTTGGCACGTGTCATTCCATTTTGTGTGCACATCCTTCTTAAGGAGCTTAAAGATGGGCTCACAAATCATGGTTAGCTGTGCTATGAATCGACTGATAAACTGAACTTTACCTAAAAACCCTCGAATCTCTTTCTCAGTTTTTGGCGGCTGCATCTCCGTGATGGCTTTAATATTTCCTGGTCGACCTCTATTCCTTTATGTGTGATCATGAATCCCAATAACTTCCCGGCGGTTACTCCAAAAGCACATTTCTGGGGGTTTAGTCTCAAATTATACTATTTAATCCTCTGAAGAAACTTACTTAAAGCCCCAAAATGACCTTCTCGATCCCTAGACTTCACGATCATGTCATCCACATACACCTCGACTTCCTTATGAATCATATCATGCAATAGGGTGGTTGCCATTCTCTGATAGGTAGAACCGGAGTTCTTTAGGCCAAAGGGCATAACCCGGTAACAGAAGGTCCCCCATTGAGTGATGAAGGAAGTTTTCTCCATATCTTGAGGGGTCATCTTTATCTGATTATAACCCGTGAACCCGTCCATGAAGGATAGTAGTGCATGACCAGCGGTACTATCTACCAGGATATCTATGTGTGGCAAGGGGAAATCATCTTTAGGGCACGCCTTGTTCAAATCTCGGAAGTCTACGCACATTCTAACCTTCCCATCTTTCTTAGGTACTGGTACAATGTTGGCTAACCACTCGGGGTATTCCACTACTTGGTGAAATCCAACATTCATCTGTTTCACTACTTCATCCTTGATCTTAAGTGCCCACTCCGGCTTTATTCTTCTCAAGTTCTGCTTAACTGGCTTAACCCCGGGTTAGTGGGAATAAAATGCTGCACTATGTCGGTGTCAATCCCTGGCATATTTTTGTACGACCGTGCGAAAACTTCTACATTTTCTTTCAATAATCCTACCAATTTTTCTTGCACTTGTGATGATAGAGTTGCCCCAATGTTAATTATTTTAGGCGATTCATCAGATCCTAAATTAATTGATATTAATTCTTCCATATTAGGTCGAGCATGTTCCATTTCCCTTCGTTGTTCAAACTCAGGGGGAATATCCTCTCTAGGATCTATGTTCATACCATATATACCCATAGAAGAAAGGAGAAACAAGCTGCAAATGAGAAAAATAAATAAAAAGAATACTTTATTAATCATGAAGAAAGAGGGATAACACAAACTAAACTATCATTCGTCTCCTAACAGAGGAAGGATGATTTTATTGGAAAGGAAAAACAAAAGCACTATTCTACAATCCTATGGAAAGAAAGCATAGAAATCCTACAAGCTATCATATGATGGGAGCGATTCTTCCTCGATTGAGTCTTCAACTCGAGGCTCATTCTTAAGACTCCAATTGGTCAATGGACTGGTGGCGTCTTCAATTAGGTGGATAGGATCAGGTTCATGAACATGCTCTTCGATGCAAGCAATCTCTTTGAACATAGCCCCTATAGCGACTTCATCGATATGATTAGACCAGTGTAGACACCCCATTTTCACCAATTGATTTATATGTTTATGCAAATGATTAACATGGAGAGTTAGTCATTTGGTGGGGAATTGGGCTTGTAAAGACCAAATTACCCAAATTACCATCTTCGAAGAAAAGAGATAAGTCATCATTTCATGCGTACATTTGAATTAGAATCAATCCATTTGTATTGCATTTGACTTTTGAGGTATCTTAGAACATCCCTATAAATTTTCATGTCATTCTGATAAGAGCTCGATAGGTAATTAGGGTTTCTGCGACTTGAAGGGCATTTTCATCATTTTTCTCGTTTAATTTCCAAATGACCTCCGAATTCGAAACGGATTATTTCATGGAGTTTATATGGATGTGGGGAGTGCATTTGGAGTATCAATTGAACTTTTGAATGGTTTGGATGGATTCGCCCAAAATCGATCCTACGAGCGAGAATAAGCCAAACTAGGGTTTTACCCAAATTGATCGTGAATTGGTCGTTTTCACCAAAATCAAAGATTTTCAAAATATGTTTTCAAGTACCAATTTCATAATAAAACCATGTTTTTAGAAGTGGGTTAAGCCTAATTGATCAATTTTACAAAACAAAGAATGGTCATTTGATCAATTTTGGCACAACCGGGTCAATCGGCTCACTTTTTACTAAAACCCTTGACCATGGTCAAGCATTTTTGACCCAAAACCCTTCTAGGAATGTGGAGGATCAAAGCACGGTCGTTTTGACACCTGGATCATCGAATTTGGATTAAAAACGAGCAAGATATGGTCAAAATACAAAAATCCCTTGAAAATATGGCAAATTGGGGAAGGTGGAACTTGGTGACCATCCAAGCTAGGATGGCTAGCCGTCCAGGCCTTGGACGGCCATCAGGATGCCCGACCCCATTTTATGAATTTGGAAAGTTTGGGACTCTCCCACTTATTTTGCCCGACTTTGCTCGATTTTTTTGAAAAAATTCGAATGTATTTCAGCTTGAAAACCCTAGGATGAGTTTTAGATGAATTGATCACAACCATTCAAGGTTTTTTAACCCTAACTCTATAAATACACTTTAATAGAGTTAGAGAGGGAGGCTACACTTTAGATTTTTCATTTTTTTGGTTCATCGTTTGGAGGAGAGAACCAGAGTGAAGGAAGGAGAAAAGAAGAACTCCAGACTTGAAGCTTGAAGGAGATTAGTCAAGGAGAAGAGAGAGGGGTAAGTGCTCTATCTTTGTTTATTTTATCTATTCTCATGTAACTCTTCTCTCTTATGCTATGGTAGAAGTTTAGTTCATCTCCGCATGAGATGAATTAACTTTTTATCTTCATATGTTTGCCATGTATGATTGAATAGCTTATTCTTGTTTGTTTATGCATGATAGGATCATATTAGTTTTAGTTTGATTGTCCATGGTATTTTTTTAATATGTTTGCATGTTAGAATAGGATATAGTTCATTTTTTTATATAGGACAGTAGCATATTTGTGTGTTTAGGAATATATAGGTTTAATTAAATGGTTACTTGTTATGATTTTATGTTAGTAAGCATGTTTAGGATGTCTCTTATTATGATATTATGCGAGTAAGCATGTTTAGGATAAGTTTTGTTATGATTTTATGTTAGTAAGTATGTTTAGGATGAGTCTTGTTATGATTTTATGTGAGTAAACATGTCTAGGGTTAGTTTTGTTATGATTTCATGTGGGTAAGCATGTTCAAGATGAGATTTGTCATGAGGTATGTCTAGGATGAGTCTTTTGTTATTGTTTTATGTGTGTGAGCATGTTTAGGGTAAGTGTTAATATGTTTATATAATCATTGAAATCTTGTGGTGTTCGTTTGATGATCATATGATATTAATGATTATGTGAGTATGTTAATGCATTATTTTCGACACGTGATGAGTCATGAGTCACTTTTTATGCTTTTTTATGATTATTTAAACACTCGATATGGATTCGATGTTTTGAATATATAAATTGTGTACGAGGGAGCGTGCGAAGGTAAGATCCTCCCCTTGTGTTTAAATTAATTGTTCAAGCATATTTTTTTTGTTAATTTTGATGTTGTTTTGTATAATAATCTAGTCAAGCATGTTGGTTAGGATTTTTATTTATTATTTTGAATGGGTTAATTATGCTAACTAAGTCCCATAAAGTCAAGGTTCAAATCTGTCCAGATTTGAACATGGGCTTAAATGAGGCTTAAATAGCATTTTTAATCCATGATTTCATGTATATGTTGTAGGTTAAATTCTTATATCATGTTAGTATGCTTATTAGGATGTTTGTTTATTATTTTCCATGGATTAAGAATGATTTTTTGGCTATTTAAAGTATGTATTCAAATTTGTCCAGATTTGAATATATACTTTAAAATGGCTTAATTATCATTTTTAAGCCATGTTTTTGCATGATTCTCATAGTTTATCTTTTAGTATATTCATGTAGGATGCCTGCTAGGTCATTATCAGAATTTTCATTACTTCTTTTCAAGGTTTTTAGAATGATTTAAAGTCCACTTTCGAATCTGTCCGGAATTGAAAATGGTCTTAAATGACTTCTAAATATCATTTTAGGGCCAAATCCAACTTAGAAATATGCTTCGGTTCACATAGTAGAATTAGTGTGCATTTAGGAGCATTTTCAATCATTATTAGAATTAATATCATGCATATTTGTCTATTTTGTTTAAATTCCAGCATGCATTGCATTAGTGTATTAGGTCTTTAGATTAACTTTAAGGTTAGTTAGAGACCCTAGGATTAGGAAGGTCACTTGACCTTCCCTAGGACATTCCTTTGTTGTAAGAGTCGCATTCGAATTCAAGTGTTTTATCGAGTTTAAGAATTTATCTTCGAGAGAGATTTCAAAAAAAAAAATGATTTTTATTGAAAATAATTGACCTATTAAATGATTTCCCATGAAATGGGAGTGTTTTAAAAGAATTTGTATTTGAAATAATTTTTTTGAAAAAGAAATGATTTTGGAATGAAATTCCATGGATGATAATCGATTTGAAGTTTAAATTGAGGTTTGCTTCTAAAAGACAAGTTTTATCTTTTAAAATTCCAACTGCATGTAAATCTTTTAATTATCGAACTGCTTTGCAAAATGATTTTAAATGGATAAAAAAACTCTCGAAGATAGAGTCTTGAAAAAATTTGAATACTTTTAGATGATGTGGTTCATTACAATAGGAGAGTCCTAGGGTAGTCAAACTACGTGGACTTTGATACTTGCTAGGTAACACTAGTAAGTTACGTAAGCGCTAATAGGGCTCAAGTCCGCCTTAGGATGCTAATGGGGTGTCCTAGGTTTGTAGGGTTTGTTTGTATATTATTTATTATTATTATTATTAATATAGAGTGTTGCATTTATATCACTATTTTGTTGGTTGATCAAATTATTTAGGATTGTTTGCATTAAGATTTTTAAATAGCCCAAATAAATTAGAAGTCCTTTAATTAGGGCGAGGTGGGTGCCTACAAGTAAAAACTTGGAACCTTCCCACGTCATAACCTAGCCCCAGGATCCATCTCTGGTTCGTAGATTGTTTTTCCATTAAATGGAGTTTGTTTTGTTTTCTTTAAAATAAAATATTTTTATGGTTTCCTTATTCCTTAAAAATAAGGTGGCGACTCCTTTGTTTGTGCTTTCTAAAAATCCCTAATCACGCACAGTGATGATGTGGACGAGCGGCCCCCACAAAAAGACTGGTTCACAACCAGTCAAACTCTGTATGCTCTTCAGCCATAATGGTAGTTGGAGAGATAGGTAGTGGAGTGTTGAAGAAGATTTCAAACCCAGGAACTCTAGCTTTCTGATCTTCAAGATAAATAGGCTCAGGGAATCCATAATAAGGGAAATCATCTCCTTCTTTGACAAAATCCCCATTCAAAGTGAGCCGGTAAGGTTTTAGAGTGTGGTTAGGGACTCGTCCCTCTTTTTTGGCCAACTGTCTTTCCCTTCTTTTCGTGCCATCTCTTTTCTGTCAACTTCGATACTTTGATAGCCCAATCCAAAAGGATAAATTACTGAGGGATATTCGATGGGACTAGGCGTGCCTTGATGACGGCGACCTAAGCCCATTCCTGGAAAGAAGCCCATATCTTTCATGATCTGGCTCACTTGCATATTTCCATATGGACTGCAATCTAACACCATTTTCTCTTTACATCCTGGCTCAACCTCTACACATTGTATATACTCAAAGCCTATCAATGGTACCTCTTCAATCTCAGGCTTGATCTCACAAATGGGTACACGGGTAGGAGTGATCTCGGAATCTCCCTTCAATGTCACCACCGAGCCTTTGTAGGGGAACTTAACTCTTTGATGAAGGGAAGAAGGCACAGCCCCAATTGGATGGATCCAAAGTCTACCAAGTAAGAGGTTGAAACAAGTAGGCACATCTAATATTTGGAAATCCACTTGGAACTCTACAGGCCCGATGACTAAAGGTAAGGTGATTATGCCAATCATTTCCTTTCGAGTGTTATCATACGCTCTCACAGTTTGCCCTGACGGTATGAATTATGATGGTTCGATGCCCAAAGAAGTAGCAGTGCTGAGAGGACATACATTCAAGGTTGACCCATTATCTATTAATACAGTAGGAATCCTCTTGCCCATGGTATCCACCATGACATACAAGGCTTGTAAATGATGGGATCCCTTCTTCGGAAAGTCTGACTCTGTGAAGTATATCGACTGGCCATGCTGAACTAGACTAACCAAACCGACTAAATCCTAGGGTGAAATGTCCATGGGAATCTGCACTTGGTTAAGTAGCCTGAGCACGGTCTGTCTGTATTTTTGAGAAGCCATCAAAAGCCCCCAGATAGTGATATTAGCTTGAGTCCGCTTAAGCTGTTTCAATATCTCTTCCTCTTCTTCTTGAACTTCAGTGCGTTGGGGTCTCTCTAACTCCTTTAAGGGATTATCGGATTCTAAATGAGTGGGCTTGAAATGACGACCTCCCCTAGTGACATGGTTAACATCTTCCTCATCGCTGGCCCAAATATCCACTATCTCTTTAGGTGTATTAATCAAAATCTTCCCATTCTATGATATCAACCTCATTTCCTAACCCGTCATCTAAAGTAGACTCGGCAGAAGCCAATCTTAACTTGAAACATTGGGTGACCCATGGTTGTCTTGGATAAATAGCTAAGTAACGAACTTCCCCATGCATATTGGTGGTCCCGGCGGTCATGCAGGTTCTATTCTCAAAATGCTTCTTGAGGATAACCTGGCTGGCTTCCTCGGAAAGAATGAGGTTTGGATCTTCGGGTTCAACTTGAGCCATAGGAACACTTTCTTCAGCAAGTCATCATCCCAACCAGTAGGGACAATGGGCTCTTCAAAAATGGGCTTCTCCATTTTAGGATAAAGGACATAGTAATCAAATTTTCCGTTTGGTTCACCCAACAGGCCTACTTCGGGATCTCCGGCTTATATATTTTTTGTAACTCCCACTAACTGGTCCCGGTCTTAGAGTTTGCTTTCTTGGAACTTGGCTTGAATGGGGCAATGAGCTTAAGGGTTTGACAGGGATGGGACAACTCGACTGTGGTGATAGGGGATGAAGGGTGAGGATAGATGGGCTCATAGAGGCTATAAGGGTTAGTATGGATGACATTGATGTTGGCTGGTGGTGGGACTGTATGGGTAGGAAGTGGATTTTGGGTGACATTGGGTTGAGAAGGTGGTGAAATGGTTTTGTTATCTATGAGGTCTTGGACTTCATGGCGAAGGCGGATGCAACGGTTAGTAGTATGGCCTTTGGACTGATGGAAGTTGCAATATTTATTTTCATTGTAATTCTTGGATAATGGATTGGGTGTAGGCCTGGGCTCTAAAGGTTGGAGCAAGCCTTGAGCCTTCAATTTCTCAAAGACTCAATCCAATGGCATGTAGAGCTCGGTGAATTTTCTGAATGGTTTATTTCCCAAGGAAAAGGGTTGGGTGAATGGGACAGGCTGAGATATGGCATTAACTTCAGTAGCCCTCCCATTAATGACAAGATGACGGTTCTTATAAGGTTCATCAGTTCCGAGGGCCCCATTGGCTAGGACGTCCTCTACTTGGGTACCAGCAGCGACTAGGGCTTGAAAATTAGGAAGATATTGAGAGAACAGGTGTTTATGATAAACTGGGAGCAAATTCTTTACCACAAAGAGTATTTGTTCTTCTTCTTCAGGTCGGTTAGGCATTTTGGAAGCCTTAGCCCTCCAACGGGTGATGAAGGCAAAGAAAGTTTCTCTAGATTCTTGCTTAGTAGTCTCCAAATCCCTCCTAGTGACGTCAACTTCCTTGTTATACCTGTAGTGATTGCTGAACTCGATGCATACATCTTCCCATGTCTTCATTCTAGACTTATCCAGTGACAGAAACCATTTCAGAGCGGATCCAGCCAGTGTCTCGTGGAACATTTGGGCTAGCAGGTCATCGTCAACCCCTCAAGGGTGCATGGCCCTCACATACATCTTCAAATGGGTTTTAGGACAACCCATCGCATCAAACTTCTCTAACTCAGGCATTCTAAAATGAGTGGGCATATGGGCCTTAGGAAATAAAGATAATGACGACATATCCACCAAGTCATCGGATTTTCTGATACCTCTCAAGGCTTTTTCCAGGGCTTCCACCTTATTACTCAACAAAATGGGCTCGGCGGAAAAGAAGGCAGGGGCCTTGGGCTTGGACTCCTTATCCAGATCAATGGGTTGAACAAATTCTATACCAGACCTGGTGGGCTTAGCAACTATCTTAGGTCTAAGGAAACACTCCTCCTCATCAACATTATCAAACAGGGGATTAGTACGGGCCCGCACCTTATCCTCATCTTCTTTCTGATGGACTAACTCTTGGACTACTTTTAAAAGTGTCTCGATCTTCTCATCCACTGTCTTTCCATTAGATTCAGCAACAATAGGGGTACGATCCTCGTGACTAGACATTTCTAAATCAATGAATGAACCTTTCAAGCTAATTAACCGACCACTAGAATCATGACGCCAAGCCAGAATGCTGGGAAAAGAAATGCGGAAGGATTCGAATCAACTGAGAGCTTCCAATAGGAAAAATGATGAAAAGGACAATCTTACATGCTTACAAAAGTATGGGCCCAAGGCCCACACATCAATCTCACTCTTTCACAATCTATCTTATAAAAATGGGCCTAAGGCCCAAGCACGAATTTCATTCCTATAGCTCACATCTCAATCTTACCGCAAGCCTATACCTTCTATCCAATGGGCCTAAAGCCCACATCCCAATCTCATTGTAGATCTAAACCTTCTATCCAAAGGACATGGGCCTAAAGCCCATGTCTCACATCTTCTCATAAGACTTACATATCAATACCACTATTTGGGTAGCATAACACTATCACAGGCCTAAGTCCAAGAACATGTAGGGTACTAGGCCTTCATTAAGTACCTTAACTCTTTGAAGATACGTCCCTTAGGAGTTTAGGGCATTTCATAAAGGTCTAATCCTACAGATCCAGGTCCTAATGGTTCTACACACTTCACAATCAAGGCTTAATCAAAATCGGGGGATAAATCCGGCAGCATAACATTACAATAGTGTGTGAACAGACGATGTAGGGTATGTATCCTAGAGAGAATCTATATGGACTAATGCAAAGGGTAGGCTAAGTGTCCCTTACTCGCTCGGTCCAATCGATATAACTAACCACATGTGATATCAGGAATGCCGCGTGGGTCCAACAGTACGTGATTGGTCCGTTTGATATACCCAAGGGTACGTGGCGAGAAGAGTGGTGGCGAGAAGAGTGATGGCTTTCGCATACATGAAACCCAAGAATCAAAGAAAATGGGCCCAGGGCTAGGCTCATCGTTGGCTTTAGCATACAACGATCCTAATCATGCAGAGTCAATGCACACACAATGCAGAAATCAAAGTCAAACAGTCATGCAAATGCCAGTGGTTGATTTTATTAATTAAGAAATTTAAAAGCCCAAAAATAATTAATTGGAGTTTAGCCCTCGATATCCCCAGCGGAGTCGCCAATCTGTGAACCAGCGACCTAAAGGGTTTTGGAAGCCGTTCACTTTTGAATCATTGTGGATTGTGGATGATCTTTATCCGTCTTGATTTATCCTTTTTTTATTATCCACATTTATCCTTCTCTATTATCCATTCAAGATTGGGTTTTGAAAAAGGATAAATGTTTGCAAAAAACTGGGAGTCACCACCTTATTTTTTAAGGAATAAGGAAATCATAAAAAAGAGTTTTATTTTCAATAAAACAATGACCCCATATTTTGGAAAAGCATGGTCTTCGAATTAAAGTTGGATTCAGGGGCTAGGTTATAAAGTGGAAAGGTTCCAAGGAACTCCTTGTAGGCACCCACCTCACCCTAATTAAAGGTCTCCTAATTAATTTTGGGCTTTATCAAAGTCTCATAAAAAACAACCCTATCATATCTAATCAACCAAGAAAGTAGTGTAGATAATACTCGATAATAGATAATAATAATAAAAAAAGAATCAAAATCCTAAGGACCTTAGGAGACATAGAGTCATCCTAAGATTGGACTTGCGCCCTATTGACTGCCTACGTACCTTGCCAATATCTTGATAAGAATCAAAGTCCACGTAGTTCGATCACCCTAGGACTCTCCTATTGTAATGAACTACATCATTTAAAAGTATTCGACTTTATCCAAGATACTATCTTCGAGAGTTTTTATCCATTCAAAATTGCTTTTCAAAATAATTTGATAATTAAAAGATTTCCAATACAATCGGAATTTTAAAAGATAAAACTTATCTTTTAGAAGTAAACCTCAATTTAAACTTCTTTTTCGAATTAATCATTATCCCATGGAATTTCATTCCAAAATCATTTCTTTTTCAAAGAAATTATTTTCAATATAAATTTTTTTTTAAAAAAAAACTCCCATGTCATGGGATAACCATTTAATAAATCAATTATTTTCAATAAAAAATCATTTGGAATAAAATCTCTCTCAAAGATAAACTCATAAATTCGATCAAACACTTGAATTTGAATGCGACTCTTACAACAAATGAAAGTTCTAGGGAAGGTCAAGTGACCTTCCTAAACCTAGGGTCTCTAACTAACCCTAAGTTAGTCTAAAGACCTAACATACTAATGCAATGCATACCTAACATACTAATGCAATGCATGCTGAAATTTAAATAAACATACATGATATTAATCCTACAATGCATGAAAAATGCCCTAAATGCAATCTAAATATTTCTATGTGAACCTAAGCATATTCCTAAGTTGATTTGACCCTAAAAATGATTTTTAGAAGTGATTTAAAGGTATAAACAAATCTGGATAGATTTGAATATAAGCTTTAAACCATTCTAAATACCCTAAAAAAAATAATAAAAAGTTGTGACAATGACCTAGCATGCATCCTACATGAATGTCCTAAATTAAGATATAAGATTCTATGCAAAAACATGGCTTAAAAATGATATTTAAGCCACTTTAGAACTTGATTTCAAATCTGGAAGATTTGAAAACAATTTTAGAGGAACTTAAAAATCATTATTAATCCACCAAAACAACAAATAAGATCCTACTATTCATGCTAATATGGAAGATCAAACACTAGACAAGAATAACACATATTCATACTCAAAATAACCAAGTCTAACACAAGGGCAGGATCTTACCGTTGCACACTCCCTCGAACACAATTCATATATCAAATCAATCCCAAAACCTCCCATGTGATAAACTTGATTGAAAGAAAGCAAGAACAACATTATACTTGGTAAATAATGCCTAAAACTACTTCTAACATTCTAACATAACAATAACATATAAAAGACTCAAACTTTTCTACTAACATGCATTCTTAACATAAAATGAACTCCTAAACATATTCCTAACAATCAAACAATAGCTAACATACTCACAAAATACCAAAGACTCAAACTCTAAACATGCAATATAACTTTATGAACCAAATATGCAATATAGACTCAAAACAAAAAACATGCATCTATAAAACCAATATCATGCAAACATTAAACCAAACCTATTCTACATCATGCACTCCTACTCCTAACCATTAATACTCAAACTTAAGATGATTCCTAAAATATAAAAGAAGAAGAAGAAGTAGAAGAAGACTAACATATGCAAACTACCTAGAATTTCCTAAAATCAAACTATATTATGTAAAAACTCAATACAAGAACAATGGTGTGCTTAAACATACCTTTAACCTTCTTCTTCTTTGCTCTTAGTACTCTTTTTCATCCTCTAATGGCTTCCAATTTTGTAGCTAAAGCTGGTTGTGGCTCTAGAGACTCCAAGATCCCAATATCTCTCCTCTTAGTCCTCTCAAATTGATCTTCCTTGCTCTTAGTACTCTTCTTCAACCTCTAATGGCTTCCAATTTCGTAGCTAAGGCTGGTTGTGGCTCTAACGACTCCAAGATCCCAATATCTCTTCTCTTAGACCTCTCAAATTGATTTATAAGTGAGGTATATATAGAAAAGGCCTCTATTTTGATCAATGGTGTGGCACCCCATTTTTACCAATTTTTTTCTACCATATGTTCATGCAAATGATTAACTAGAATATCTAATCATTTGGTGAGGAATTGGCCTTGCAAAGACCAAATTGCCCAAATTGCCCTTTTCTGAGGAAAA
>JAESVK010000964.1:98066-109096 GCA_017140935.1 Hamamelis virginiana
AATAACTTTAGGGCTAGTTAGAGACCCTAGGTTTAGGAAGGTCACTTGACCTTCCCTTGGACTATCTTTTGTTGTAAAAATCATACTCAGATTTGAATATTTTAATCAATTTAAGAGTCGATCTTCGAGAGATTTCCTAAAAGATTTTCGATGCAATGTTTATGAAATAAACATGATTTTATGAGATATTTGATTATTAAATGATTTTCAAAAAGATTTGAAATGTTTTAAAGACTTTTATCTAGGAATGAGATTCCTACCCATATGATTTGTTTTCTTAAAAATCTTTGAAAAAGATTTTTAATTGGAATTGAATTCTAAAGATAAGAATTATTTGGAATATTTGGATTTTATGAATGTCTTTTAATTTGAAATGATTTCAAATAAATGATTTTGAAAGAATAAAAACTCTCGAAGTTAGAGTCTTAAATTAAGTTGAAATACCTTTGATGATGTGATCGATTACAATAGGAGAGTCCTAGGGTAATCAAACTACGTGGACTTTGATACTTGCTAGGTGATACTAGTAAGTTACATAGGCGCTAATAGGGCTCAAGTCCGCCCTAGGATGCCCGTAGGGTATTCTAGGTTCTTAGGGTTTGTTTGTATTTTTTATTATTAATATAACTAATATAGATTACTGCATTTATATCACTATTTTGTTGGTTGATTAGATTATTTAGGATTGTTTGCATTGAGAAATTTAAATAGCCCAAATAAATTAGAAGTCCTTTAATTAGGGCGAGGTGGGTACCTACAAGTGAAAGCTTGGAACCTTCCCACGTCGTAACCTAGCCCCCGGATCCAACTCTGGTTTGTAGACTGCTTTTCCATTAATGGAGTTTGTTTTATTGAAAATAAAATATTTTTATGGTTTCCTTATTCCTTAAAAATAAGGTGGCGACTCCTTTGTTTGTTTTCTAAACCCCCCTAATCACATCGCCCGGTGATGATGTGGACACCTAAGCCCCGTCACGAGGCTGGTCCACAAATGGCTGTCATTAAAACCCTCAAAATTGATCCAAGGGCTCTAATAAAGTCTTCCAAGGTCCCTAGAGTATGCTTTGGTCGAACTAAGCCTCCCAAACAGATCCAAAGAGCCATTGGAAGAGTCCCAAAGCAATTAGAAGTCAAAAAACTCAAAATAAAGCGAAATTTGGGGATTAGTTCGGGTGACCATCCACCCTAGGACGGCCAACTGTCCCCTAGGGATGGTCAACCGTCCAAGGAGGGATGATCAGTCGAGCTTCAGCCCAATTTTGACCCATTTTGGGCCTCTCTCGACCCGTCTCGGCTGTTTTTGGCTTTTCGGGCCAGTTTCAAGTCCAAATTCGGCGATTCAAGCACCAAAACGATCGTGATTCGATTCTCCATGTTTCTAGAAGAGTTTGAGGATGAAAAACCTTAACCATGGTTAAGGGGTTGAGAGAAACCAAGCCGATTAACTGTTTTGGGCCTATCGTGTCTTTTTAGGGTTTTGAAATCTGCTAACCAATCGCTCTCGAAATCGTTTCTTCTTCTCGAAACAAGTTTTAAAACATTTTAATAAAGTATTTTGAAGCTTTTGAAGGCTTTGATTTGATAAAAAGATGGAATCCCGGTCATTCTCGGTCAAAACCTTAATATGAGCTTAAAATGACCTTTTGAGCCTTAAGAGCCAAACATGAGCCCAGAGGCTCTATGAATCTTGCCACTGATCAACTTAGCTACCAAACACACCTTAAATATCTATGCCAAAGCCTCAAGACCACCTGAGATAAGATCGACAGTCATTCAGAGCTTTTGTGATTCAAAGGACAGTGTTGCCCTTCAAGTCACAAAATGCCTTATTTTATATCAAGCCAGGCTCAGAATGCCATGAAATTTAACAGGGATATTCCTAGACTCTCTAAAGACCAAATGCAAGAAAAACCGACTCAATCTGACCTAAAAACTTACATGCGATAACGACATCTATCTAACTACTCACAATGGTAAAATTGGCAACTCAGGGTTTTAACACCCTATTTCACCTCAAATTACAGGCAACCATTAGTGACCCTTCCCATGGTAAAAAATGGATGTCTACACATACCTCTTCACAGTTGAAGCGGAACACGTGAATCTTAGGGTCCATAAGTGAATCACAGAATTGAGAAGCTTGTTTCAAGTTTCACATGAGAGAGAACCACGAAGTTAAGCCAAATCGCGCGAACACCCTTTTGTTTTCTGCTCACATTCTTGCTATGGATAGATTTAGGATCAACTTGAGAGCTTCCATTGTGTTTAGTGTGATTAATGTGAGTCTTGGGGTATGTTTTTATAGCTTTTTGGTGAACGAAATCGAGTTAGAAGCGAAGAAGAACACTCAAAATCGAGTTAGAGGCGGAATATGATACCCAAAAAGTCAAATTTTGGTCAAAATAGGCAAAATTTGCACTTGGGGCTCGCTGACCATCCCACCAAGGACAGCCAACCGTCCCCTAGGGACGGCCAACCATCCATGGTAGGATGGTCACCAGAGCCTGGTCCCTAATTTTGCCCAATTTTGACCGTTTTCGACATTTTTGGTGCCCGATTTGACCTTTCGCCCCATTTTCGTCAGTTTTGACCTATTTTCGGGTTAGAATTGAACCAAAAAGGCAATTAAAACATATTCACATTCTCATTAGGATATAATTACATGTTTTTTAGGGTTCTTAGTGCATACATTTGAGAAAGGTTACATAGAAGATCCTAAACGGACTTCTTTTGGGCCCAATGGTACAAAATCATCTCCGCCGGGGTGACTTCCTCGTTCCTCGCGAACCCGACGCTTCGTGATCCCTTCTTGATCCTTGGCGCTCCTGTGAGGGTTGACTCGAAGACTGCAAATTCAGAATAGGATTAAGATTAATGAAAAATGAGATTGTTAGAGATCGAAGGTTGGAATGAAAGTTACCTGTGTTGCCATGCTCGTATGTGCATCGAGACTCATCCTCTGGAGTTCCCTAGTCAGTGCCGCCGTGTACTCCAAGCATTCCTCAGCGTACAATATAGGCACCTGTGAATGGTAGAAGATTCGAAGATTAAGTAGGATAGAGCAAAGTGTGACAAAGGTTGTAGTTGTAATGATTACCGAAGTATAAAAAGGATCCACATGAGGATACTCATTGTACGGTATGCGTGGAATTGGTCTTTGAACGAAGTCACCATTCTCGATGACCTGCACTTGCCAGGGAAGATTTGGCAAAGGAGGGCGGAAGAAGAAAGCTTGTCATCATCTCTAGTTGCGGTAGTTGTGCTGTGAGAAGCATGACCACGGGATCGACGACCCTACAGAAGAAAGAGATGTGAGAAACACCTTGCTAGAAAAAAAGTAATGCACCCAAGAGAGAGTTCAATACCTCAGTGGGAAGGAATCCTGACACCAAGGGACGCATCAGTTGTCGCTGATAGAACGCATGATAGTCCTCCTGCTGGTGATAAAAGGCGTCAGCAATCACACCAGACATGGCATCAACTAAAGCATGGCCTGTCAGGCTGTTAGCATGCCTCATAAATGGATGAGGTACATGAGGCACGCGAGCAGATGAGAAGGCTCCACAGACCTGAGCACGTACCCTTTCTCCGAGGTACCAATATCTGCCGCTAGGCCCATCAAATAGGATCCTTTTATACTACATGTCGACCACAAAGCGAAGTTGAGCCCGCATAGTGTCCTTCCAATGCCGCCATGGGTTCCATTTCACCTAAAGACAAGACACGTTAGAGAAAAATTTGAGCATTATGGAAAGTGTCAAAAAGCAAAAATGAGTACCATATTGGGACGCATCCTAGCAAGGATGGAGCGGCTGTAGCATAATCATGCCTGTGGGTGCTCGTGCTTTTTCTCTAACTTAGAGCATATCGAGAGAGAATAGGCCAAGTTAAGTCACCAGCGACAAAGGTAGGACGATTCAGGCTGAGGTATTCGTAAGCCCATACCTGTGGAAAAGATATGATGTCAGAAGTAAGAAAAGAGAAGTTTGAGATGCCATAAGTAAGTGCGTATACCTCCCAGACAAACCCCATGCCTCCGAAGTCAGGACAGACCCCTCGAGATAGACAACTCATGGTCCTGTACATCGTGGCCAAGGCAATGCCACCCCAGTCATAGTGAGAGATGGTATCAATGTTCTCTAAGCTCGCAAGAAAGCCTAGAGGGGCTAAATCAGCAATGCCTACGAAGAAAGTGCAAGACAGCACATACAAGAGAAAAGCTCGTACAATATGATGAGAAACATGTCCATCCTCCTCAGATATGTCACTTAAGGTAGTATAGAGAGTACTCCTGCGAACTGATCTCTTGATAATGTCAAGATCAGCGGCGCCAAGATAAGTATCCAAATAGACAGAGTTGTGGCATGCATCCTCATAGAAATCCAAATGACGCCCTCCAATGGAAATCCCCGTGATCATAGTCAAGTCAAGTGGGGTCATAGTCATCTCCCCAAACTCAAAATGGAAAGTGTTGGTGGTATCCCACCAAAATTCGGACAAGGCTATGAGAGCTTGCCTATCCATTTGATCATACCAAAGAGAATCAATGAAGTCCCCAAAGCCTATTCTTATGGTTGCTTTAGCTTGAGGTTGAAGAGTATCCATCTTTGCCCACCATGTGACGATGCCTTGCAACGAGGACCGAGTCCTAATATTGAAGTTAGGCTGCAAAGATGAGGATTAATGGATTAGAGATGTATAATAGAGATGAATTATGGTAACTTTTTGAAAATAAATCGCTAGCACAATGAGTAAAACATAAGTGACAAAATCAAGTTTTTAGATAACAAAGTATGAACATTTTTGAAAATGTGTCATTTTGTGGGTTAATTTTTGCGCTTTTGATTTTGTTTTAAGAGTTAGCATAATTCATGGACATTCCGTGTAACCCTTTTTCATGAGAATTGGATTGGAATGAAAATCCCAAGAAAATAAAGTTTTAAATGAAAAACCTTGAATTAGGTACTTAGCATGAACAAAGTGTAGGTAGAAAAGCTTGAGAAGATGGTTATGTGTTGGGTTTGTATTTGGGGTTTTGGATCCCAAATTTGAGATGAAATGATGAAATCCTTAGTTTTGATTCACAAATGATTTGGTTACAGTAAAATCAAATTTGAGGGATTTTTGGAAGAAATTTGAAACCCTAGAGAGAGAAAGTGCCAAAATGAAGATCAGATAAAGTGAATAGGCAAGTGGGAGGCTAAACCACTTAAATGGAAGAGTGGGTCTCGGGTGACCGTCCCCTAGTGGATGGTCATCCAATTTTTGGCCCCATTTTGACTTATTTTTGGCTTGTGAGGCCCATTAAGCCCAATTTGGCCCATTTTTGCCTATTTTTATCAATTTTCTTTCAAATTTTAATTTGGGAAAGCTCATTTGATTGAAATTGAAGATTATTTGATGCATGGGTGAGAAATGAGGAAGAGTTTGTGCTTACAAATATGAGAATTAAGTGATTGTGAATAGGGGAAGTTCACATAAAATGATAGGTTTTTTATTAAAAACCATGGGATATGGAAATGGATGATGAAAGTAGTGAGTGAGCAAAATTTGTAATCATTGAATGGTTATAAATACGAGTGAAGTGATGATATTGTGAAGCCCATGAAGGGATTGTGAAGCCCATGAAGGGATTGTGAAGGTAAGGTAGCTCATAGAGAGTTTTGAATGTGAAAGGCCCATCATGGAGGCAAATGTGAAGATTATTGGAAGTGTGTGTGTGACTTCCAAGAAGACTGTGGTCCCATAAGATAAGATGATTGAAAATGTGTGTGAGATTTCCTCTAAAGATAAGACATTGGAAATGTGTGTGTGATTTTATCTAAAGATAAGACGATTGGAAATGTGTGTGTGATTTCCTCTAAAGACAAGATGATTGGAAATGTGTGAGAGATTTCCTCTAAAGATAAGACATTGGAAATGTGTGTGATTTCCTCTAAAGATAAGACTATTGGAAATGTGTGTGTGATTTCCTCTAAAGATAAGACGATTGGAAATGTGTGTGTGATTTCCTCTAAAGATAAGACGATTGGAAATGTGTGTGAGATTTCCTCTAAAGATAAGATGATTGGAAATGCGTGTGTGATTTCCTCTAAAGATAAGATGATTGAAAATGTGTGTAAGATTTCCTCTAAAGATAAGACGATCGGAAGAGTGTGTGTGACTTCCAAGAGGACTGAGGTCCCCTAAGATCATTGGAAGTGTGTGTATGACTTCCAAGAATGATGATTCAGTCAATGTTTGTGAGTAGTTGGTTTGATTTTCCCTTTTTTGTTGTGGCAAAAATGGAATGTTATTTTGTTTCGTTGATATTTACTGGCAAAGCCATGAACATCAACGAGGGGCTTCTGTAGACATCCATTTTTTACCATGGGAAAGGTCATTAATGGTTGTCCATGATTTGAAGTGGAATAGGGTGTCAAAACCGTAAGTCGCTTATAGTACCCATTTGTGTAGTTAGTTAAAGGTCATTATCGCTTGTAGGTTTTTAGGTCGGATTGAGTCGATTCTTTTTGTATTTAGCTTTTAGAGAGTTTAGGAATGTCCCTGTTAAATTTCATAGCATTCCGAGCCAGGCTTGATAGGAAATAAGGCCTTTTTGTGACTTGAAAGGCATTTTCCTTTGAATCACAAAAGCTCTGAATGACTGTCAATCTTGTCTCGAATGGTCTTGAGGCTTTAGCATGGATATTTAGGGTGTGTTTAGTAGCTAAGTTGATCAGTGGCAAGGTCCATTGAGCCTTTAGGCTCATGTTTGGCTCTTAAGGCCCAAAGGGTCCTTTTAAGCTCAAATTAGGGTTTTCACCTAAAGCAGCCGGGATTCGATTTTTTTGACAAACCAAAGCCTTCAAAAGCTTTAAAACACTTTATTAAATGATTTTAAACTTGTTTCGAGAAGTATGAACGATTTCGAGAGCAATCAGTTAGTAGATTTCAAAACCCTAATTGGGCTTAATAGGCCCAAAACAGCTAATCGGTCGACTTTCTCCTAAAATCTTTGACTGAAGTCAATGCATTTTCTCTTCAAACACTTCTCAAAACATGGAGAATCGAATCACGGTCGTTTTGGTTCTTGAATCGTCGAATTGGGACTGAAATGGGCCCGAAAACCCGAAAAAAGCCGAAACCATGTCAAAATGGGCTGAGATAGGCCCATATAGGGCAAATTTGCACTGGGGGCTCGATGACCATCCCCCTAGGGATGGCTAACCGTCCTAGGGTGGACGGTCACCCGAGCCTGGCTCTCCTAATTTGCCAAAACTCGATCTTTTGAGAGTTTTAAGCATTTAGGACTCTCTCACAGCCGAGTTGGGTCAGTTTGAAGCACTATGAACGACCTTGGGGGCTGGGGAAAACTCATTTAGGACCTTTGGATCACTCCTTAGGGTTTTAATGAGAGCCATTGATCAAAATAGAAGTCTCTCCTATATATACACCACTTATAAATCAGTCTAAAAGAGAAATAAACTTTGAGGAGAGAGACTCTAGTACTTGAACCAGCCCCCTAGAACCCTAGCTATGAATTGGGAGGCCATTGAAGCTTGGAGAAGAAGGCTAGGAGTAAGAAAGAAGAAAGCAAAAGGTTAGTTTGAACACACCAATGTGCTTAGGATTCAGTTTTGCATAACATAGTTTAAATGTAGGATGTATTGAGTATTTTATAGTCATTGCAGAATGTATGCTTTAATTCCTTTGTTTTTTGTGCATGATATAGGTTGAGAATGTAGACTTTAATCATGTATATTAAGTTAGGATTTAATGCTTTAATGTTTATGCAATGTTTGATATGTTTAGAGTAGCTTTTCTTTTCTGTTTTGCATGCTTAAGGAGTTTTTTTAATCATGTATATTAAGTTAGGATTTAATGCTTTAATGTTTATGCAATGTTTGATATGTTTAGAGTAGCTTTTCTTTTCTGTTTTGCATGCTTAAGGAGTTTAGGCTATGTTTAATATTTGGTTTGAGTTTTTTTGATATATTGTGAGCATGAGAGTCATTGTTTAATTGTTAGAAGCATGTTTAGGAGTTCTTTTTGTGTTTAGTATGCATGATAGGAGTTAGTTTGATATATGTTATTTTATGTTTTGGGTTAGTAATGCATGATAGTAGGAAAAATTGAGTCTTTTGCATATATAGGATGAATGTCTATTGTTTTAGTATTTTAGGATAGTTTTGTGTTTAGGTTTGTTTATACCATTATTCTTAATCTTGTTTTGCTTGGAGTATCATATGAATTGTGATCGAGGGAGCGAGCTAAGGTGAGTCCCTTCCCTTGTGTTAAACTTGGATGTTTTAAGCATAATACATGATTAGTTTTATGTATATTATTTTAGGATGCATTCTAGGATATTCTCGTCTTTTTATTTGTTATTTTCAAGGGTTTTAAATCACTTTTTAAATGGCTTTAGATTCTGCCCAGAATTTTAAAGTGGCTTTAAAGTGAGTTAAAAATCATTTTTAGGGTCAAATCCAACCTAGAAACATGATTAAGTTCACATAGAAAGACTAGATTGCATTTAGGACATTTTCATGCATTTTATTAATTGTTTTGTTGCATTTTTTATGCATTTTTCATAATTTCCAGCATGTTCTCTTCTAGTGTTTTAAGTGTTTAGACTAACTTAATATTAGTTATAGACCCTAGGATTAGGGGAATCACTTGATTCCACTTAAGGTTGTCCTTTTGTTGTAAGAATTACAATAAGGATAGAATTTTACTTAATATAGGAGTCTATTTCGAGAAGAGTTCTAAAAGAAAGTGTTTTCCAATGAAATTGAGTTTTCGAAAGTCTTTGAATTTGAATGAAATTTCATCTCTTGAGAAAAAGTGTTTTAATCAAATTCTAACTCTCGAAGAGAGTCCTAGATGAGGTAGAATCCTTTCAGCTATGTAGTTCATTACAATAAGATGAGTCCTAGGTGTTCGAACTACGACGGACTTTGATCTCTATCTGGAAACTGGTAAAGTACGTAGGCAGCCAATAAGGCGCAAGTCCAATCTTAGGTTGACTGTGAGTCTCCTAAGGTCTTTAGGATTGTGTTTACTTTTTTGTTAGCTAGTATTATTATTTATGTAATATTATTCTTATTTTTTGTGGTTGATTAGATAATTAGAAATGTCATTATAAGATTTTGATAAAGCCCAAAATTAATTAGGAAACATTTAATTAGGGTGAGATTGGTGCTTACAGAATGCGTTCTGGAACCTTCCTATCTCATAACCTAGCCCCCGAATCCAAATTTTAGTTCAAAGACCATGCTTTTCCTTAAACTATGGAGTCAACGTTTTATTGAAAATAAAACTCTTTTTATAGTTTCCTTATTCCTTAAAAATAAAGTGGCGACTCCCAGTTTTTCTTAAACTCTTATCTTTTTTTAAAAAAACCAATCTCGAGTGGATAACAAAGAAGGATAAATGAGTAGATGAAAGAGAAGGATAAATAGAGAAGGATGATAAAGTTATCTACAATCCACAATGATAAGTGAAACACCTCCAAATCCGCGGTGGCTGGTTCACAGAAGTGCATAAAAAATGTTGTGAAATTCATTATAAGTGATTCGAAATATAGTGAAAATCATAAAAAGTGCATCAGAAATGGAGTGAAAATCATAAGGAGTGCATTAGAAAATGCAGTGAAATTCATCCAGTAAAGTGAAATTCATCCCCAAAGGAGATTGAGAATAGAGAAAGAGGAGATTGAGGAAAGAGATTTGTGGGAGATATTTTTTGAATGAAATAAATGAAAAAAATTAGAAAAATCTTATCTGACGATGTGATCAGTTTATCATATGGGGCAAATCTATCATTTTAAAAAATATATTTTAAAAGATTGGAACTTTATGCATGAAAAAAAAAAATGTAAATAGGACTTATGTAAAAATAAAATAAATAAATAAATAAATAAAATCTATTTGAAGAGTCTATGCTGCAAAGTTGGCTAATTTGGAATCTCCAACCAATTTTCCCATTTGGAAAATGACAAAGCCTTTTCATTTCCAAGAGGGAGTCTATTATAAGATGCACGTACTTTACGTAATTTTGCGTAAGGTGATCTATTTATGGCCATTGTAAAATGGGTTTTTAAAAATTGATGGATTAAATAAACTTTTTATTTTTGTCAGGTTCGCCAAAAATCACAATGATCTAATGGTTGGTTAAAAACTAATAAATAATATATAAAAAAACTGGCTGTGAAAATTTGGTGATATTTTGAGGAACAAAAAAATCATTTTTCTAGTGACATTTTTCATAAACAAACCATTGGATCACTCTAATTTTTAGTGAACATCACATGAATTAAAAAACCATGTAATCCAAATTATCGATTTTTCAAAATTCGTTATGCAATTGACTTTACGTACTTTACACAAGGTGACCTAATGTAAAGTTGTATAAAGTGTATTTTATAATAGACTCCCTGTATTTTCATATATTTACGTGAAAACCCCTCGCTCTGACTATCAAATTGCTAAATTACCAATATTTATATTACGGGTAGGGCTATTTACAGCCCACCATTTTACTTAAGGCAACCCATTTAAAATTTTTATTGGGTCTATTTTACCATTTTCTAACTACAGCCCACTAATCTTTAGACAACCCATTACTATACAAAACAAAAGTTTTAATATACCATAAATGCCCCAAGTCTAAATACTACCCATTACTCTCAATCCTCTTAATCACTAAGCTCTTCAAAACAACAACATCTTCTTCTTCTTCTTCATGTTCTTCTTCTTCCACCGCCATCAAATGCTACCACCGCAGCCATGGCAACAAAAGACTGCGGCAACCACAGCGACAAACGCAAAAAAAAACCTCAGCTCCCAATACCCCCAACTAAAACATATTACCCAAAAGCTTTCATTTTAGTTTTTTTTTTTGTATATTATTGATAAACATTATATTTGAATTAAACATGCTTCAAAACATGAAAAATAGCACTCTATAACCATTGTGGTGTGATGGTGTTACGAAAAAAACTCATATTTCGATTGGAAAATAGAAAAAAAAAAAAAAAAAAAAAAAGT
>JAESVK010000964.1:109196-129867 GCA_017140935.1 Hamamelis virginiana
AAAAAAAAAAAAAAAAAAAAACTGTGTTCGTGTTCGCATTCGGCCTGGTAAGGCCGAATATTAAGCTTTAGTATTCGGTAAGCCAACACCGAATGTGATGCTTTAGTATTCGGTAAGCCAACATCGAATATGAAGATATTCGGTAAGCTAATGCCGAATATGTAATTGTTAAATATTAAAGCTTAATATTCGGTGTTGGCTTACCGAATACTAAAGCATCACATTCGGTGTTGGCCTACCGAATATTAAAGCTTCATATTCTGCCTTACCAGGCCGAATGCGAACACGAACACAGTTTTTTTTTTTCTATTTTTCGATCGAAATATGGGTTTTTTTCGTAACACCATCACACCATAATGGTTATAGAGTGCTACTTTTCATATTTTGAAGCATGTTTAATCCAAATATAATGTTTACCAATAATATACAAATAACCCTAAGACAAAAGTATTGGGGGTAATATGTTTTAGGTTTGGTGTTGGAATAATATGGTGTTAGAGGTAATATGGGTTGCTTATAGTATTTATATTATGTAATGAGTTGTATTTAGTAAAGAGTAAAATGGGTAATTTAATTAAAATTTTATTGTGCTGCCTTTAGTAAAAATACAAATGGGTGGATTGTATTTTGAAAATGGGCTGCCTTTAGTAAAAGGTGGGTGGTAAATAGCCCTACCCTTATATTAAAGCCCCTCGACCATCAAATTACTAAATTACCCTTGGCATACGATAACCCCTGACCTTACACTCAAAACCCTAACCAAGCTCACTGACTTCACTGCGTTTTTCTCTTTTCCTCTGTTTGTAATCTCCATGAAACCTCTGCAATCGTTGAGCTTTATATAAACATATACATATATATATATATATACACACACACACAGACGCACATCTTCAGAGGATCAACATCAATGGCGTCACAAATGGCGATCTTTGCACGAACACGAACGCGAACGTTGGTCAAAACCCTAACAACCCACGATCCCTTCAAAACCATCACCACCTTCACCTTCCTCTCACAAGAACCCCAACTCGCCACCGAGTCAACTCAATCCTCGTCAACTCCACTCCCTCCTAACCCGGCCTCAGGAAGTCCTCTTTACCAAGAGAATTGGCGAAACCCTATCCCTAACTCGCCCCTAGCTCAGTCCCTAATACCTCTAGGGTTTCTAAACCAATCGCCTTCTTCTAGACTCCAAGCTCTGTCACAGACCCTAGACGTGCAGAGCCTGATGAATGTGTTCGCTGATTGGATGACGTCGCAGCGGTGGGCTGATATGAAGCAGCTGTTTGAGTTTTGGATTCGGTCGCTGGATAAGAATGGGAAGCCGAATAAGCCTGATGTGAACTTGTATAATCATTACTTGAGGGCGAATTTGATGATTGGTGCATCTGCTGCTGTGCTTCTGGATCTGGTAGCTCAGATGGAGGATTATATGATCACGCCCAATACGGCGTCATTTAATTTGGTTTTGAAGGCCATGTATCAGGCAAGAGAGACCGAGGCCTCGGTGAAGTTGCTTGAACGGTTAGCAGTTGTATATTCTTATTCTTATTCTTATACACACACATTTGAGCTGTTAATATTATTTTCTGTGTCTGGAAAAATGTTGTGTTTCTGTTCTATATTAATGGAGAGTTTAGAGTTTTAGTTGTAGGTTTTTGAGTTATGTATATTTATACGTATATGGAGTGTATTATTCAAATGTGTGTTAAAGAGATTATTTTGAGCTGATTATAGTGTTCCCTCTACCTGTTAAACTGCTTTGGGGCTGTTCTGTAGAACTGGAGAGTGTAGTTATTGTTATACACTTAATTTTATTTTGGATTTTTCAATTATTTTTCTTGCACATGAGTATGATGGATACTAGCTGTTAAAGTGTTTTAATCCTTGAATCAGCTCATTATGTAATATGATTTCAAAATGTATTTTAATGGTGCCAATCAAAATTTGGGAAGAAAGAAAGAAGAAAATGAATCTGGGGAGATTTGCAACGATGGTATTTGTAGCAAAACCTTCTTGGGTGATTGAATACAGACTAAGACATGAGACAAGAATGTAATGAAAGTTATGAAACCAGTTGATTTGTGCAGGGAAGATTGACCAGGGATATGATTTTTTTTTTGCCGGGTCCATTGGTGAGAAGGTTTAGAGAGAGTTTTCAAAACAGGTTTTATGAACTTAGAAAATACTTATAAAGTTCCGATAGGTTGCAGGACGGATAATTATGTGGGTTTTGGAAATCGAGGGTGTATCAAATAGATATACGATGTAATTAATGGCATGTATTGAATGATTTGACTGGGCATATTGCAGAATGGGATCCATGGCGTGTGATATATGTTGATGACAGGTTTGTAGTTCACAAAAACAGATTTGGGATGAGTGCTAATTGCTAAGTTAGGTCCTAGATCTATAGAGACATGCTTTAAATATTGAGAGTTTTAGGATAAGCAAGAGTAAAATTTAATGTATGGAATTCAATTTTTGAATTATTAGGAGTAGTAACGAGGGAATGGTGAAAGATTGGCAGTCAAGAGATACTAAAAAATGACAAGTTTTGGTGCCCTCAATTGATCATTAATAAGGAGGGGTGGATTGAAGACCACGTCCATTGAATTTAAAATTTTATAATATGTCTCAGTACGAAGTTTTGATGCTATGTAGTTTTGGGCAATAAAAAAAGGGTACCCATAGAATGAGGTATTAATAGGATGTTGATATGGATGAGTGGTATGACAAAAAATATAGTATTCGGAATGAACTGTTTCAAAGAAGTTAGAGCAGCACCAATGCTTGTTTTAATTGCTTTCATTTAGTTGAAATCTAATCTTAAACATAGAGGTGCTTCATGCTTTAGATAAGATGTTGATGTTTTCTGATTTGGCCCTGAATTGTTTTCATCCGTAGGTTGACCCACTTGTTGAACTTCTTGGGTTCGTGATCAAGAACTCATTGTTGGTTGGGTCTTGATAGGTCTAATGGAATGGGTTCAGTCTAATATTCCCACTGCCAATTTATTCAATGGTATATGATCAAACACTCTTTTTAATGGGTACTTTGCTAACAAAACTGGAATTGGTGCAACTCACTGAATTGGAAGCCTTTGCACAAGTTGTTCCTTTCTCAATAACGATTTACTTTTGAAGATTATTGTTTTGACAATTTTGTCACTGCTGCTGTTTTGTTTATTTTATGTTTATTTTACAATTAAAAGATTAAATTGTGCTTGTGAGGTGATATTACAAAAATTGGACAACCGAGAGGCACAAATATGTGACTCATACATAAGGCAAACAAAAACAAAAAGAGGACTAGCAATCAATAAAGAAAGGAATTAGAATTCCTGCAACACCATTTACAATGGAGCACCAAGATACCATAAAAAGTACTATGCTATGCTACTGTCTTCCAGGAAGCCATAGAGTTTTCAAACATGATGTGATTAATCTCCTTTGATACGGCCATTATTATTATTATTTTTTTGCCGGGGGGGGGGGGGGGGGGGTTGTGGGGGAGGGGGGGGGCGAGGAGGGGACAGCCACGGGTTTTGTTACTTTCTTTGAACATGCCTTCGATTGTCAAGTCTTTAAGCTGTTAAGGGTGAAGCCACAGAATCTGAAGGCGGGATAGACAAAAGCTTCAAGCTTCATATGTCCATGGAGGGGACAGCCACGGGTTTTGTTACTTTCTTTGAACATGCCTTCAATTGTCAAGTCTTTAAGCTGTTAAGGGTGAAGCCACAGAATCTGAGGGCAGGATAGACAAAAGCTTCAAGCTTCATATGTCCGTGGATTTTATACTAACCTCACTATGTGTTTTATATTTTATTTGATTCTCTTCTGCCCACCTGGAGGGGCTGTGTGAAATACTGAAATAGCGAAGTTTTTGAGACTATTTGGAATTTTGATTATTCGTGTAAATAGATTGTTTAACTTTATAATACTTCACAAGGTTTTTTCTCTTTAGTTTGGAAATTAGTCTCCCATGTACATGCGCTCGTATTTACACACACACATGTTTATGTGTATGCATCCATATTCAGATGTTACATTGACTTTTTGATGGATCAATCTTTACTTCATTGATATCAGGATGCTGCAGACAGGGAAAGAATCTCTGCCTGATGATGAGTCATATGATTTGGTTGTTGGCCTGCTGTTTTTGACAGACCAGATAGATGCTGCCTTGAAATATATAGATTTGACTTTAAAATCTGGTTATATGTTGTCAATGAAGGTGTTTACAGAATGTGTGCGAAGCTGTGTTGATCAGGGGAGGCTTGATACATTGGTATCAATTATAGAGAGATGCAAGGTATATGGCTGATTTAATTGATTCTTAAAATTAATGTGAGGAGATGCACTTTTTGTTTTATGTTCCTTTTGTGTGACATCTTTTTTCCCTGGGGTGTTATCAGACAATGGATCAGAACAAAGCTCTCTGTCCTAGCTGGAACTTGTGTAACTATATTGCAGAAGTTGCAATGCAAGATGATAATAGCAAGTTAGCTTTTTATGCCCTGGAATTCATGGCTAAATGGATTGCTCGGGGTGAGATTGCAAGGCCCCCTGTTCCGCTTTCCGTAGATGAAGGACTGGTCGTGTCAGCTCTTGGAACTGCTGGTAGGACCTACAGTTCTACTCTCCTGGATGCATCATGGGCAATTCTACGACGCTCATTGCGTCAAAAGAAGGCCCCTAATCCAGAATCTTTCCTTGGGAAGATTTATGCCCTTGCGTCATTGGGAAATCTGCAGAGGGCTTTTAGTACCCTGCATGAATTTGAGACTGCTTACGGAAATTCTAGAAAAGAAACTGAGGAGGATTTATTCTCTCCATTCACCTCTTTATACCCATTGGTTGTGGCATGCTCCAAGAAGGGTTTTGAGACTTTGGACTCAGTATGTCTTTCTATCTGTGAAAGTTGATATTTAGCCTTCATAATTCATACAAATTGTATATTAATCTAGTTTTTATGTTCTTACTGTACGTTGTTTTGTTGCTTTTCCTTTTGAATTTCTGCAAAATGAAGTTAAAATTATTCTTCTTTTTTTTTGTCTTAAATATTATTTTGCATCATTTTGATTAGTCAAAAACAAAATTAAGACAAATAGTAAATACATACCCACTCTCCCTGCCCTTTTTAATGTCTTGTGTGAGAAAAAAATCCAGCGATACTTTTAATTGAAATGTATTTTAAAGAGCCGCATAACATAAAGGGGCATTTATCTGCACTGCATCTTAATGTAGATTTTTTGTATTAAACCATTAAGAAATGCTTTGAACTGTTCCATGGGACACGCATTGAGCATTTATATCAACAACATTATGATCTAGATTTTCTTTGTGTGTTTTATTTTGGGCTGTTTGACATGTGTCTGCCTGATTGCACGTGTGTTTCTTGCATCAACATGGTCACATTTATGTCAAATTTCTGGTTTTTTGATGTCACTATATCAGACATTGACACTTGTTTTTGTGTCCTTCCTATTTGGGTAAGGAAAAGAAGTGATGTAAATCACGGTTTAAAATCGTCATTGCATTATTACAAGCTTGGATTTACTGTTGTGTTACAAATTAAGCATTTTGTTGTTTCAATTTTCATGTGCTGTTCTAATCAAGGAACATGCTAGTGTACCTCAACTTTGATATACTATCCCACTGTAGTTGATTATGTGTATGTATGACATGTCTTGTTTAAACATCCTGAACATATTATTTATTTATTTTCGTTAATTGTTGCTAATCTGCATTGTAAAAATATTTCCCAGGTCTATTTTCAACTGGAGAATTTGAGCCGTGCAGATCCTCCTTACAAGTCTGTTGCTGCTCTGAATTGTATAATTTTAGGTTGTGCAAATATATGGGACCTTGATCGGGCCTATCAAACTTTTGAGGCAATCGGTGCCAGTTTTGGATTGACCCCTGATATTCATTCATACAATGCTTTGATGTATGCTTTTGGGAAGCTCAAGAAGGTGAATAATTTTAGGAATGGATACCCTTCCCTCTCGTGTAATCTGTCATACATCCATTTGCACGCACGCACATGCACATGCCTGAGATCAACTGTGCATCATGACATTTTGCTGCATACACCATACATTTTTCCATGGTGGCAATGCATGCGGTAACCTTCCCCTTGAAATTACCCCAACCCAAAATCTAACCCATGGCCAGGGTACTGTAGTATTGTTGATCCGTTCAAATTTTTTTTTCAGAAGTTATGATGGGTTCTTGGGACTGATTTTTAATGTGGGGATTAATTAAGGAGCAGTTGAAACCAGTATTTCTTTGGGGCCCACATTCATGCCCATGTGTTGCAGAATGGCATGATGCAAAGTTAAGGCTGCATATGCATGCATGCACACTAACATGCAGAAGCACTCTCAAACTGCTTGCTTTATTCTATAACAAAAGTGGTTTTTCCTGTGACAGACTTTTGAAGCTTCAAGAGTGTTCGAGCACTTGACAAGTTTGGGTGTTAGACCAAATGCAATGTCATATTCAATGCTTGTTGATGCTCATCTCATCAACCGAGATCCAAAAGCTGCTTTGTCTGTGATTGACGAGATGGTATTTGCATTCTTCCTGTGATTAAAGTAGCTGGCTTTTGTTTCTGCATTCTGGGTAGGCATCTTATGCAAACTAGCTAATGTGTGGCATGCAAATCAATGGGCAGGTAACTGCAGGATTTGTACCATCAAAAGAGACCCTAAAAAAAGTCCGAAGGCGATGTATTCGAGAGATGGACTATGAGAGCGATGACCAGGTGGAGTCCCTGGCTAGAAAGTTTAAAATTCGAATGGGCACTGAGAATCGTAGGGACATGCTGTTTAATCTTGAGTATAGCACTGAATACGTCTGAAAGGTAAATTCTGATGCACAGGAGGAATACCTGCGTAAAGCAGAACATGTGCTTGTTGGCTATGCAGTAAATTTTGGCATCGATCATTGCTATATTTTATTGTCTCATTTAGATCCCACAGGCCAAGAATTTTGATGATGTGATGGTCACAAGTATCTTATTTCACAGTTCAGAAGACCATATCTGCTTGAAATCATCTATTTGTCATTTTGTTTCCAGTTTGGACAATTGGTTTCCTTGCATGGATTGCCATCCTTGATTTGAAAGACCATATGCCACTTGGTCTCATTAATAACATAAATGCTGAGTGCTTTAAATAGGATGTTTTACGTTAACTGTGCATTGCAGCATTAACTTCTCTATGTGCTCGCAGGTTTGCTTATCTTTGTTCGGGACATCTGAAAGCTGACAAATTTCACCCACTAAGTTCCCGTATTGCCAACATTTTTTTTTCTGAGGAAACCTTCATTCAAGTTTGTAAATTATATAATTGTACTCAAAATTTGAGTTTGGTAGGATTAGGGTTAGGATCATGTTGTTATTGTCTTTATTTTTATATTCTTTTTGAGCTTTCTGAGGAAAACCGAGGGGGCAGTGGGATTTTAATTTATGTGGGACGAATAAACGTAGGACCATCCATATTTATTGAAGATTTCTAGGGAAAGTTTTTCTCCTACTTTGGGACATCTTTCATCTTGCCTTACTGTTGGAATGATTATAATTTAGTACATAATACCTGCTCAACTGTTGTGATCGATTTTCATTTTTCATTTTTCATTTTTCATTTTTTGATTTTCTTTAAAGAGCTTGTAAAAGATGAAGAACAGTGTCAAACGTGGAAACTACTTTAGCAGTAACTGTTTAGCAGCCCATGCCATCTATATGATGAGCACAGAGCAAACTATTCTCGTGGCTGGTATGACTAAATCTGAATGGCGCAGCCACTTCAGCTAGTAAACAAACAAAAAGAGAACTTTTCTCTTGTGAGAATTCTGTGGTTGAAGAAGTGTTGAACTAGTTTGGCTTAAAAGTTATGCTGGTGGGAAAGAATCAGTTCGCTTAATGACTGAAACGCAAGGACCAAATTGTATGTAGGTGCTTTTCAATTACAACAGCAAAACAAAATTCAAAATGATTTTATAAAACTCGGGATGAAGCCATCTTTAACATTTGATCTTATTCTTTTCTCTGTTTCCGACTGAGAACTTTAGAAGTCAGACAGGAGAATTCAAATAGAGAGCATTATCTCCGTCAAAAATAGCCCACTGAAAATATTCCAACTTTGTCAAAAGATGAGTTTCTGGAGATCCCGCAAGGAAACTTTGATAAGGATCTTCATTATTATTACCCTTGTCATAGGCAGGGTTCCGCATGGTCAGTTAATCCAACTGCATACTCCTATGATGCGGGGGCTGAAGCAGCCTTCTGAAATGGTAGACAAAATTTG
Source organism: Hamamelis virginiana (assembly GCA_017140935.1). NCBI lineage: Eukaryota > Viridiplantae > Streptophyta > Magnoliopsida > Saxifragales > Hamamelidaceae > Hamamelis > Hamamelis virginiana. The sequence goes on from JAESVK010000964.1 coordinate 117,514, forward strand.
TAAGTCCAATTCAAAAAAAAAAAAAAAAAAAAAAAAAAAAAAAGGCTTGTCCAAAGGAGGAAGAAGTATAAAAAGTACCATTTTAATATTATCCTTGTATTTTTCCTTATGTTTATCAAAGGGCTAACAATGTGGCAAAGAGGGCCAACAATATGGCAAAGCTGGTTGATGTTGAAATTGAAGACATGGGTGTAAAGGTGAATATTAGGAAAATCTGCACCAATGGCCCTTGGGCTATGTACCATAGATCTGATGGCATAACCTAATGCGTAAAGAACATAGCCCCTATGCTGTATATAATGGACCTAAGTTATGCAAGAAACAACCACCTTTACAAATGTACCCTAGAGGACGTAAATTTCCTTAAGCATGTAATCCATGGCTAAAACATGTGTGGGTGGATTTTCCTTTGCATCCAGTTGCCCAAAACAAAGGGACAAGGCAAGACCATGTGAGTCGATGATTACACAAATGAAAAAGTAGAGGCTGATAAAAACTCACCCGTTTTTGCTCTTCAATGTTTGCCTTTATTAGGGAGTACATGGCAACACCAGCGATTGCTATTGCAGTACCAATTCCAGTCTGTGTGGAGATCCTATTGCCTGTGATTTTATAACCATCAGAATACAAGAGCATAAAAGTAGAATACAAGAGCATAAAAGTACAATAACTGTGGAAGGCTCATAAGCATCCACAAAAGTTGAGAAAATTTTTTTTGGACATGCTGAAAAGTGTAGAGTTGGAGATACAATAGACATAATTCCACGACACAACAGATGGAAAGAAAAATAAATATTTCATTAATATTACAGGTTCTGCCTATTGTATCTATTACAATTAGCATTCAGGGGATTATCATCTTTAACCTCAATGTCAGATTTGGCAACCATGGTTGTTGAAAAGTATGGGGCAAGCAAAGCTCAGTTTTAGCCAACTCAAAACAGACTTAATGGAGTCTTCAAATCCATACATTTGGGCAGGCCATGTATTAGCTAACCTATTCTAAACCAACAACATATATAGCACTACTAATGTTCATTTGGGCTCTAAAAATGTCCTTGCAGAAAACCTTTTGCGATACCAGAAAATTACTTGTCTAAATCTGAATATCAAACATACAAGTAGAAGCAATGAGCACTCACCGAATACCACAATTGAGAACCCAATCACAAATACTCGTTTCAACACATTTCCAACAGCATGTGTAAGTGGTGCAACCCGTTCCAAAGTGTTAGTAGCAAGCTGTAATTTGTAAGCATAAAAGTTAGTGAAAAAGAAAAGGTGGTACAAGTGTACAACAAAGTCCTATTCCTATATATTAAAAGCTGGAGGCAGATAGCATTTTGTGCTGTTCAACCAAATGCAATAACCATCAGACACCTACACGAGTACACATGGTGTCTAACACAATAGCCCCAGAGAGGGTCACATATTAGTTAACACATTCATTCATTCAATACAATAATTTGTAATACAAACATATTTATTGCAGATATTAGCTATTTATGTCCATATGTGTAATATATTATTTTTCCCTTCTTTTTCCTACATTGTCTATTGATATGATAGGTTCTCCACATTTATGGAGGGCCAACTCCAATGGCTGTCATGCTAGACAGAAGCTCCAAGTACAAGAAATTCAAAATTTCCACCAAGATTTCAACTGATGTAGCAGCTTCTGGAAGTATATCCACATGTACAGAATCCCCACAAATTTCAATCTCAAATAAAAAGAAATTATTAAAAAACATAGTAATAACTATTATCATAAACATAGGGCGATACTCCAATTATATCATGGGGCAAACACAGAAAAAGGTTGAAATCAATCATTAAAGTGAAAAGGCCGATAAATGAATCAGCTCCAATTGTAGCATGGGGTAAACACAAAGGTTGAAACCAATCACTAAAGTGAAAAGGAAAACATTATGACATTATCAAACTCCACGTTTTTATGTTTCTTTTGATTGAATGAGCAGCTAAAAATGGCTTGTCTATGCATACCTGATTGTAGAGATGATAAAACATTCCAATCCAGAATAGATCGGACAAAAACTTGTAAAGACCCACTTTCGCGATTGCATCCCTAAAACCATATTGCATCAGCCGGGGCCCCTCAATCTGAAAACATAACAAGACCATCCAATGATTTTATGTAAGAATTTTTATAAAGAAACATGAAGTCAAGAGTTCATCCAGTCTTTGTGATAAGTCAACTTACAAGTACTGCCGGTGGGATACAAAACACAAGGGCAATTATTGAAATGTAAGCATACAAATTTGTACTGTCCATTCCTGTCTGATAAAATAAAAAACTATGTAAAATACATGGAGTGAGGAAAAAAAAAACCACGAAAGAAATAGATATGAATTTCATCAACTTATATCCCAAATTCCTATACTTCAATCAATTTATTTATCCAAAAAATAATCCTGTTCTAGATATTCTACAAATTCAAACAAAAAAATCTTGATTGGCTGAAACAGAATGAGTATAGCAACAGGGGCTACAAAATCTGGATTTACTTGGAAATGAATTATCATAATAATTCTTCTTTCATATATCTTATCTGTTTTGTTGTATGGCTGACTTCACCAAACATTGCATAGTTTATAGTAAACTCTAATGGAATGTTTGGACATCCCTTGAAAATTGAATCAGTATATTGCATTTTACATGAAATTTGACAGAATGGAGAGACACTCAATCAACTCAACTCAACTCAACAAAGCCTTATTGCAGAATAAAGCAGAAAAGAGGTCATTTACTGAAATCCTAAAATGCCCTTATTTTAAACAAGTCATGAACAATGGATTTACTTAAATGCCATCAAAATCACATTTGGCTCAAGGCAAATCCAGTGTAAAACTCATCTGGCTCGTTCAATTTCTAGAGAATGTCTAAAAGCCCCATTAGTAGTTTTTAAGAAATTAAAATAACAATCTTTAATTTTACATTTACTTCTAAAGAAGTCTTATTGCGTATGGTTTGACTCAAAGCCTACTCTCTCCCACGTATTCATTCTGATATTAAAAGACGATTTCATGAATGCATCAGATTTAGACATGGATGAGAAATGGCCAAGTAAATTCAATAGGGGGAAAATGGGAAGCATGCAAAAGTATCTTCCTCTCATACAAACTTCTTACAAAAGATGAAACTATCCACCTTACATGGTTCAGACCTCGCAACATGGCACTTAATCCAGGGAACCAAACTCTCGTGGCTTATAGAATGAAAAGAACTTAAACCACTGAGCAAGGATTACAATTCCTGAAAGATCTTACCATTGCTTTCTTGGAATAGATACTTCTATAAGTAAATGAAATATTTGAGATCATTGCACTGATGAAACCAGTCCAGTTGAAAGACAGTTCAGTTAGTGATGCCATTGATACACCTAAAAAATAAAGTCATGGATCACATCAGTGAATGAAATATAGAAAAGAACTTCAATTTGTATTAAAATTATAGTGGTAGATTGGCATTGGCAGGCTTAATGATGTGGAAAATGCTGACATTACATCATAAAAATAATAACCTCCTATGCCAACTTTTTTATTCAAATACTTGAAAAGAACATATAAACATGGGTATAGATGCACGTGTGTATATATGCATTTTTTTTCTTAACAAAATTACTGTCACGTCTAAGTAATATGCCCAACATGATGGGTTTTAGAAAAATGAAATGTTTCCTTTCACAATAAAGAGACTTAGAAGGGAAAGAAAGAAGATGAAAGTCCAATGACTTACCAATAACAACAGGGGCCAATGATAGCCATAGGGACAAGGGAATCTGGTGGCCCAAAACAAACTGAGAAGCAGCAGCATTGAAGAATGGCTCCAGGGCTGTAAAAATAACATCCCGGGGGGGTAGAAAAAAGAGTTAGAAGCTACAAATATCATATACTTGATTGTCCCACAACATTACAAAACTGTTAAGCTACTTATCAAAAGAAGAGGCACAAGCCCAAGTTATACCTTATGAAAGATAGGTTGAATAACGTTAGATGAAATACCAGAAAAATAAACATGTTAAAGTCAAGGAAAAGCTTGTTAATAGTATTATTTACTTGTAATTCTATTCTTTCAAACATCCATTACTTTGAAACTTATCCAGGACCAAATTTAAAAGATAATTAATCATAAATATCTCCATAAAATCATTTGCACCACCATCACCCTTTGTGTCCACAAAGGAAGACAACAAGCACAATAAATTTTCACTCTTGATAAATGTAGGAGGGGGTCCACCTCTAACACAAACAGGCTGCTTGAGTATTAACAGGCCCCAGCTCTAGAGTATCCAAGGGACATCAATAATCATGAAAACCAGACAGCATACTTCAAGCTGAAAATATGATATAGCCAACTAACACCAAAAGTTTGTAGCCCTCATGGTTTCTATAATGCGATGAAGAAATGTAGATTCACACACACATGGAGAGAAATGTCCATAGATTTGGAATTACCAACCCACAAAGAGAATATCAATACAAAAAGTTAGGTTAAATAGATTTGCAGATTCTATACCTTTGATGGTATGTGTAAAAGACACAGCAACAGCTGCAAATGATACATTAGACATGACATGTCCGAGGGCATGACAGAATGCAACTGGAGTGAGGAGTGCCAAGAGTTGCTTATTAATTGGCTGGTTACATGGAAAAACTATTAAGTCAATAATGCAAGCCATAATGTGCCTTGAGGTTCAAAAATGGTAAGTGCATAAACTGAAACTTACTGCACGTTTTGGTAGACCAACAGCCCAACTGACAAGACAATACACCACTCCAACTAGGAGATGTACAACAGAAACAAAGCTGCAAAAAGAGGGACAAATCTTCTCATTATGTGGGGTATGATAATTGTTAAAAGGGACAACTATAGGATGAACAAAAGATATAGAAGCAATGCAGCTTATACTAGGCTAATTAATGTAGGTAAATGATATGGATTATGGAATCCATGCATGTCTTAAAATGATGAAGTCGTTTGGCAAAGATGACTTAATTTGGATATGAGAAATAATTGTACAGCTTCTCATCATTGTGTGGGGTAAAATAATTTATTAAAAGCGACAACTATGGGATGAGCAAGATATAGAAGCTATGCAGCTAATATACTGGGAAAATTAATGTATTAATGTAGGTACATGATATGGAATCCATGCATGTCTTAAAAGGATGAAGTCGTTTGCCAAAGATAACTTACTATGGATATGGGAAATAATTATACACCTTCTTGTTGAGTATATTGAAGATGACATTTAAGAAGTACCTGCATTAAAAAAAAAAAAATCCATAGAATGATCAGCTAACAGGGTTAATATGAAATATTCTAGTTGATAGAATAGATCAACTAGAAGTGAAGCACTATGAAACTATAATTACATTATAAATACTTTATTGAATGTTGCAAGGGATGAAGCACAGTTTGAAGTCCAATGAAATACATAAATAAATATAATCAAATTGACAGGAATGTTAAGTTCAGGTCGACCTACATCAGGTCACCTCAATTACTACCATTTGCATATTATATTTTGAAAAACCGACCATTGGATTTGATGCCTCTCTTATGTATGTCATTTCTGCCAAAAAACACAGTGATCCAACAGTCTGTTTCAGAAAAAATAGACGGTGAAAAAATGGTGACATTTTGAAAAACAAAAAAGTCACAGTTTTTCACCCTGACATTTTTCAAAAACTAACCACTGGACCACTGTGACTTTTGGCAGACATGACATACATAAGAGGGATATCAAATCCAACAGTCGGTTTTTCAAAACATAATGTGCAAATGGTTGTAATTGAGGTGACCTGATGCAAAAGTCGACCTGACCTTAACATTCCTGATCAAACAGAGCATTTAGGCTTGAATTGACCCCTTGTAACCTGAAATATTCTTCGTGAGAGAGAATTTTAGGATTTGGCGAATACTTTAGCGTATTTATGAAAACTGAGTTCTTAATGACCAATTCAAACAGCTTGTTCCAAAAAAAAAAAACACCATTTTCCTCGAGTTTTAGGAACCATAAAGTAAAAAACAAAGGATTTCTTTAACTGCTAAGCTACAAAAAGAAAAGGCATAATCAAAATGCACGCCCACACAGAGAATGACAGAGGCATAATTAAACAAAGAACATGCGCGCGCGCGCACAAATAGCATAATAACAATTACACAAATGATAGCTTACCACATAAAGAAAAAGAAACCAGTAATTAACGCGGGAAATCTCTCCGCAAAGCTCTTCGAAGGCTTTGTAACCCTGCAATTATAAGTACATTATCATACAAAAAGAAAAACAATTTTAAAAAATTTCATCAAATTTCAATTGAAAAAAAAAAAAAAAACAGAGACTGGTAATAACTCCAACCCATCCGATACTTCAATCTCTTGACCATCCGCATCAGCAGCTGCAGCCGCCGGAACAACAACTTCAACGGAGCCCCGCCACCTCAACGGTTGACTCCAGCCGGAAAACCTCAATTCCTGGCCGGAGAATTCAACAGGAGCCAGAGTCTTTCGACTCTCCGGCAGCGGCGAGAACGGCAAGCGTGAAGCTCCGGGAAGAAGTGATCGAGTTCTGAGAGTAACATAATTAGGGGAAATTCCATTTGGAGACAAGTACAGAGACGAAATTCGAGAGCGATGAATTGAAAGACTGTTTGGGTTAGCAATTGAAGCCATTATAAATTAAACGAAACTAAAGCAAACAGACTGTATACAATGAACACTCCTACTAAGCTAAAACAAGTATGAGATTTCGATTACGAAGCTCAAACGATGAACTTGAACTGGTAACGAATTCTTAGTATACAAAAATACATCGAGATGAAAACAAAAACGATAAAATCGAGGAGTGAAGAAAGCAGCGGAGATACCAGAGAAAACTGTTTTTGTTTTTTGTAATTTCGAAAAACAGATGTTTAAAATTGAAGACACGGAGTTTTCAGAAACTGGAAACGTGTGCAACAAAAACCCTAAAAATTAATTTATTAGTGATTTATTGAGTTAGTGAAGATGAGAAGTAAAAAACACAAGTGGAGTGAGAAACAAAAGATGATGGCTTCACTGTAACTCAAAAACCAGCTTCAAATGAAGTTGAGGAATCTCTGAAAGTGTAATTGCTTGAGAATCTCTAATGCGAATGGCTTCTGAAAATTTAGGGGGAGGGGATCTGAACTCGTCAGCTCATGAAGTTCAATAATGGAGAGAGTGTTTAGAGAGAGAGAGAGAGATGGAAAGTACAGAGTTGGTTTGATTCATTTGTCTTCAAGCGTGAGTTCCCCCCCACCACTGCTGTTTTATGCTTTTTAAAGTTATTTGTGATAAATTAGTACGGAGTTTATGCTTAATTTTGGTGCTTCAGCTTAGCAAATTAATTAATTAATTAATTAATTAATAATGACAGATGATGTAATTTGGTGCTTTAGTGCTTGTTCTAATAAAATTACTTCTCTTACCAATTAATTTATCATTTTTTTTATTAATATTATTGGGTATAGCATTGACATTTTAGAATAATAGGATTACAAATGAGTCAAAAGAATTAAATCAGAAATGACAAGTTGAGTTAACTTCGGCCAAATAGTAAGAGTGAGTGTCAACGAAAAATTTTCTCAAACCAATTTTGAATAGTATGATTTTTTAGAAGTATTAATAAATTTATTAAGTTAAGTAGTACTCCATTATAATTTAATTTGAAAAATTAAGTTTGAACTAATTCTATTATTGAATTCAAACAAACTTACAAGTATTGTCAACCTGAACCCTTTATTCATCTTATGACTCGGACAGGATGATTAACATATATAGTCAAGGTTATAAAAAAACAAATTAAGGTCAAACTTTATATTTTGATTTCATTAATTTGTTGAACTAAGCTCGAATAGAATACTATTCTACTCGATAAGTTCATTAATATTCTAAACAATTAAACTATTCAAATTCTATTTTGGATTGTTCAATAAAAAAAAAAATTATTTAAACTCACTAATAAAATAAGTGCTCGTTTGGATTGAGAAATATAAGCCGGAAAAGTTACTTTTGTTATTTAGATAAAAATAGAAAAATAAATAAGTTACTTTTGTTATTAATTTGCAGGAAACTCTTGTGACGTGTAACTTGCCAAATTAATTAGTTGAGTTGGTGGAAGGTACGGCAAGGAAGGGGTGGCGAGTGGCGAATGCCAAAAATGGTTATGACTTGCTGATGATGACGACCATGATGGGTATTGAATGTTAGTTGTTTAGTTAGTTAGTTTGTTGGCCAATGGGGTCATTGAAATTAGAAAAAGCAGCTTTACTTACTTATAATGGACATCAATCTTTCTGGAATTGTAATTATATATATATATATATAAATATAGAAAAATGTTCTAGTGAGCATTTGCTGACTTTAAGCTAAAGTAAGCAAATAACACAAACCCTTGGATTGGAATCTTAAGATGAATAATCCATTAAGTGAATGAGAATCCAATGGCTTGTGTTCTTTGCTGACTTTAGTTAAAGTAAGCATTTGCTAACTAGAACACTTCTAATATATATATACAGTTTGTCTATTACACGGTCGACCGTGTTTAGTTGCACACGGCTGACTGCTATGGACCGTTAGATTAAAGGCATTTCAAAAGGGACAGTGAGAGATTAAAGGCTAAACAAAAAGCACTCAGCAACCATTATTTGGTGTTTCCCTCCAAACAGCCGAAACCATTCCACACGGCCCCCTTCTCCTTGATCTCTCCACGGCGTCCCACTCCGGCGACCGACCGTCCGTCCCTACCGGCGACCGTGAACGACGACCAAGAGGTCACCTGAGCTCACCACTCCGGCGACCCACTCCGGCGTTCTCTCTCTGTCTCTCTCTCTCACGCTCTCACTGCTCAATCTCACCACGGTTCTCTCTCTCGCTCTCACGAAACCCCAAGAGCTCACCTGAGCTCACCACTCCGGCGTTCTCTCTCTGTCTCTCTCTCACGCTCTCACGGCTCGATCTCACCACGGTTCTCTCTCTCGCTCTCGCGAAACCCCAAATTGTTTGGGTCAACAGCTCACCACTCAGGCATCTCACTCAATCACCGCCGTTTGGAAGACCCACCCCGGCGACCCCTTTCAGGTGAACACTCAAACCCCCAATGAGACACTGTGGTTGCTGCTGCTGAATTTAGAATTTTTGTTGATTATGGTGCAGTAATCTGGGTTTTGGGTGCTTGATTATGGCTTGATGTTTCATAATACGCGTTTGATTTGTGGTGTTTTTTGTAGTTACAGTTTGCTGATGTATACACTGCAATCTCGTATATGATGTGTTGCATTTATAATTCCAATTCTTTGAATCGTTATCATTCACAGTTGATCATCTTTGAAACTTAATAAAATATATTGCGATTTTGTTCTTAGTAACTTTAAATTTCCGATTTAATGAACTCCTGTTGATTCAACAATCTTAACTGTTATTCTCTTGTAGTGGGAAAATGTTTTAAGTAAAACTGGCAATGAAACACCATTAACAAAATTTTTAGAGAACCCATTTTCTATTTTGTCATGAGATTGTGATGTTTTCTTCTTTGCTGAAAATTGATGATTTAATGAAACTGATATTGCTTTGACAATCCTAATTAAAACTAGCAATGAAACGCTGTTAAGATTTTTTTTTCCCTTTTTTGACATGTTCCGATATCATTTTTCATAGCTGAAAATTGATGATGTAATGAAACTCTTATCGATTTGACAATTGTAAGTATTGTTCAGCTTTAGAGTCAAATTGAGTGAAACCCACAATGAAACATGCTAACAATGTCTTGATTTGGTCACTATAATACTATTTCAAATATGCAAAATGTAGAAACAATGATAATGAGGTGTCACTTCTGTATAATAATGTTGTATTATTAGGTGCCAAAATTTCATTCTGTATAATAGTCATGCTGGCCTAGTTTTGCGTTCATTAACAATATAATTGAAAAGTGTGCATAAGGTGTTGTCCATTTTTGGGAAGGAAATTGATGTATTATTATTTTATTTTATTTTTTTTCTATTTTAAAGGCGGGGAATTGATGTGCTTTCTCTTCGCCTTATGCAACACAATTAATTTAGGCCTTTGCTTAATTAATCCTTAGGGCCTAATATAGTGGCACCCCAAGGGCTTATTTGCTTTGTGATTTTTTTTTTTTTAATCTTTTATTTTCATTTTCAGCGAAAAATAAAAATTCACGTAAATAACATTTTCCATGTTTTCTTCCATATCAAAATATAGAAGAAAGTATGAAAAATGGAACACATTTTTTGGGTTAAATTTTAAAAATTGAAAATGAAAACTGTGTATAATATTTGAAGGAAAATCAGAAACCAAATATTGTTATCTTTTATTTGATAGCCTTTATTAGTTAAGAAATCATTTGCTCTTTTACTTTTCCTATAAATATGATTAAGCTAAACACATATTATTTCCAAAATTAATATTAATACAAGCTGAACAAATATTAAGATTAGTCATACTCCTTACTATTAGCTAAGCATCTCTTCAATCTAGATTTTTTTTTGAATTCAAGTTTCTTGCATTTCTAAGAGCATAAGTTCCATATATATGTGGTACATGCATTAACATTCTCTTCAAACCTGTTTGTTTGCATAGCTGTAGGTTTACCCATGTGATTCCTAAGAATTGCATGAATTATGAAATTTGGATATAAGTTGTCATGATTGTGCACTATTTAAAGACATATTTGTCTATGTATTTAGGTCTATCATATGGAAATGATGACCAATCTCTAAAGGATGCATTTACCTCCTTCGGTGATGTGGTTGAAGGTGAGTTCCGATCTGCATTGATGCTAGTTATTTGGTATTTTCATGCAAAGCATGTTAAAATTATTTTTGAAAAGGCATGATATAATGATACTAATTTTGTTTTCTTATTTGTAGGCATTGATGACGAAGAAAATTCGTAAGGGATGATCAAGAAGATCATGTCGCTTTATCCATTATTGTAATAGTTTATGGGTTGAAATGGTTGAAAATTGGGTATTGTAAATGAAGAGGTTGAAATGTATAAATATTTTTGGTATTCGTTGAATAGTTGGCGTTTGGGTATTGTATATGGTTGAAAACTTTTTGGTTGTATTTGATTAGGTTGAACTGGTTGAACATTTAAGGTTGATTTGAACAGTTTTAACTGTATTTAACAAGTAGGTTGAAGTTTTTTTGATTCTATTGAATAGGTTCAACAGGGCCATTTTGCTTGAAATTTTATGAGTTGAACAGGTTCAGGTTGAACAGGTTGAATTTGTGTGACTGTTTGTACATGGAAAAAGTCCAAAGTACAGGGGAAACTCTGTCAAATTTTCTGTAAAATTTTCTGATAGAACACTTTTTCCACCATGAGCTACACCAAGCATTCAATCTTAACTAGTCGAGTCTCGAGATCCATGGTCTCAGCCTCACAAGAGGACAACTGTTGAAGGCGCTCCATTGATGCTGCAAATGCATATGTCATCTCAGCATAGCTGCAGGAAAAAACATAAGAACGAAGATTTTCACAATTGTACCAATCAATAGTCTCGTGAGAGGAGGTGTCGTTGTGGATGGACAGTTCGATTCCAGCCAATGAAGAAACACATCCATTAAATTCTGGTACTAGCTCAAAAAAGGGTCTATAATCAATTGACAAATGGTTCAATGCATCGAATGTTCAAAAAATGCCCCTGTTGAACAAAAATGCCAAAGTTCAAATAATGTCAACAAATGCCAAACCATCAACCTTAAATGTCAAAAAATGCACATGTTGAAAAGAAATGCCAAATTTTAAAAAAATGCCAAAAAATGCCCCTGTTGAACATTTTTGTTCAACAGGGGCATTTTTTGGCATTTAAGGTTGATAGTACTCGCATTTTAGGATTTTTTTGAATTTTTGAATTTTTTGGCATTTAAGGTTGATAGTACTCGCATTTTAGGTTTTTTTTTATTTATTTTTGGAATTTCTTGAATTTTGGCGTTTTTGTTCAACAGAGGCATTTTTTGGCATTTAAGGTTGATAGTACTCGCATTTTAGGTTTTTTTTTTATTTTTGGAATTTCTTGAATTTTGGCGTTTTTGTTCAACAGGGGCATTTTTAGGCATTTAATGTTGATAGTACTCGCATTTTAGGTTTTTTTTTGAATTTTGGAATTTCTTGAATTTTGGCGTTTTTGTTCAACAGGGGCATTTTTAGGCATTTAATGTTGATAGTACTCGCATTTTAGGATTTTTTTGAATTTTTGAATTTTTTGAATTTTGGCGTTTTTGTTCAACAGTGGCATTTTTTGGCATTTAAGGTTGATAGTACTCGCATTTTAGGTTTTTTTTTTT
>JAESVK010000964.1:129877-157576 GCA_017140935.1 Hamamelis virginiana
GAATTTCTTGAATTTTGGCGTTTTTGTTCAACAGGGGCATTTTTTGGCATTTAAGGTTGATAGTACTCGCATTTTAGGATTTTTTTGAATTTTTGAATTTTTTGAATTTTGGCGTTTTTGTTCAACAGGGGCATTTTTTGGCATTTAAGGTCTGGAACATATTCTATCAGAAAATTTTACAAAAAATTTGACAGAGTTTCCCCTGTACTTTGGACTTTTTCCATGTACAAACAGTCACACAAATTCAACCTGTTCAACCTGAACCTGTTCAACACATAAAATTTCAAGCAAAATGCCCCAGTTGAACCTATTCAATAGAATCAAAAAAATTTCAACCTACTTGTTAAATAAGTTATAACTATTCAAATCAACCTTAAATGTTCAACCAGTTCAACCTAATCAAATACAACCAAAAAGTTTTCAACCATATACAATACCCAAACGCCAACTATTCAACGAATACCAAAAATATTTATACATTTCAACCTCTTCATTTACAATACCCAATTTTCAACCATTTCAACCCATAAACTATTACAATAATGGATAAAGCGACATGATCTTCTTGATCATCCCTTACGAATTTTCTTCGTCATCAATGCCTACAAATAAGAAAACAAAATTAGTATCATTATATCATGCCTTTTCAAAAATAATTTTAACATGCTTTGCATGAAAATACCAAATAACTAGCATCAATGCAGATCGGAACTCACCTTCAACCACATCACCGAAGGAGGTAAATGCATCCTTTAGAGATTGGTCATCATTTCCATATGATAGACCTAAATACATAGACAAATATGTCTTTAAATAGTGCACAATCATGACAACTTATATCCAAATTTCATAATTCATGCAATTCTTAGGAATCACATGGGTAAACCTACAGCTATGCAAACAAACAGGTTTGAAGAGAATGTTAATGCATGTACCACATATATATGGAACTTATGCTCTTAGAAATGCAAGAAACTTGAATTCAAAAAAAAATCTAGATTGAAGAGATGCTTAGCTAATAGTAAGGAGTATGACTAATCTTAATATTTGTTCAGCTTGTATTAATATTAATTTTGGAAATAATATGTGTTTAGCTTAATCATATTTATAGGAAAAGTAAAAGAGCAAATGATTTCTTAACTAATAAAGGCTATCAAATAAAAGATAACAATATTTGGTTTCTGATTTTCCTTCAAATATTATACACAGTTTTCATTTTCAATTTTTAAAATTTAACCCAAAAAATGTGTTCCATTTTTCATACTTTCTTCTATATTTTGATATGGAAGAAAACATGGAAAATGTTATTTACGTGAATTTTTATTTTTCGCTGAAAATGAAAATAAAAGATTTAAAAAAAAAAAAAATCACAAAGCAAATAAGCCCTTGGGGTGCCACTATATTAGGCCCTAAGGATTAATTAAGCAAAGGCCTAAATTAATTGTGTTGCATAAGGCGAAGAGAAAGCACATCAATTCCCCGCCTTTAAAATAGAAAAAAAATAAAATAAAATAATAATACATCAATTTCCTTCCCAAAAATGGACAACACCTTATGCACACTTTTCAATTATATTGTTAATGAACGCAAAACTAGGCCAGCATGACTATTATACAGAATGAAATTTTGGCACCTAATAATACAACATTATTATACAGAAGTGACACCTCATTATCATTGTTTCTACATTTTGCATATTTGAAATAGTATTATAGTGACCAAATCAAGACATTGTTAGCATGTTTCATTGTGGGTTTCACTCAATTTGACTCTAAAGCTGAACAATACTTACAATTGTCAAATCGATAAGAGTTTCATTACATCATCAATTTTCAGCTATGAAAAATGATATCGGAACATGTCAAAAAAGGGAAAAAAAAATCTTAACAGCGTTTCATTGCTAGTTTTAATTAGGATTGTCAAAGCAATATCAGTTTCATTAAATCATCAATTTTCAGCAAAGAAGAAAACATCACAATCTCATGACAAAATAGAAAATGGGTTCTCTAAAAATTTTGTTAATGGTGTTTCATTGCCAGTTTTACTTAAAACATTTTCCCACTACAAGAGAATAACAGTTAAGACTGTTGAATCAACAGGAGTTCATTAAATCGGAAATTTAAAGTTACTAAGAACAAAATCGCAATATATTTTATTAAGTTTCAAAGATGATCAACTGTGAATGATAACGATTCAAAGAATTGGAATTATAAATGCAACACATCATATACGAGATTGCAGTGTATACATCAGCAAACTGTAACTACAAAAAACACCACAAATCAAACGCGTATTATGAAACATCAAGCCATAATCAAGCACCCAAAACCCAGATTACTGTACCATAATCAACAAAAATTCTAAATTCAGCAGCAGCAACCACAGTGTCTCATTGGGGGTTTGAGTGCTCACCTGAAAGGGGTCGCCGGGGTGGGTCTTCCAAACGGCGGTGATTGAGTGAGATGCCGGAGTGGTGAGCTGTTGACCCAAACAATTTGGGGTTTCGCGAGAGCGAGAGAGAGAACCGTGGTGAGATCGAGCCGTGATAGCGTGAGAAAGAGAGACAGAGAGAGAACGCCGGAGTGGGTCTCCGGAGTGGCGAGCTCAGGTGAGCTCTTGGGGTTTCGTGAGAGCGAGAGAGAGAACCGTGGTGAGATCGAGCCGTGAGAGCGTGAGAGAGAGTGACAGAGAGGGAACGCCGGAGTGGGTCGCCGGAGTGGTGAGCTCAGGTGAGCTCTTGGTTGTCGTTCATGGTCGCCGGTAAGGACGGTCGCCGGTAGGGACGGACGGTCGATCGCCGGAGTGGGTCGCCGTGGAGAGATCAAGGAGAAGGGGGCCGTGTGGAATGGTTTCGGCTGTTTGGAGGGAAACCAAATAATGGCTGCTGAGTGCTTTTTGTTTAGCCTTTAATCTCTCACCGTCCCTTTTGAAATGCCTTTAATCTAACGGTCCATAGCAGTCAGCCGTTTGCAACTAAACACGGTCGACCGTGTAATAGACAAACTGTATATATATATATATATATATATATATATATATATATATATATAAATGTCATCCCCACTCCACCATTACCTATTTGCATCATGTCCTTTTAAGTTTCATGCTCTGAATCTCCCTTAATTTAAAGTTTATATCTCTTGTACATAGAAAAATTCAGGTGAATTTTGTTGGAGCAATTACAGATAATGTTTTGAAAAATTGACTATTAAATTAGATTCTTCACTTTTGAATGTCATGTGTGCAAAAAAATTATGGTGATCCAATGGTTGGTTTTTTTTAAAATCAACTATGAAATTATAATACAAAAAAAGTCATTTTTTTTTTTAATTCTTGACATTTTTCAAAAACCAACCGTTGGATTATTGTGATTTTCTGCAGACATTATATTCATAGAAGAGAATATAATCTAACGGCCAGTTTTTCTGATATATGCAATTAACCAATAGAAATCATCTAATATAACTTTACTTTCAGGTGTGATTTCTCAAATGCACTTAAGAAATAAGCGGCATTTGTATCATTTAAAGTATGAAACTTAAGAGGATGAGTGCCAATGACCAATGATAAAGTGCCAAATGGAATTTGGGGCAATAGGCGCGCAATGCAAGATGTATGCAAAAAAAGCAGCAGAGGCCAGCAAGGGAATTTGGGGTATATTAATGGTCGGTCAGAGTTTCGTAAGCATTAATTATTGGTAGTTGTTGTAGTCACCATCATCATTTATAGAGTTTTTTTATTTAAGAAATGGCATGGCTACAAACACAACCACACGGCACAGTGATAAGAATGCAAAATGCCATATTTTTCTCCCTTAATGTCTAGTCTTTTATACTTATTTGGTGCCTAAATGTACTTATCATTATTTTATTTTGATTTAGGATGCAAATGGAAGCGTTAAATGCAAAACAAAGTCAATTGGGCGATTTTGGACAGTTTCGACATTGCTTCGTAATCTGGGCATAACTCTCTCATCTGAGCTCCGATTGAGATGATTCAAGATGCTATGGAACACCAAGAAAAAGATCTACAACTTTCATGTTTTGAGTTTTGAGAGATACTGTCTGTATCAAGGTTGAAATTGGGCTTGAAGTTGCTGCACCTACACTGTTAACGTTCTGGTACGTTCCTTATCACGCAATTCAAATACGCGATTTATCTGCGGACGTTTTGAGATCTGGTGAACGAAAGTTCCAGCTGGAAACACCACTTTCCTAGTTATATTAGGACTTATTCTTATTTTTAATATATTCCTTAATTAGTCAGATTTGGATATTGTTATTTTAGGATAATACTTAGAATATTTTTAGGAGATTTTGTAGGCATCAGAAAAACAGAATTGAACGTGTTAAAAGGGGGGAGAATTGAGGGGATACAAAGACGCCTCTCCCTCTCCTCTTCTTCAATTTCTCCTTTGAGTTTTCATCATGGTCCTGTGCGGCTAAATTTTCATAATTGGTCGAAGGAAACGGAAGCCTCGGAATCAATAAAACTGTGAGATCTAATTTTTTTTTTAGTGTTTAATTTATGCTTTGAGTATCGGATGTTCTTCTGTGCTTATTTTCATGATTGTCTCGTTTAATTACTAGGAGGCCTACTAGTTCATTATTTGTTGCAATCTACTGCTAGATTAGATATCAAATCTGTAATTATTTGATCCCTCTAATTTGTGAAGCAACTAAGATTTAATGATTTGCTGCATCAGAAATTACTAGATCTTAGGAAGAAAACACTCGACGAAATTAAATGCAACCGCTTGTGCTTGTGTTGTTTAGCTTCATCGATCTCTTTAATTCTTAAGGCTGCTACTAGATTAAACCTTTAGCGCTTGTCTTGGGTTGTTTAGTAGTTAAGGTTAATTAGATCGCTTGTTTTCTAATTAACTGTGACTAAGGAGAGATAGGAAAATAATTCAAACGGTGAATATTCAAAGTATGAATTAATATATACTTGCATCAATGATCAGTTGTAAAATTTCAATGGTGGATGTTGACTTAGACCAAGGTTTGTTCTTTTAATTGATTTCGATACTTTAATTTGAAATGTTTGTTAGTTGTTCTTCTTAAAATTGTTTTCGTTATACTCAAAACCCCCCCATCCTTGTTCACATAGCATAAAACTATACTAAATACTCTCCGTGAGAACGATCCTTACTTGCACCACTACATGTATTTTTAGGAGTATAGGTTTTCTTTTTGGTTGCCTGCGACAACACACCACACAGCCACAACTTCATCAACGTAATCATCATTGTGCTACCATTTCGGCTGAGGTTCTACTCTTCTTATTCAGTGCACTCGAATTACAAATTGAGTGTATTAATTCATACATAAATGATAACAACTAAATATGCTTATTTGAGAATTTTAAAATGTACATAAATTAGGTTAAGGGTTTAGAAAAGTTGAAGTCAATTGTGTGTGAAAATTATTTTTATTGAGGTTAAAGTAACAAGGGACAAGGTTGGATTTTATAATTTTCATTAAACTCACCTTATCCTTGAGCCCATTATTGGGTCCTTGAATACTTGCATCTACTAGCATTTTATTGTCATGTTGACACGTCATTTTTTACCACATCCAACGGCTGTGAATTGTTTGGGATTAATTTGAAGATATATTATTTTTTTATTAAAATTCAACATAAATATAAACCAATTTGATATAATCATCAAATAACAATTAACTACTTAACAAAATAAATAAACAAATATATATATAAGAAATGAAAAAAAAAAGTAAGAAAGGCTGGCTTGTGGGAAAGCACATGAAGACACACTGTCCTAAAGGTACTATTGCCTCCCTACGTATAGGTGATAGCGGCTAACAGTTCTTCAGAGATATGATCTCAATTAGCTCACAGCCAGGTCTTCAGTGGGTACTGTGAACCCGCCACCGCGCGCGCACTTGCTTGTTTTGGAATTGGATTTACTATCATTATAAATTGTAGATAACTCGTTATCCTTCTCTATTTATCATTCTCTTTTATCTACTTGTTTATCATTCTCTATTATTTACTCAAGATCATCCAATCCTAATCATCATTCTCTATTGTGGGAGTCCACTTAGATTGAGTTTTGAAAAAGGAAAGGAGTTTGAGAAAAATTGGGAGTCGCCCCTTATTTTTAAGGAATAAGGAAACCATAAAAGAGTTTTATTTTCAATAAAACAGTGACTCCATATTTTGGAAAAAGCATGGTCTTCGAATCAAAATAGGATTAGGGGGCTAGGTTATGAAGTGGGAAGGTTCCAAGAAACTTCTTGTAGGCACCCACCTCATCCTAATTAAAGGTCTCCTAATTACTTTTTGGGCTTATCAAAATCTTATAACAAACAACCCTAATTATCTAATCAACCAAGAAAATATGAATAATAATACATAAATAATAATAGTAATAAATAATAAAATAAAAAGCAAACACGATCCTAAAGACTTTAGGAGACACACAGTCATCCTAAGGGTGGACTTGAGCCATATTATGCAAAAATACTCAAAACTTTTGACTTAATCATACTTTTTAAACCAAAATAAAAAAACTATATGTATTTAAACAATTCCTAACATGCATTATACTCTAACAAACATTCCTAGAACATGCTCCTACCAACCAAGACATATTTAGCATACTCACAGCATGATAAAAGACTCAAATAAAACACTAAACATAGTTAAACATACTAAACATGTAAAATAGAAAATCAAATATATTCTAAACATGCTAAAGAATGTATGAACAACAAGACTTTAATCCTTAACTAATATGCACAATCTAAACCTACATCTCAATTTAAAACATGCATAAAAAGAAGAAGGAACTAAGACACATATTCTGTAAAAAATCTAAACTACTCTAAACACCCTATCTTTGAACTATGTTATGTAAAACATCAATACATGAACAATGGCGTATGAACCCTTACCCTTTGTTTTCTTCTTCCTTGTTCCTAGCTCTCTCCTTCAAGCTCCCAAGCTCTGGAATTTCGTAGCTATGGCTTTAGGTCCAGTTCTAAGTGTTCAAAGTCCTCTTTAACTCATCACAAGTGATGGATTTGTAGAGGATAAGCCTATATTGATCAATGGCCATCATTAAATCCCTAAAAATTGATCCAAGGGCTCTAATGAAGTCTTCTCATGTTCCTAGGATCTGATTTGGTCGAGCTAGGCCTCCCAAACTGATCCAAAGAGGCTTTGGAAGAGTCCCAAAGTGACTAGGAGTTGAAAACTTGAAAATCTGACGAAATCAGGCAAAATGGCTCGGGTGACCGTCCCCCTAGGGACGGTTGGCCATCCTTCGTGGACGGTTGACCATCCCTAGGTGGACAGTCATCGTGCCTCAGTGCAAAAAATCTCCAATTTTGGGCCTGTCTTAGCCCATCTTGACCCGATTTCGATTTTTTTCGGCTTTTCGGGCCCATTTCAAGTCCAAATTCGACGATTCAAGAACCAAAACGATCTTGATTCGATTCTCCATGTTTTGAGAAGTGTTTGAAGTGAAAATGCATCGACCAAAGTCAAATTTTTAAGAAAAAGTCAATCGATTAGTTGTTTTGGACCTATTAAGGCCAATTAGGGTTTTACAATCCACTAACCAATTGTATTTGAAATCGATTCTACTTCTCAAAACAAGTTTTTGGAAACATTTTGAACACATTTTGAAGTGTTTTAAAGCTTTAGCTTTGACAAAACAACCGAATCCCGGTCGTTCCTGGTTGAAACCCTAATTTGAGCTTTGAAAGGGCATTTTGGGCCTTAAGAGCCAAACATGAGCCCAAAGGCTCAAGGGACCTTGCCACTGATCAAATTTGCTACCAAACATGCCCTAATTATCCATGCCAAAGTCTCGAGACAATCCGAGACCAACTCGAAGGCTTTTAAGCGTTTTTGCGATTCAAAGGACAATACTGCCCCTTAAGTCACAAAAAAGCTTAATCACCTATCAAGTCTGACTCAGAATGCAGTGAAACTTGACAGGCACATTTGGACTCCCTAAAAACTAAATGCAAAAGGAACCGACTCAATCTGACCTAAAAACTTACATGCGATAATAACTTCTATCTAACTGCACAAAAAGGCACAATTGACAATTTAGGATTTCAACACCCTATTTCACCTCAAACTATAAGTAAACACCCATGACTCTACTCAGGGTCAAAAATGGATGTCTACAAGTACGTCCAATGAAGATAAATGAACCAGTCTTCAAAGTTGCCCAAGAAAATTATAGAGAACTATGAAAAATAGAATAGAAGATAGGAAGAAGAAGATTGAAATTGGATTGATACAAATGAGGCTTATAACCCCTCTATTTATAGAACAAAAACTAACCGTTAAACTAGCCTTTATGTTAAACCCATAAATATAAAATAAAATAAAATTAATAAACAAATAACTAGCCGTTACTAGACGTTTACGTAATGGCTAGTGGCTTAAAAGTTTTGAAATTTATTATTATTTCTCAACAATCTCCCACAAATTTCAAAACTTTAAAATATACCTCCATATAAAAAATACAAATATTATAGGACAACTTATATACTATGCAATGGGTATAGTGTCTCCAAGACTTGAACCTATACTTAGTGTTGACAGCTTCCATATGAGAAGTCATAGTGTACAAAGTATTGAACTAGACATCTTGGACCAAACTTCAACATGTCACACACATAGTATTGATATGAGACGTGGTTCGCGGGTTAGAGCTCTTTATGGCCATGCACTGGTATCTGATATCTGTTGACTTTTTTGCTCCTTTTGGAGTGTCCCACATCGGTTGGGATTGTAAAAGTGAGGCAATACCAAGTCTATAAAAGGAGGATTAACCTCCTTAGTTTAACACACCAGTCAAATGCTTAATTAGTAACTTTTGACTTTAGTAAAATTCCTCTATTGGCTTTTTTTTTTTTTTTTGTAAAAAGGGACATTGAGGTGAAAGTTAAAGTTTTACTAGTGGGAAAGCTTTGCGGGTGTATTTGGGGGTGAGGAGAGAAATTGTGTGATTGTAATAATTTTTTGCATAGTGTATTTTCTTCTCTGGGTCTGGTGGTTTTTCTCCTGTTTTGGAGTTTTCCACGTAAATCTTTGGTGTTGTGTTATTTCTCTATTTTTCTTGATATTCCTATAAAGGATAGATCCTAGGGGATGAATTTGGGAGGTCCAAATTCCCAACAACTGGTATCAGAGCCTGGGTTCCTTTAGTGGGTGTAGCTTTGGTGTGGTAATGTGGATATGTACAGTCTAATGAGGTTCTGTCTAGGAGATTGGTATTTAAGCGTGTCCGTTGTGACCCTCCAATCTTTCCTGGGAACTTACTTAATGAGTACTATTCATTTCTAAGGTAAAATTCATCAAGGCTGCAATGTCAGGAAATAGGGCTTCAAATCCTATCAGCTTTAATGTGTGATTGTAATAATTTTTCGCATAGTGTATTTTCTTTTCTGGGTCTGGTGGTTTTTCTCATGTTTTGGAGTTTTCCACGTAAATCTTTGGTGTTGTGTTATTTCTCTATTTTTCTTGATATTCCTATAAAGGATAGATCCTAGGGGGTGAATTTGGGAGGTCCAAATTCCCAACAACTGGTATCAGAGCCTGGGTTCCTTTAGTGGGTGTAGCTTTGGTGTGGTAGTGTGGATACGTACAGTCTAAGGAGGTTCTGTCTAGGAGATTGGTATTTAAGCGTGTCCGTTGTGACTCTCCAATCTTTCCTGGGAACTTACTTAATGAGTACTATTCATTTTTACCGTAAGATTCATCAAGGCGGCAATGTCAGGAAATAGGGCTTCAAATCCTATCAGATTTGATGTGGAGAAATTTGATGGGAGAATCAATTTCGGCTTGTGGCAAGTACAAGTCAAGGATGTTTTGATTCAATCAGGATTACACAAAGCGTTTAAGGGCAGACCAATCCCTGAGGTCAGCATTGATACTAGCTTGACTGATAAAACAAAGAGCGATGAAGATTGGGAGGATCTGGATTTGAGAGCAGCAAGTACGATACGTCTGTGCCTGGCCAAGAATGTTCTTGCAAATATACATGGAATATTTACGGCAAAGGAACTCTGGGAAAAGCTCACAGAGTTGTATCAGACGAAGGGCGTCTCGAATTGGGTGTACCTAAACGAGCAGTTTCATACACTGCAGATGAATGAAGGTATGACTATTTCAGATCATTTAAGTGTTCTCAATGGCATTGTCTTTGAGCTAGAATCTATTGGAGTTAAAATTGATGATGAGGATCAAGCCTTGAGGCTCATATGGTCTCTTCCATCTTCCTATGAGTATATGAAGCCTATTTTGATACATGGGAATGAGAAAATAATTTTTTCAGAGGTTGCCAATAAACTATTTTCTGAAGAGAGAAGACTAGGTGGTGGAAGTAATGGTCCACCTGAGAACTTAGCATTGGTTGCAGCTGGTAATTAGAAGGGAAAAAACTTCATGAAGAATAAAGTAGTCTGCTGGGGGTGTGGACAATCTGGGCACGTCAAGAAAAATTGTCCAAAAGCTGGAGCAGGTTCGGCAAGTGGCTCCAAGTCAGTAAATGGAGATACTGATAATTATACTAACTTTGTGTCTGATGCCCTTTGAAAATGAACATGTATATCCTCATGGCATGCCACTAATTCCCAAAGTTGCCATGTAGAGGATGTGTTAAAGTTAGCGGGTGCACATAGGCATTGGTTTGGCATTAATGCAGGGTGTGTGGTGGAAATTTATGTCGATGGCTAATGAACTTACAGGAAAGCCAAACATGGACGTTGCACCATAATTTTTCAGCAAGGTTGTTTTCGATATGGGCTGAAATAAAATGCTTGGAATTGGTTTATTCTGAGTGGGTATGCTTTTATGGTGGAGCATGATAGCAGAAGCTATGAAGATCTTCATTGAGGTAGAGCATGGCTGTGGGACTAGCCAAAGTCGCAAGGTGAAGATTGTTGACTTTTTTGCTCCTTTTGGAGTGTCCCACATCGGTTAGGATTGTAAAAGGGAGGTAATACCAAGTCTATAAAAGGAGGATTAACCTCAGTTTAACACACCAGTCAAATGCTTAATTAGTAACTTTTGACTTTAGTAAAATTCATATGTTGACCTTTTTTGTAAAAAGGGATATTGAGGTGAAAGTTAAAGTTTTACTAGTGGGGAAGCTTTGTGGGTGTATTTGGGGGTGAGAAGAGAAATTGTGTGATTGTAATAATTTTTCGCATAGTGTATTTTCTACTCTGGGTCTGGTGGTTTTTCTCCTGTTTTGGAGTTTTCCACGTAAATCTTTGGTGTTGTGTTATTTCTCTATTTTTCTTGATATTCCTATAAAGGATAGATCCTATGGGGTGAATTTGGGAGGTCCAAATTCCCAACAATATCATGAGAGTTCCTAGAGGTCAAACCAAACCTCATAGTCGCGGCCTCACAACGACTTCTCACTTAGGTGAATTCTCCAAAGGTATTATGACTCATACCCTGCAGGAGTTTGCCTGCCTTGAATTCATTCAGAATAAAACTTTTTCTTACTGTCACATAAATAGCACTATCACCAAAGGGATGAGAAGGAGACTTTCTCCTAATATATATAAAAGTGCTTTTAATGAGTCACACTCAGCGGATTGTTCCTACCCATTGAACCTTCTTTATGGGATCTCCAATCACAAAGGTTGGGTTACTTCCATCGGTGACTCCCTGTGGGCTTAAGCCCCATCCCCCTCAATGAATCTAGAACAACATTTCTAGATAGACCTTTGGTCAACTGATCAGCAACATTTTTCTCAGATTTAACAAAATCAAGAGATAACATTTTTACTAAGCATGCTTTTCACAGATTTTAATCTCACTTGCATATGTATATTCATCTTTTTATTTGTGTGAGATTGTTTCACAAGATCTATTACAGCCTTACTATCACAGTGCACTGATCTAGCTGGTACAACTCCTTTAATTAAAGGTATTTCAAGTAAAAGATTTCTAATCCAATTTGCCTCAGTACAAGTGTTATCAAGTGCAATTAATTCAGATTCCATATTGCTTCTAGATATAATAGTTTGTTTCTTTGAACCCCAAGATATCGCAACTCCTCCTAACAAAAATATATAGCCTGTAGTAGACTTAACATCTAAACTATCTGTTATCCAATTAGCATCATTATATCCTTCCACTACTTTTGGAAATCCTTTATAAAATAAAGAATATTCTAATGTCCCTTTTAGATATTTGAAAACTCTCTCTAAAGCAATCCAATGTTCTTTGCTTGGATTATGTGTATATCTACTTAATCTTCCAACAGCATATGTTATATCAAGTCTAGTCTTATTTGCAATATATAATAAAGAATCAATAGCTTGTGAATATTCTAATTGCAACACAGGTTCTCCAATATTTTTTACTAAATTAATATTAGGAGCATAGGGTGTAAAAACTGGTCTAACATCTTAATACTTAAATTTATCAATCATCTTCTCAATAGCTTTAGATTGATCCAAGAATATTCCTTCATAATTTTTAACTAATTACATTCCAAGAATTATATGTGCTTCTCCCATATCTTTCATATCAAAATTTTTGGATAAAAATGCCTTAATATCATTTACTATATCTATGCTAGTCCCAAATATCATAATATCATCCACATACAAACGAAGTATAACATGTTGGTCCTTATCCAATTTATGGTACGTAAACACATTTATCATATTCATTAACTATAAATCCATAACTTAGTATAACACTGTCAAACTTCTCATGCCATTGTTTAGGAGCCTGTTTAAGTCCATACAACAATTTTACTAGCTTACACACCTTATGTTCTTGACCTTTAACTATAATCCTTCGGATTCTTCCATATAAATCTCTTCTACTAAATCTCCATTTTAGAATGCAGTTTTAACATCCATTTGATGTATAACTAATTTATGAATGAGGCTAAGGCTACCAAAATTCTAATGGTTGTAATTCTAGATACTGGAGAGTAATTATCAAAATAATCTATATCTTTCTTTTGTGTAAATCCATTCACTACTAGCCTAACCTTATATTTATCTATGCTTCCATCGACTTTTAGCTTCCTTTTAAACACCCATTTACATCCTATAGCCTTACTCCCTGGAGGTAGTTCAGTTAACTCCCAAGTATTATTTTGAATTATTGATTCAAATTCACTATTAATTGCTTCTTTCCAAAAAGGTGCATCTATTGAAGATATAGCTTTTCCATGTGAAGTAGGATCTTCTTCTACTAAGAAAGTATAAAAATCATCTCCAAAATTCTTTTCTATTCTTCTTTTTTTACTTCTTCTAACTTCAAGTTGTGTATTAGATTTTTTATCTCTATGTGAACTAGAAGAAGGTTTATCAATTATCTGAGTTTCCACCTTAGTCTTAAAAGGAAAAACATCAGTATGTAGCATCTCTAGCTTCTATAATTGTGTTATTAGAAATATTATTAATTTCAGAATTTATAACTAAAAATTTATTAGCACAGCTATTATGAGCATATCCTAAAAATACAGTGTCTGTTGTTTTTGAACCTATCTTCTTTCTTTTAGGGTCAGGAATAGATATTTTAGCTAGACACCCCCACACTTTTAAGATATTTATTCTAGGTGCTCTATTTTTCCATAATTCATAAGGAGTCTTCTCAAAATCTTTAACTGAAATCCGGTTAAGTATAAAGCAAGCGGTAAGTACTGCTTCACCCCACAAATTGTTAGGTACTCCCGAATTTAGTAACATTGCATTTACCATGTCCATCAAAGTTCTATTTTTCCTTTCTACAACACCATTAGATTGAGGTGAATAAGGCGGTGTTTCTTCATGTATTATACCATGTTCTTGACAATATAAGTTCATTTCAGTTAGGCTATACTCACCACCTCT
This sequence comes from Hamamelis virginiana, assembly GCA_017140935.1. NCBI lineage: Eukaryota > Viridiplantae > Streptophyta > Magnoliopsida > Saxifragales > Hamamelidaceae > Hamamelis > Hamamelis virginiana. The sequence goes on from JAESVK010000964.1 coordinate 143,737, forward strand.
ATCTTATCTAAGTCTCTTGATTTTCTTTTCTAATTGATTCTCTACTTCGATCTTGAATTTTTCAAACACTTCATCTTTAGTCTTAATCAAATAAATGTAACAATATTTAGAATAATCATTTATGAATGTTAGAAAATATTTCTTCCCTGCTCTAGTAGGAGGTCTATTTGAATCACATACATCACTATGTATCAATTCTAAAATATTATTATTCCTTTGAACTAGTTTATGAGGTTTTCTAGGTTGTTTGGCTTGTACACAAATTTCACACTTACGTCTAAAATCAACATTTTCTTTAGGGATCAAGCCTAAATTCATCAATCTCTTCAACTTTTTTAGATTTACATGTCCCAAGCGTTTATGCCATACATTACTTACCTCAATATTGAAAACACTTGAAGAAATTTCACTAATATCATTAATAGACATTACATTTAATTTAAAAAGTCCTTCACTAATATAACCTTTTCCAACAAAGATATTATTCTTGGTTATTACAATTTTATTGGACTCCATAACTACTTTATATCCTTGTTGAACTAAAGATGACCCACTAACTAGATTGCTCCTCACTTCAGGAACATGCCGCACATCATTAAGAGTCATAGTCTTCCCAGATGTCATCTTCAAATCTACTCTTCCAATTCCTTGCACAGGTGCGGCTGAACCATTTCCTAATGTTACACTTCATCCACTTGAATTATGATTAGTTTTAAAACATGATTGATCAAAACAAACATGTATATTAGCTCCAGAATCTAACCACGTACTAATCATTATTAAGAAAATAGTTATTAATAGATGTATTAGAGTTATACCTAATGGAGGTCTCACTAGGATTTTATTGATCCATCAACATGTTAACTTGAGCTCTTGGTCCTCCTTGACGCCTTTTATTATTGTAGTTTGGCCTATATTCCTCTATCTTCTTGAAGAAACAATCCCTGGCAATATGGTTGATCCTTCCACATATATAGCATGACATTTTTGCTCCATCCTTGCCCTTTGGATTTTCAAATCTCTTATTTTGTTGTTGATGGTTGGTTTGATAGTTTTTAAATTTAAAATTATTCCTAATTTGGTTAAAATTATTACTCCCACTATTTCTCTTAAAAATTTTCCCTCTAGGACGGAATTGATTTTTATTCCTATTGTTGAAATTATATTGGTGGTTGGAATTCCTATTATTATTTTCAACTAAGTTTACCTTAGCACTTTCTCCATTAGATTTATTGATTTCTTCCTTATGTTTCTCCTCAACCCTTAGGGTGCGTTTGGTACGCGGGCTAAGAATCTCAGGCCTGGGAATATCTAATCGGGGGGTTTGGGTTTATAACTTTGTAAATCCAAACCAACGTTTGGAATGCCAGGAATCTCAAACCTGGGAATGTCTGATCTTTGTTTGTTTGGACCATCAAGATTTACAACAAAAACAATATAATTACTAAATTACCCTTTTTAAACAAGAGAATCAATATAATATATATACGAATCTCGGAAATGGCACCGTGACAGAGAAGGGTTGGCGACGACGACGACGACGGCGACACCGCATCAGAAATGTCTTTTCTTCTCCTTCTTCTCTTTTTCTTCTTCTTCTTCTTCTTCCATTGATCTGCTGTGAAGCTAGGGTTTCTCTTTTTCTTCTTCTTTCGAATGGTGGGTTTTGTATATGTGGGATAGAGATGGAAATATAGAATGTTGCTTGCAAACCTGAAGGGCACGCTCGTCATTAACTAAATTTATAAAATGCAAACCCGGATTCCAAACTTCCAACCCCCCAGCTGAAGAGGTCACCGAAACCCAGCATTGGCCATCTTCCATACACCTTCGGCTTGTGCATCAGACCCCTAACCCACCGGATCCAAACAATGGTTTGGGATATGAAACCCCAAACCCACCAGGAAGCCGGCCATCCAAACGCTACCTTAGTGAATTAAAAACTTGGATCAAAGTAAGCTCACCTTGTTTATGCCTAAGGGCCTTAGCATAATTGGACCACGAAGGAGAAAGTTTATCTATCAAGCAAGACACCTTAAATTCCTCACTAAGTTTTGTATCCTTTTTCTCTACTTCTTTTAGCATATCTTGAAATTCATGAATTTGGTCATTTATAGATTTTTCATCTACCATAGAATATTTATTAAAATTAGAAACATTAAATCTTTCTATACCAGCATCCTATATCCTATATTCGGCTTCTAATATTTTCTAAAGTTCCTAAGCACTAGTGGTTATGGTACGATAAACATCATAAAGTCGATCGGACAATCCATTAAGTATCCTGTGGCGACAATGGAAATCAATTTGTTCATTTGATAAAGATGGTATAGATCTGCTAGGTGTTCCAGTTGATGGTGTTTCACTGGAGGTGGAAATAGGAGTTGGTTCTTCTAAGGCTTGAACAAAAACCCAAGACAGTTATCCATATATATCATTTGGCTTTGCCACGTTCTAAAGTTTACACCGTTAAATTTTTCAGGTTTAACAGAATTTGCCTCTTCCATTTTATGTTATTGAGGGCAAAGATTTATCATTGCACAATTCTTAATCTACCGTCAATATAATCTTATAATTATAAAAATTGAATTTAACAGATTATATTTGACTAGTGTGCAAGAGATAATTAATAAAATTTCAACATGCAAGATTATATTGGCATTTGGAATTAACAAAACAACAAGTAACAATGTCTAAATAACAATGTTAATAAATAAAATTTCAGCATACTCTAAATAAATAATATATAATATGACTTTTGAATTTTCAAATTGGTAATTGATATAAGAATTAATTTAATGCATTAAATTATGTCACAACCTTCAATACAAGAATAAGTGGGCTAATAATAAAAATTTAATCTAGTTGCTGCCAACCGAATTCAAGAATATTGATAAAATATTTTATTCCCTTTGAATTTTCAAATAAATAGCCAAACTTATAATGCCTCTCACCGAAGAACAATTTTATCAAAATTATTGATAATCCAAACTAACATACATATATAAAATATAGTCAATAGTACCTTTAGAATGTTTGGGATTAATTTGAAGATATATTAATTTTTTATTAAAATTCAACATAAATGTAAACCAATTTGATATAATCATCAATTAACAACTAACTACTTAATAAAATAAATAAACAATTATATATACAATAAATGAAAAGAATAAGAAAGAAAGGCTGGTCTGTGGGAAAGCACATGAAGACACGCTGTCCTAAAGGTATTATTGCCTCCCTACGTACAGGTGATAGCGGCTAACAGTCCTTTAAAGATACGATCCTAATCAGCTCACAGCCAGGTCTTTAATGGGTACGTCCAATGAAGATAAATGAACCAGTCTTCAAAGTTGCCCAAGAAAATTATAAAAAACTATGGAAAATAGAATAGGAGATAGGAAGAAGAAGATTGAAATTGGATTGATACAAATGAGGCTTATAACTCCTCTATTTATTGAACAAAAACTAGCCGTTATGTCAAATCCATAAATATAAAATAAAATAAAATTAATAAACAAATAGCTAGCCTTTACTAGTCGTTTACGTAACGGCTAGTGGCTTAAAAGTTTTGAAATTTATTATTATTTCTCAACAGGAATAACTCTTGCACCAAATCGACACACCAATGGCCGTTTCATCGAGCTGACGGGCTTAAGCCCTGTTTGGTCTATTTTCGTAGTAAAATAAAAATCAAAAAATCAAAAGTCAAAAATCAAAACACATTTTAGATCAGAGAAGAGAATAACAGGTTTGGGAGAAAGAAGCTGCCCACCGTACTCTCTCTTCCCATATCTCTTCTCCATCTCCATTAACTAAAGTGCACAAACAAGGAAACATAGCAAGCAAGAAAAAGCAAAAGCAAAGTTATTACCATCCCCAAGAACCTTTAGTTGCAGTCTTGCAGAACCCTCTTTTAGAGTGAGAAAATCTAGAGAGATAGAATTAATAAGAGCTTGAGCCGGAGTGTTCTTATTTTTTATTTATATGTAGGCACCTCTTAGAGAGAGAAAGTAGAGAGAGTAAGTGAAGAGAGCTTGAGCGTTCGCTCTCTCTCTCTCTATATATATATATATATATGCTTTAGGTTCTGAATTGGATATAGGAAGAGAGAGTACGTTAGGGTCAAGTAGAGCTCCGTTATTCCAAATCTGTTATTCTCTTCTCTAATCTAAGACATGGATTTTGATTTTTGATTTTTTGATTTTGATTTTGATTTTACTTGAGTAGTAAGTTGAAAATGCTTAAGCATCAAAATAAAAATAGACCAAACAGCATTTAAGCCCGTCTGTCTGACGAAACGGCCATTGGTGTGTCGTTTTGGAGCAAGAGTCATTCCTAGCCGTTGGATGTGATAAAAAATGATGTGTCAGCGTGACAATTAAATGCTAGTAGATGCAAGTATTCAAGGACCCAAGCAGAGGATCCCAATGCCATTATCTACCCATGCGAAAGGGAGCAGTTAGTGCAGTCTCTCCAACTACTAAGCAAACCCTATACTTTCATTTTCCAAAAATATCCTTGTGTAAATTTACTTTGAAGCACATATTAACTTTTAAAATACCAACTCACACCAATTAATTTGGATATCTATACCCCCACAATAAAAAAATTTCATCTTTTATTTTCCTACTATCTTCCATATTTTCTTTTCTTCTCATTTCACGTCCCCTTTAAACCGTGACCATCTACAAACATCCACTCTCAAACACTTAAATCTTCCCTTTTAATTTTCTATCCCAATTTTGATCAAAAGTGGGATTCGATCCTTAGTAACTAGTACATTTCTCGTAGCATAAACAAAAAATTTTCAAAAAATAGTAATGTTTGGTTGCTAAGAAAATAAAGGATAAGCAAAGAAAAAATTTTGTGCCTCATGCATTCAGTTATTATTGCTTCTTCAAAAAAAAAAAATTATATAATTCATAAATGCTTATCCTAACGGGAAGAAAATTTATATAAGGATTTTTTTTTTTTATACAGCAGTGGAAAATAAAAGTTTTCTTTCAACAGTCTATCCATCACATTTTCAGAGAAATATAAAACATTAAAATATTTACAAAACAAAATTTAAACCATCCAAACATTTAAACAACAGTCTCGTGATAAGCGTCGAGTACTACTGATAAATAGTACAGTCCCGTAATGTACCAAAATAAATTTATTACAAACCAAGAGATAACGTCAAAAAGGCCGACTATGAACACTGCCACAAAACTACTCCACATAAGAAACCATAACATCTCCATTGTTCTTCAATCTACAGCTGCTCTGATCCTTTGGGGTGGGAACTGAGGGGTGAGCAAACCACTATGCCCAGTGAGGTTTTCTAATCTTTTCTACGATGTCAATAACTTAAAAGACATACTCAATATTTCCACAAATCATACATCAAATAATAAACAATGAAAATATATTTTTATTAACATTGTCCCATTACCGCATGATTCAATTTAATCATATCCAATAATTCATGCATGTTTTATGCATATGTTAGGTATCCATGCTATGCTTTATGCAATTATACCAGCGAGGCTCTGTCCTGCTTAACGTGCAAAACAGATAATCCACCACAACAAATGTACCAACTCGATGGTAATCACTTTTTGGATTCACCATCACGACAACAGCATACCTTAACACCCTGTTGTTAATAAGTATGTATACCACCCCAAAAACCTCGCTTGCTTACAAGGCCCGGCCTCTTTCAACCGTCCCTTGGAGATCAGTTTTTGTTTAGCAATTTTTGGCAGGGTGATATATTAGTGCACTAACTGTATCCAGGATCCATAGTCCATCGGTCGTATCTCATCTCAGTCTCCTTTTTTAGGGACTTAACCACAGTTACATTTTATGCATGACAGTTTTATAATGAGATGCATATACTTCACCACTCATAACTGTATAATATGCCATCATGTATTAAATTTACAATAAATATGGAAATTAATCTCCTGCATTCATAGACATTAAAGAACTCTTCCATGATAGAGATAATTACATGCATCTATTATTTTTGCAAAATAAATATTTATGCCTTATCTCAATTATCACATCAATTACAAGTATTTCAATACCACACATAATAAGCTAGCATATAATTTTATCATTAATAATTAAGAGTCATATAATTATATAATTAATAATTAAAGTGAAAAAGGTTGCACACCAGTTCAGCCGCATGGTTGAGTGAGAGCTTTTTGTTCCAAGGCCTTCAATACTGAAAATTTTTAATTTTTTTTATTCTTTTATTCTCTTACTTTTTCTTAGCACCCAAATAGGGAGAAAAAGAGAAGGGGTACGGTGTTGGTAGGGAAAACCTCCTGATGTTAGAAGAGAGAGAGAGGATGGGAGGATAGCTACTGGAGTCATTGCCACCGTAAATGATTCCGGTGAGGGGTTGTTGATGAAGAGACTTTGCCAACTTTCTTTTACTTTTTCTTAGCAATCAAACAGGGAGACAAAGAGAAAGAGTGGGGAGAAAACCTCCTAATGTCAAATTCAACATTGAGGAATGGGGAGAGCGAAAGAAAAAAAAAACTGTGCATGGTGGAGAGTGTTAGAGGTATGCCCTAAAACCAATCCTAAAGGGCATATCAATTTTATATTATATTAATTTAAAGGTACAACTTGTCGTATAAATTTAAATGCATATATGATAAGGTCCACGAATAAATTATAAGAGAAATGGAGACTCATATTTCTCATACACATTTATTCTAAACAAGTTCCTGCTCATAGGTTTATTAAAGTGGATATTTAATAAACCATTAAGAGTAGCACAGATTTAAACTAGCTCCAATGGGAGGATGGGTAGTCATTCCTATCGGTGTAGTGACACTATAGTTAATTTGTGGGTGCATATTAGAGAATATGTACAGTAAACATGATCTGCAAGAATATTCTTATGGAGTTTAAGTTAAAAGAATATTCTTATGTTACGTCCATTAATTTGGTAGTCCTTAGACCCGAGACACCATAGGTATCTTGTGCTTAAGTTGTTAGGGTTTGATAGTATCTTGTACAGCCTTAACCTTAAGGATGTAATCGATACTCATTGGGTCTAATAAGTTATGCATGAAGATAGATGAGTAGTCAATAAGGAATCATCTCTCACTAATATGAGAGAGAATGTCAAAGTTCGTTCACAAAGATAATTCTTAGTTTGAAATCCATGGCCATGGTGATAGGTGAACTATAAAAAAGTTTCATCAGGATCATCTTGTTGAGAATTATATTTTGTAGAACATATAACAAGTTGTTAAGATAGGATTTGACTTAATAACCATGCCCAATTATCTTAACAGTGACATTAGGGGATGAAGGATTAAGTAAAAAGAAGGGTTCATTTTAGTTCTACTATTCACCCACACCTAGGGCACGTCATAACACATTGCTAGACGTCACTCATGACTAGTGAAAGCCTAATGATAAGTGTTATCATTGAGGGCAAAATTGGAATTTTTCCAATTGAACCATAAATAGAAAGTTTCTATTTCGGCAACATGAGATATCCCGATCTACTACTAGGTTGGGGTGAACTCAATGGGTCACACACAAAAGGACACAAGAGAGCTCTTTAATTTGTGAGAGAGGTAAGTTTTTAATTTAAAGTAACTTATAAGGTCAATTTAATTAATAGTTAATTAGGGAGGACCAAGTTGCAAAATATTAGAAACCCTAGTATTTACTATAAATACAACGGGATGAGTGCATGCTAGCACGAAGTCCACTTAACCCTAAAATTGGAAGAGAGGCATTCATCCAAGTAGGCTACTCCCTAGGGCCGAATTCCCTCTCTCCCTCTCTAGCTTGCTTTGCTTCAATAGTTGATTAAGTGCAAGGAAATTGAGGAGTCTTGAGTTCGTGTGGGTATCCGTTGAAGGCTTCATACACTTTGAAGCTAGGATGCGATTCGAGTTTACATCAAAGGCAATTATCAAGTAAGTTATTTAAATTGTTTAAATATTATTCTTGTGTTAGATTCATAATCCAATGCTTGCGTTCGATTCTTGTTATGATTGTGAGTGGGGATTTAATTTTTTTAAAAAGTTTTATTATGTTTCTTCCGCTGCGAATCCTCTCTGCTCACTTTCTTTGAGTGGTATCAGAGCCAACCAAGCACGGTTATGAATTTAGTGATGGCATGAATGGATGTAATTAATTAAAATCAATTAAATATGGGTTCTTGAACTCTACAGAATTTGGCCTTAGGTGTTCTTGATAAATCATTGTTGTTTTGGATTAATGGGAACTAAGGTTTCATGGAAACCCTAGATATGGGATGGCAGCTACATGAGGGGTAGTCCCCATAATGATTGGCGGCTAGGGCTTGATGAAAACCCTAGAATGGTTTGTAAATCTATTTTGATCATGTTCTTCTTTATTGATCATGGGATGATTAATAAATATTTAAGAACAAACCCATAATTCCCGTTTTTCGGGAGCATGCCAACTTGTTTGGCTTGTATCTTGATCAATATTGATCAAAATCGCATGAGGTCAGTCTTGTTTCGATTGTGACTCGATATAGAATGTTTCCATATCAATTTTGGATTTTTTACGAGCTATTAAGGCAGCGTTTGGAAGCAAAATAGCCGCTGGACAGTAACACTATTTTTCTGCAGAAAATTTGATAAAGTATTATTATTTTGCTTGGTTTGTTCAAACCACTCAATGGCGTCCCTTCAAACTTTATAGAAGTGTTCTATGGAAGTATTTGAAGGGTTCTACATTTTTATTTTTGGCTTTGGAAGCCATAGAATAATTGGTTCAAAATTATTTAGTTTTCTTTGAAACAATGAAACCCAGAAATTTAGTTTTACTGTTCTAGTTGTTCTTGTTTTCTTTTAAACCTTCAAACCATCCTTAGAGGGGCCAGAAATCATGTGGGAAGGGTTCCCACACATAGCCCTGGTCTACCATGGCAATGGTGAAGCTTTTGAAGTTCATCAATGGAGTTTTGAAACCCTAGTTATGGTTTTAGCTTATGTGTTAATGGAGCTTTTGTTAATTTGATTAACAATGAATATTTGGGGCTTTTGAAACCCTAATAGAAATTGAAATGGTGGTTGGTTTTTGGTTTGAGAGACCCTAAATCATAATAGGGAAGTTTCTTGATTTGATTTAGAAACCCTAAATTTCAAATCTTGAAAAACCCCAATTTCCTATTTTGAAATTGTTCAAGTTTAGGAAAATTTTCTTATATTGATTTGATTCTTTCCTTTATGAATTATTTGAATTTGGGAAAAAGAGGAAACCCTAAATTGATGGATTAGAGTAAGGTTCGTGAAACCCTAACCCTAGCTCATTCTCTCTCACTACTAGCTCACAGCCTAGGGTTTTAGAAACCCTAATGGCCTTTGCTTTTTCATCTTTTTCAGGCCTTATGTTCTTCACATGATTTATAAATCATTTATATTATTTTCAAAATTATTCTTGATGTTTTTGAAAATCAAAAGTGAAGAACAAGTAGGTTGCAAGAAACTAGTTCTTGAAAAACCATTTTTGGTGTTCTTGAGAGTTTGAGCAATACATATGATGTATTGAAATTTAAATTTAATTAAAATGATATGGGGCTGTTGCTAAATGATATATTGACATGTTAGAATAGTTTTGGCATGATTATATATCATTGGGAATAATTTTAAAATTGTTTTAAAGTTAAACAAGGTTGCTGTATTTTCTGGGCAGCAACTATGTATGTTTTGTAAATTCTATGAAAAATGATTTTATTGATTTACAAAGCATGCCACCTATTTACTTCATTAATATAAGGTCTTAGTTAAGTTTAGGAAGTGTTCCCATGACTTAATATGACCTAGGTTAGCCACAATAAGGTTTTTGTGATTAAAAGTCAAATCTGAAAATTCTGACTCTGTCACAAAATGCCTTAAAGTGATACGATGTGATGGAATCACGAAATGAGGCCTATGCCATTTGAAAGAGGACTGAAAATCCTTGTGAAATAGAGTATTCTCACATTTTAAAAGTTAGTTTTAATATAGGAAAGATTAGTCCCAAAACAGTAGCTGAATTCTAAGTTTTTGTTGAAGATATTGTTTCTTTCTTAGAATTTTTTAGTATTGAGTTATTATTTAATTCCACCATTGTAGGTTAATAGTGATTAATCTACTAAGCATATTAAAGTATTAAATGCATGGTGGGAATTATGAGAATGATTTCTCAAATTAACTTCTATATTTAAAACCCTAATGGTTAGGTGTTATACTTGTTTTTTTAAAGAAACTTGTTTTTGTTATATGAGATATGATGTGATTCTTTTAATGTGATTAAAAGGACTTCATTATTGTTATGAGATAATAATAATGACTTTATTATTGTTACAAGATAATAATAATAATAATACTTTAATTAATCATATGTCATTGCCATCATTGCCTTTACTTTTGTAGTCTTTATTTTATGCAATGTGATTGTGTAATTAGAATGGATGATTATGGACTTAAGACCAATTAAATGAGATGAGATTGGTTGCATGTGATGTGTTTGGTTTAGTTAAGGGTTGTATTTAAAGTAGTTTAAATTTATGGTGATGTAATTTAATTGGGGCTTGCATGCCTTTTTCCCTCTCTTTACATATGTAATTCCTTTCTCCTTAATCCTATTCTCTTTATATTAAATTGTAATGTACAATTCAAGAAAGCAAGTGGTGGACCCAAGGTGCGTGGTGGAGTCATATTCGAGAGGAAAGCAAGGACTTGGAGAGGCCTACAAGAGCTTGTGAAGATCTTTTAGTCGATATGTAATAGTTACATAGGATTTTATTACGATCACCTAACCCTCACCTTAGACCTAGGGTTCATCTTTATGGCTCAAAGCTTAAACCCACCCTTAAAAGTCCATAATTAATCCAAGGTCCATTAACATATGTGATGTATGCTTGTTAGGGCCTAGACCTAATTTATTATATGTTCGAGATTATTCCACCATAGCCTCTAGAAAGATAGTGGGAGGATAATTAAGGACTAATAATCAAGATTGGTCTAAATCTTTATATGTATGCGATATATTTATGCTATGCATGTGATGTATGTTTATGTTAAAAATGAGACCTTTTACAAAACCCTTTATTTTCAAAATTAAGTTGTAAGGAAAAGGTATGAGCCTTATCCTAGCCTCACACTATTATAAGATAAGAAAATTCTTTCGGTGTTTATGTTTGGCTGTAGATATGCGGGAACATATCCATCCTAAGAATTCGTCTTATCTTATTTAAATATTGGATATCATAAGATGCGAAATGGTGTATCCCAAGAACCTATTATGCGAGGGATACAACATTCAATTGACCATACTTATGTGAATGGTGGGTGTAACTTAACTAAAATGTACTATCCAAGAACCTATTATGTGAGGATACTACAGTTTAGAGGCTTAAGGACGATTGGAACTTGCTTGAGAAGCATTAGGATAAAGAGTTATCCACTCATTAAAAATTAATATCCAATAACCTATTATGTGAGGATTATTAATTCTTGATGGGACCCCAATCCCCGCAAAGAAAATTCAATGCTGAAATTCTCGAGTTTCATCAAAAGGGTGTATAAGATTTGAATAAAATAGTGGGAGGTACCATAAAACTTAAAGACCAATGAGTTTTTATGGTTTAGTAATATGAAATTATATTCATTATTTTCTATTGTAGATAGCTCATCTAAACCTGCACTCTAGAATAATTAATTGACAATCGTTTAACTATTCCATAACTTCCAAGACTAGTTTAAGAAACCTAGTCTTAACCGCTAATAGACTACATGGTCAATGCTCCATGCCCAAATGCTTTGTCATAAGGGGCATATTAGGAGAAGAAAGACACTTATAGTAAGTGGCTTGATAATGATGTAAGGTACATCTGAGGGAACTTTATGGTTCACGGAGCAGAGTTGTAAAGTACAATCCTGTTAGTGAACTCTTCTCCTATAACATTATGAATGGGAAATTTGTTACTGAACTCTGCCTCAAGATGATCCAAAACATTCACTCATTGCATGATCTTAAGTGTTAGGATCACTGCTAACAAAAGGGCATTGACATCTTGTTTCATTCCCTTCCTGCAAGTCACAAGTAATTTATCATAATTTTCCCTCACTGATTTGATAAATATGCTAGTGAGTGCTATGAGACCTTAAAAAAGGAACCCAAAGGGAATGTTTTGGCTATCAATGGAGTTTCAACTTCTAAAACCGAATTTAATGGCAAGGGAAAGAAGAAGAAGTCTCATGATAAGCCAAAAAGAGGCATTAAGAAAGTGAAGTCTAAAGGAAAGAGTTTCCAGTACGGTAAGTCGGGTTATTGGAAGAGAAACTGCAAGGAGTACCTAGTTTGAAGAATGGTTCTTCTAATGGTACGTCCTATGCTTTATTCATTTACTAATTAAGAATTAGTATTATTCTGCTTATGGTATCAGATACCTAATTGTGTTTTCTTGTACAATGCGATTGTATATAAAAGACAAAGGGAAGCAGAAGATCAAGTAGAAATCAACCTTTTTGTTTGGAAATGAATCAACAGTTGATGCATTTGACACAAAAGCTTGATACTTTATTAATTTATTTAGAGTTCATGGAAACTTTAAAATTGCCAGTTGTTTTAATACTTCTTAATTGAGGTTTTATTTAAAACAATTCATCTATAATATTAGATATTTTGGATTAATTCTGGCAATTGATTTAAAGTTCTATACTCTTTATGAATGCTTTGAATAAATGCACAAAATGGTATATAAGGATTCAACTTCAAGGATCACATTAATAAATGAATTTTGATTCATTAATTAATATGAACCGATCACTTTATTTTATAAGGAGATTAAAAGGACAATACATAAGATGTATAAACCTTGAACTTCAGTTTGTATATTTCATATCTATTTGAATATTTGAAAATGTTCAAATGATTCAAAACTATGAGTATTTGACGTGTTCAAATGATTCATATGAAGTAAAACTAAAAGAAAATATTAAAAATATTTGGTTGAATCTTATTGACCTTAAATAAGTTAAACAATAAAGTTTGGAGGTTATTTGGGAGTATGAGATATTTCAACTAAACTTCAAAAGTTTGTTTTCTCAAATAAAGAGTTATTGGAAAACAATGTTTCCACAATAGTTGAGAACTATACCTTTATGAAACATCAAAAGGAATTTTATGTTATTAAAAGGATTAATACATGAAATACTTTGTTTCAAAAGGGAAAAGTGGGAACATACAAGTCATCGATATTATTCTTAACTTTCTTTATAAAGTACATACTTTAAATACTAGCGTAGTATTATGAATTCTATAATCGTTATAGGAATTTAAATCTCTCAAAATTCGATTTTATAAGATTTTGGCCTTATAACCTCCACCCTTGATTATATGATTGATTTTGATGATAACAAACATTGTGCTATAAATATTATATATTGCATTTGTTAATTTTCTTATCCAATTATCAATTATGTATTTCTTTGTCATATTTTTTAATTGATATTGGTAAAAGACTTCTTGTGAAAATTATTTTGCTATTTAGCATATATCTTGCAAATAAGGAATTATGGAGTTGCACCATTCTTTTAAAATCATATACTCAAACGTTATGCACTCCATCATTGAAGTTCAAACATGGAAGCCTAGCACAAATCTTGGAATTCTAGTGAAGATATACTTTTTGAAAACTTGTGTGAATTTAGGATTTTTCATGTAAATCTCTCTTAAAGGATTTGAACTCATTATGGCTCAAAAGATGGTAAGCTTAGTAAACAACTTCTTTTACACTTGGAAAATCATTTTTGTTTAATCAAAAATGTTTTCAATCAAAGTGGGCCTTTATAAA
>JAESVK010000964.1:197576-217785 GCA_017140935.1 Hamamelis virginiana
TGTTGATCACATACAAACATACTCCAACTAGTTCTATCATCAATCTTATATGATTTAGTAAAATAATCATTCTCTTGAGCCAAAATTTAGTTCATCCATTTGAGAGATAATAGTGAGAGCTTATTTGTAATCATCTACTCATCAAGGAGTTCTCTTGTTGTATTCATATCTAATCCATTTATAAATCTTGTAAAGCTAATTGTGAGCATTGGCCAAGCATTCTTTGTGAAGCTTGAAGAAGTGTTCTTTGTGAGCACTAGTGGGTTCTTTGTGAACCATAGCTGAAGTTCTTTGTGAGCTTGAGGTGAGAGTCTTCCACCTGGGATAAAGAAGATCGTGTAAAGGTTTCTCCACCTTGAAGGAGCTAATCCTCAGTGGATTGTTGGGAATCCTTGGGTTGAGGCACAAAGCGAGGAGTAGGCGGAGTCCGAACCTCGTTAAATTGTTGTGTTTGATCTCTCTATCCTTTCTTTCATTTCAATTACTTGTCTATATATATTTGCTTCCATTGTTTTGTAATTGAACATTAATTTTATTTTGTAATTATTTGCAAAAGTTTGCCATAAACCCTATTCACCCCTCCTCTAGGGTTATATATTTGGGACAACATGAGAGATTTCATATGAGTAGATATTTGAGAAATATGGAGACTCATATGATTAAAGGTTGTGTACTTAAATCAATATCATTAATGTTGCAAGTAATTGTAGGCAGATATTAATTATTTATTTAGAATAGTAATTCTGAATAAATACATGTATATTTTTAAAAGAGTTTAAAGATGAAATACTTGTATATATAAAGAAATTATATAAAGGGATGCTATTTACAAATTGCCTAAAAGGATGTCTAGAGTATGTTGTTTTCTTTCGAAAACACAGGTCTCATTTATTATGACATCAGAGTTGGCAGCGGATATTAGTTTAATTACTATTATCGAAAATAATAAAGTTGAAAAGTTTGTTTGTAAAGAGTCACCATTGCCATAACACCTTAGGTGAGTGTTAGAAGCCTTGTCTTACGAAGACTAGTATAAGATACTATGCTTATTGGCTTTAGTGCAAGTGGGAGATTGTTAGAGGTATGCCCTAAAACCAATCCTCAAGGGAATATCAATTTTATATTATATTAATTTGAAGGTACAACTTGTCTTATATATTTAAATACATATATATGATAAGTGTTGTCCCAAATATATAACCCTAGAAGGGGGTGAATAGGGTTTATGGCAAACTTTTGCAAATAATTACCAAATAAGATTATGGTTCTATTAATTTCAATATGAACAAAATATATAAGCAATTAATTGAAACAAGAGAAGGGATAGAGAGATCAAACACATTGATTTAACGAGGCTGTGACTTCGCCTACTCCTCGCCTTGTGCCTCAGCCCAAGGATTCCCACAATCCACTAAGGATTAGTTCCTTTCAAGTGGAGAAACCTTTACACAGTTTTCTTTATCCCAAGTGGAAGACTCTCACCTAAGCTCACAAAGAACTTGTACAATGGCTCATAAAGAACCCACTAGTGCTCGCCAAGAACACTTCTCCAAGCTTCACAAAGAATGCTTGGCCAATGCTCACAAAGAGCACTCACAAGATTTACAAAGAGATGAGATTTGAATACAACAAGAAAACTCCTCAATGAGTAGATGAAATACAGATATGAGCTCACACTAATATCTCTCAAATGATTGAACTAATTTGGCTTCAGGAGAGTATATGATTTTGACTAAATCACATAAGAATGATGTAAACTATGTTGGTATATGTTTGAGTGTGATCATTAACTCATTCAAGACTCATAAAATGAGTATAAATAGACTCCTCAAATAATATGGTCGTTAAACACAAAAATATGACCGTTTGGAGTTGTTAAAAACTAGCCGTTTTGTATTTGCAGGTTCATTAGTTGACTAGGCAAAAAGGGATTAGTCGACTATATAGTTAAAATTCAAAGCAATTTATGTCCCCGGGCACGGTTAGTCGACTAGGCAACTTGGGTTAGTCGACTAGACAAGTTAAAAACAGTTTGTAAAAATTTCCGGGCACGGTTAGTCTACTAGGCAAGGATGTTTAGTCGACTAGCTCATCTGCAAATTTCAACAATCGCTACTGGAGTGCTTTTAGTCGACTAGACAAAATGATTAGTCGACTAATCGACTCTTTAGTCGACTACTCTATATGTTTAGTTGACTAGGCTTAGAATTTTCAAGAGGTCAGCTACTGGATCATGTTTAGTCGACTAGACTAGTGTAGACATCCATTTTTACCATGGGAAGGGTCATTAATGATTGTCTTTGATTTGAGGTGAAATAGGGTGTCAAAACCCTAAGTTGCCAGTTTTACCCTTGTGAGCAGTTAAATCGAGGTCATTATCGTATGTAGGTTTTTAGGTCAGATTGAGTTGGTTCATCTTGCATTTAGTTTTCGAGAGTCTAGGAATATCCCTGTTAAATTTCATGGCATTCTGAGTCAGGCTTGATAGGAAATAAGGCCTTTTGTGACTTAAAGGGCAGTAATATCCTTTGTATCACAAAAGCTCTGAATGACTGTTGATCTTGTCCCGAATGGTCTCGAGGCTTTGGCATGGATATTTAAGGTGTGTTTGGTAGCTAAGTTGATCAGTAGCAAGGTCTGTTGAGCCTTCTGGCTCATGTTTGGCTCTTGAGGCCCAAAGGCCCCTTTTTAAGTTTAAATTAGGGTTTTTCGACCGGGAATGACCGTGATTCGATCTTTTTATCAAACTAAGGTCTTTAAAGGCTTCAAAACACATTCTTAAAATATTTTAAAACTTGTTTCGAAAAGAAGAAATGATTTCGAAAGCAATTGGTTAGCAGATTTCAAAACCCTAATTTGGGCCCGACAGGCCCTAAACAGCTAATCAGTTGACTTTTACCCAAAATTTTGGCTTTGTTCAATGCATTTTAACTTCAAACACTTCTTAAAACATGGAGAATCGAATCACGATCGTTTCGGCGCTTGAATCGTCGAATTTGGACTTAAAACTGGCCCGAAAAGCCGAAAAAAAAAAAAAAAAAAACCGAAACCGGGACGAAACGGGCTGAGATAAGCCCACATAAGGGAAAAGTAGGCCAAAAGCTCGATGACCATCCACCTAGGGACAGCCAACCGTCCTCTAGTGGATGGTCACCCGATCCAATTGCCAGAAATTGCAAAAATCAGAGTTTTTTTCCCCTAGGACTCTTCAAAGTGCTCTCCAAGTGTCTAGCTCGGCCTTGGAGACTTTGGGACGAATTAGAAGACCTTGGAAGGCTGGATTAGAGCCCTTGGATCATTCCTAAGATATTTAAACTCAGCCATTGATCAATTTCAAGCTTCCCTATAAATAGAGAGCCCTGAAATCAGTTTTAGCACAACTCATAAGGCATTTAAAGAGCCAAACTTAAAGAGTAGAAGCTTAAGGTACTACATTTAGTCCTTTAGCATCCTCAACTATATTTTTGAAGTCTTTGAAGGTTAGAGAAGAAGCTAGGAGCTAGGGAGAAGGAAGCAAAAAAGGTTAGTATAATTATTAAGTTGGTTTTTAAGTTTTCTTGCATACTTCTTCTTCTTCTTCTTCTTCTTCTTCTTCTTCTATGTCCTTTACCATGCTAGGGATGGGTACCTAAGTTGGGTATTCAAAGGTTAGGATTAGTTGCATATAGGTT
The DNA here is from genome assembly GCA_017140935.1 of Hamamelis virginiana. Lineage (NCBI taxonomy): Eukaryota > Viridiplantae > Streptophyta > Magnoliopsida > Saxifragales > Hamamelidaceae > Hamamelis > Hamamelis virginiana. The sequence continues at coordinate 201,248 of JAESVK010000964.1, forward strand.
AGCATATAGATTTTCTCATTTATGGTTTTTATTCAAGTCTAGTTTGTTTGTTTTGAGTATGCTAAATTAAAAGGCTAATAGGAACATGTTTAGGTTTGTTTAAATCATTCATGTTCATGTTTAATGCTTGAAATATCATATGAATTGTGGTCGACGGAACGAGCTAAGGTAAGTCCCTTCCCTTATGTTAAAATGGGTGTTTCTTCAAGCATGATGCATGATTATTTTGGTATATCATATTAGGTTGCATATTAGGTCATTTACACCTTTTTTATTCATTATTTTCATGGGTCTTAAATCCACTTTTTGTTTGCATTTAAATCTGTCCAAGGTTTAAAGTAACCTTAAAGTGGATTAAAAATTATTTTTAAGGTCAAAACTAACTTAGAAATATGCCTAGGTTCACATAGATAACTTAGTTTGCATTTAGGACATTTTTCATGTATAGTTTTCACATAGATAACTTAGTTTGCATTTAGGACATTTTTCATGCATAGTTTACATTATTTATTGCATTTTTTAGTGTATTTTTCATAAATTCCAACATGCATTATTTAGTGTTTTAGGTGTTTAGATTAACCTAGGATTAGCTAGAAACTCTAGGATTAGGGGGGGTCACTTGACCCCACTTAGGACTCTTCTTTGTTGTAAGAATTACAATAAGAATAGAGTTCTATTTTACTTAGGAATCTACTTCAAGAAGGATTCTAAAAAGTGATTTCGAAAGAATTCAAATTGGAATGAAATTCCACCCTTTATGAAGAAGTGTTTTGTGAAAACACAAAGTTTTAAACCATTATTTTATTTAAAAAAAAATCTTTTGTAAAATTTCCACCCATGTCCCCTTTTATTTAAAGTCAACCCCTCCCCCTTTTCTTTTCATTATTCAGCCAAGGAGGGAGCCAAGAGAGGGAGAGTGCCGAGAGAGAGAGAGAGATCAAGAGAGAGAGAGAGGAGAAAAGGAGCAACTTACCTTGAAGCTCGTTGCCGCCGTTTCGCTGGATCACGGTAAGCACGCTTATTTATTTGGTTCTTTCTTCTTATCTTCTTACTTTATTTTCAAAGACCCACAAAATGGGTTTGATGGTGTAAAATTTGGATTTATGAGGAATGGATGGTTTTGGGTTGTGGATAATGGTAGATCGGGCTATTTTGAGTGAAGTTTGAAGGTTTTGGTTGAGAAAATATGGGTGTTTTGTGTATGTTTGATGTTTTGGGTTTATGTGGGTTTTATGCCTAAAACTTTATGGTTTCTCAAATCGTACCGTTGGATCTTCGTTATTTTTGGGGATTTTGGTGAATTTGGACTTGTTTAGAATAGATATAAGTTCCCACCGTTCGGATTTGAGATAGGAAGTCAAAATGAGGAGTTTTTGTGAAGAAGGTGCAACTGCTTCTCGTTACTGGGCGTTTTCGAACACCCTCTATCGATAGAGGTAAGCTCTCTATCGATAGAAGGTGCCTTTTTGAAGAACTTCGAAATGTGCCTTCTGTCTATCAATAGGGTGGGTCTCAGACCTATCGATAGAGCCCCCTATTGATGGAGCATCGATAGATACTCTGTCGATGGACCCTATTGTTATGCCATTAATGAACGTGTATGATTAAAGTCTTTGGAATTGAAAGATAGAATTTGAGAGATGACACAGCTTAAAACAAAGTCTAATTTGGCTTTTATGGAAATGATGGTGATATATTTGTATCTTTATATTTCATTTTCAGATATGGGAAGCCATTGGGAGGATCTTTATGCTTCTTAGCTCACACCTTGCATATAAAACTGTTGGGGACATAAACTGTGAGGTAGGAATATATATATTCTTACTGATACTGATGAATGGACGTTTTGGGGCTGTCGCCCATGTTACAAAACTTTGAGAACTTTATTTACCAATCATGGATGCATATATCATATTGTTTATTAAAATAACGGTGATGTGGTTAGAATATACAAGCATACCATGTTATGTTGTGATGTGACGATGTTGTGCTATGATTTATCTATATTTATAATTTACTGAATGGATATGAGTATGTTATGTGAAATGGCATGTGTATAGAGATTACTCTCATGCCAATGTGATAAAATGTGAAATAAACGGATATATATATTTGTGGAAGTGGCATGTGTATTGAGTTACTCCCATGCCAATATGATTGAGATATTTATTGGATATACATTTATGGAATGACATGTGTATTGAGATTACTCCCATGTCAATGTGTTTGATATGTTTATTTGATGAATCATGAGCACACTTATATTACTTTGACGAGAACTGTTATTATGTCATAAAATGGATACTTGTGTACTTCTCAAACCACACCTGAGTTTATAAATTTGTATTCTAATGATTTATGCATCATCACTATTATCATTGTTAGTTAAGAATAATATTTCTACTGAGCTTTCAAATGCTCACGCTGCCTTTTATGCAGCAGATTCTCAAGATAGCGTGACGGGATCATCAAGGCTTGCTGTTTTCCCACTGTACTAGGTTGGGTGGTGTTTTGGGCTTTGGTACAGAGAAATAGGTAGTTATTTTCTGTGGTTTGTAGCATTTCTAATTTTTAGAGAAATATGATATTTTACCTATGTGCCAAGGATGTTGGCACCTTATTTTATGTATGGATATATTTACTATTTGCATTTAACGATATGGGAACATTTGTATGTTAAACATTAAAACATTACATGCTTGTTATATAAATCATTCGTTATACTCTGTGTGGAAATATAAATGAGCTTATCAGGTTGTATCTCCTTACTGACACGTGTTGACCTACCCGGGAGGGTCCTCAGTAGCGTCAGTTTGGGGCGTTACATCTTTTGATCAAATTCAAACTCTCGAAGCTAGAGTCCTAGATAAGATAAAATTCTTTTGATTATGCGATTCATTACAATAGGAGAGTCCTAAGTAATCGAACTACGTGGACTTTGATTCTTATCGATAAATTGGTAAGGTACGTAGGCAGTCAATAAGGCGCAAGCCCAATCTTAGGATGACTCTATGTCTCCTAAGGTCTTTAGGATTTTGATTCTTTTTTATTATTATTATCTATTATCTAGTATTATCTACACTACTTTCTTGATGGATTAGATATGATAGGTTGTTTTTATAAGACTTTGATAAAGCCCAAAATTAATTAAAAGACCTTTAATTAGGGTGAGGTGGATGCCTACAAGGAGTTCCTTGGAACCTTCCCACTTCATAACCTAGCCCCCGAATCCAACTTTGATTCGAAGACCATGTTTTTCCAAAATATGGGGTCATTCTTTTATTGAAAATAAAACTCTTTTTTATGGTTTCCTTATTCCTTAAAAATAAGGTGGCGACTCCAAGTTTTTCTCAAACTTTTATCCTTTTTCAGAAACCCAATCTTGAGTGGATAATAGAAAATGATAAATGTGGATAATAGAGAAGGATAAATCGAGATGGATAAAGATCATCCACAATCCACAATGATTCAAAAGTGAACGACCTCCAAAAATCCCTCAAGTCGCTGGTTCACAACTCGGTTGATTAGTCGACTAGACATACTCTTGAGCTAATTTCTTGATATTCTTAAGTGCAAATCAACATGTGACATCTAAAGTAGTTAACTAAGTGTTCAAAGACATTTTTGGCTTAGTTCAAAATATTTTTCAAAGGTAAGTATGCCAAAGCAATAAGTGTAAAACATTTTGTCTTTGAATCCAAATAGCCCACTATGAGTTTGAATAAACTTTTGACCAAAATGAGATTTTCCAAAGTTAAAACCTATGGTCTTTAAGTCATGGTCAATTGAGCCAATGTAGTTTATCCTAATAGAGAGATTTACACAATAAATCTTAAGCAATCTTACACAAGAATAAAAGCAAGATCTTCATAAATGAATCTTCAAGTCTTGTGCTTGGCATCATCAATGGATTGCATCAATGCAATGGCTCTCTTCATGGTACTTAATAAATATACAACATATCCATATTCACATAAGGTACGATTTAGTGCATGAGCTTCATGATAGTTGAGCCTTCATTAATTGACAACTTGAATCCTGTTCTTTTATATATATATATATATATATATATATATATATATATATATATACACTATGATGGATATATAAGAACTATAGGATGATGTCAATTAATCAACAAGGTTAGTCAAATATTCACTCAATAATATTTAGCAATTAACAAAAGTGAATAACAAAGTATTCATATGCATAATTGAATTAACAAATAAATCAATTAATGATTTGTGACTCCCCCTAACAATATGCATATAAAGATGCTAAAGTTTATCATTTAAAGCATATGCATATTTTAGATAAAACAAATTCATGATGCAAGAATAAGTTCATGATACAAAGATACAAAGATCATCATGAATTTTACCACAATTCATGCTTGCAAATTTACACAAGATGCAAATTAAATAGAATTACAATACAATGATTGTTATCATCAAAATCAACCAACAATGGTGGAAGCCATAAGGCTAACAATAAGGTCCATGAACAAATGATAAGAGAAATATGTATCTCAAGTTGTTGAGATATGGAGACTCATATTTCTCATACACATTTATTCTAAACAAGTTCCTACTCATAGGTTTATTAAAGTGGATATTTAATAAACCATTAAGAGTAGCACAGATTTAAACTAGCTCCAATGGGAGGATAGGTAGTATTTCCTATCGGTGTAGTGACACTATAGTTAATCTGTGGTTGCATATTAGAGAATATGTACATTGAACATGATCTGCAAGAATATTCTTATGGAGTTTAAGTCAAAAGAATATTCTTATGTTACGTCCATAAATTTGGTAGTACGTCCTTAGACCTGAGACACCATAGGTATCTTGTGCTTGAGTTGTTAGGGTTTGATAGTATCTTGTATAGCCTTAACCTTAAAGATGTAATCGGTACTCATTGGCTCTAATAAGTTATGCATGAAGATAGATGGGTAGTCAATAAGAAATCATCACTCTCACTAATATGAGAGAGAATGTCAGAGTTCATTAACAAATATAATTTTTAGTTTGAAATCCATAGCCATGGTGATAGGTGAACTATGAAAGAGTTTCATCAGGTTCATCTTATTGAGAATTATATTTTGTAGAACATATAACAAGTTGTTAAGATAGAGTTTGACTTAATAACCACGCCCAATTATCTTAACAGTGACATTAGGGGATGAATGATTAAGTAACAAGAAAGATTCATTTTAGTTCTGCTATTCACCCACACCTAGGGCACATTATGACACATTGCTAGACGTCACTCATGACTAGTGAAAGCCTAATGATAAGTGTTATCATTGGGGGCAAAATTGGAATTGTTCCAATTGAACCATAAATAGAAAATTTCTATTTCAGGAACATGAGATGTCCCGATCCACTACTAGGTTGAGGTGAACCCAATGGGTCACACACAAAAGGACATAAGAGAGCTCTTTAATTTATAAAAGGGGTAAGTTTCTAATTTAAAGTAACTTATAAGGTCTCTTTAATTAATAGTTAATTAGGGAGGACCAAGTTGCAAAATATTAGAAACCCTAGTATTTTCTATAAATACAAGGGGATGGGTGCATGCTAGCACGAAGTCCACTTAACCCTAAAATTAGAAGAGAGGCATTCATCCAAGGAGGCTACTCCCTAGGGCCGAATTCCCTCTCTCCCTCTTTAGCTTGCTTTGCTTCAATAGTTGATCAAGTGCAAGGAAATTGATGAGTCTTGAGTTCGTGTGGATACCGTTGGAGGCTTCATACTTTTTAGCTAGGATGCGATTCGAGTTTACATCAAAGGCAATTATCAAGTAAGTTATTTAAATTGTTTAAATATTATTCTTGTGTTATATTCATAATTCAATGCTTGCGTTCGATTCTTGTTATGATTGTGAGTGGGGATTTAATTTTATAAAAAAGTTTTATTATGTTTCTTCTGTTGCGAATCCTCTCTGCTCACTTTCTTTCAGATAGAGAGGGAGAGAGAGAGGATGGGAGGATACCTATAGGAGTCATCACCGCCAAAGGTGCCGATGAGGAGTTGTTGACGGAGAGACTTTGCTGGCGTTATGTAGTGCGTTTTGCCCTAGGTCGTGCGTCTTTTGATGGGGATGGGAAGATATGGGATGAATGGGGTGTACATGCACAGTAGTTTGGAGTAAAATGGGGTTAAGGGGTATTTTTGTAAGTTTATAGGGTTTACTTAGTAATATTTGAGGTTTACTTATAAAAGAGGTTTGCTTAACACATTGAGGGGTTGCAATAACCACTCCCCATACGAATTGATTAGGGGTGCAACTTGAATCAGATCGGATTTAGGCGAAATGAGGACCGATCTGCCCTAATTCGGGTTAGGCTTTTTAGGATCATGTCCAATCCTAATTGAATTCGGACGAATCTGGACCAATCCGAAATCAATTTGGATCAGATTGGATTAGACCGTAGTTCTTCATCAAAAGAATGAAATAAAATTTTAAAAAATGAAAATTAATTATTCACTTTTGGTGACAACTGTGATAGTTCATAACTGCATATATGAAAAAATTAAGTATACACTTAATTCAGACCAACTTCTCATAATTAACCACAGATTTAATAAAGGCCGTGGCAATAAAAATTAATTATGCACAACTTATTATCCTTTTTTTATTTTTACACTATTATTACTATTTACTTATATATAAAAAATCTAAATACTAATTAAAAAAATTAAAGGAATTTTTTATTTTGATAAACCGACCGTTGGATTAGATACCCTATTTATATAAGTCATATATACCAAAAATCACAATGATCCAGCATTCGAATTTTAAAATATCTCAATATTAAAATTTCTATTATTTCTTAATATCTAAGTATAATAATATTCACAGTGACATTTTTCAAAAACGACCATAAGATGAGACGTTCCGCTTATGTAAGTCATGCATGCAAAAAATCAAGTTGATCCGACAGTCAATTTTTAAAAAATGCCACATTTTTTGCAAAAAAAAACTGTGAGATTATATTTGCACAATTTAAACAATTTATATGTTTTCTTAAAAACCAACCGTTGGATCTATGTAATTTTTTGTATGCATAATGTGTATACGCGGAATATCTTATCCAATGGTCAGTTTCACAAAATAACAACCTCACGTTAGGTTTTGTAAAATATGGATAAGAACCATATGATACACAAATTGGATGAAACCAACATAAGTAGTTTTTCTTTTGAATACATGGTTCTTACATAAGGTTCTAACTCATGTTTTGCAAAATCCAACATGGGATATATATTATGAGAAATTGACCGTTAATAAGATGTTCGGTGTATACACATTATGCATGCAAAAAATCACATAGATCCGACGACTGGATTTTGAGAAAACATCTAAATGTTCTAAACTGTGCAAATATAATCTCATAGTTTTTTTAGAAAAAAAATGTGGTGTTTTATAAAAAATGACCGTTGGATCAACATGATTTTTTGCATTCATGACTTACATAAGTGGAACATCTCATCAAACGATCGTTTTTTAAAATGTCAATGTAAAAACTATTATACTTAGATAAACAAATAATAGAATTTTTAATATTGAGATATTTTAAAATCTTACCATTGGATCATTGTAATTTTTGGTATGTATGGCTTACATAAATAGTGTATTTAATCCAACAGTCGGTTTATCAAAATACCAATTTCTTTAAATTTTTTATTAGTATTTAGATTTTTTATATGTAAATAAATAGTAATAATATAAAAAGAGGGTAACAAGTAAATTTATAATATCTAAATTTTTACTATTGTATTATAAATTTATAATATTACAAAAACTCAAAAAGAATATTGCATGTTGTATATAGCTATATAATAATAATAATAATAATAAATATATTTTCAGATCAGATTTCTGATTAAACATTCGGATGAATTCGAATTATAAAAGACTAAATCCAAAAATCGGTCTGAATTCAATTAGGATTGAAAAACTTGGACCGGGATCAATTCGAAATTAATTCAGTCAGACCAGTTCCAATCCAATCCGAATTGACCGGATTGGATCCCAGATTGACCTATTCCGCGTTGCACCTTAGAAATGATGCCGAATTTGGACCTGCCCAGAAGCCCAAAAACAAGATCACTGTTTGTTTGTTGGTCCTTTTGGATCAAACTCTGAAACCCTAGCAAAAGAAAACTGAAAATTATTTTCTTGTTAATTTGTTTGAGAAATACTCGAAGCATTTGAGCGCAAAAAACATAAAAGTATTTTCTAATTAGAAAAAGGGGCAACATGAATGGTGCTGGCAGAGAAGAGGAACAAGACGGCATGTCCGTCCATTCTCAATGCAAAGCACCCCCTTCATCTGCTTCCTCTCTCCCCAAGGTTAAATCTCTCTCTCTATCTCTCTCTCTCTCTCTCTCTCTCTATATATATATATATATGTATGTATGTATGTTCAGTTTATGTTTTAATTAACCTGTTGTATTTTACTGTACTTCGTTGCGTCGAGTAGGAGCAATCGCAAGTTGAATTGGAGCTTAGAGTGTTAGAAGCTCTTGAAATTTATCCTCTCGTCAAATTACAAGGCAGGTTTATTTCATTCCTGTTCACTTTTGGATTTTTTGTTCGTGTGAGTTTGTTGGATTTTTTGTTCGTCCACTCTCTCTCTCTCTCTCTCTAGATGTTTGTGTGTATATATATATAGTCTGTTCGATAAAAGATCATTAATATTACAGTATGAATTTTTGAATTTGTTTGCAGGGAGAAATGCCTGAAAAAGGGTTATTAGAAAGAAAAAATAATAATAATAAAGATGCTCTGTGTATGAGAGGAGATGGTTTTTGAACATTAGGTGCAATGTAGTTAGAATTTGGCGGGTAATTCAGTCTGAATCCAGAAGGAAAAGTGTTCAGTGAGTAAAGAAAAATAAAGAAGAAATTGCGTTGCTTTGTGTTTGAAATGTTTTTAAACATTTAAGTGCAGCGCCTGTATAGAATGGTGGGTCAAATGCTGAAATAGTTAATGAGAATCCATCTGATGGCTATCAATTGTAGATTTTAAATAGGTCTTAGTCCAATTCCAGCCACAAGAGTTACTTGAAACGTTGATCACTATGGAATGTGGATTCAATTTAGGGTTTTTGTTGTGTGGGGGTGGGGGGATATACGATACGTGGGTTTGGTCCATGTGGGCAGTTATCTTTTTGTGTTTCAATTTAATTTTCTTACTTATGGATTAGGAAAAGTCGTCAATTTCGTTCGAACATTTTCTAATTTAGTTATAGCAACCATCAAAAAGGATAAAGATAGTTAATATGAATGATCCAATGTAAATGAAGGAGATTCTTCCTCCCTCCCTCTCTCTCTCTCTCTCTCTCTCTCTCTCTTGAATAAAAAAAAAAAAGTTAAATGTGGGAAATGTGTCCATATATATCGAAATTTTATGAATCATACAGATACAAATCCTCCAAGGAACAGAATAGGAGTTTAAAAGAATATTAATCAGGTCTTGGGAAATTTGATTCTGTTTAGAGATTGGAGAAAACAGCAAGAATGCAATAGTTTATTAACACTTTCCATTTTTTTGTGCTTTGCAGACAATGGTGTCTCCTTAAACCCATCCTTAATTACACCTTCCATATTTGAAATAAGATTCCGTAAAGAAAAGAAGGTTCATAATATTACATTTAGGTCATGGAGGGCTAGTAATCTTTTGGAAGTTGCAATAACAATACAAGAAAATCGGTATAATAGTTAGAGATGGTCTCTTTTTAAAGAACTCAAATCCACTTAGTGTTAGGAAATAATTAAAAAGCTTCGTTTCCACTTTTACCATGTGCAATATATATATTGGCAACTATCAAAAACTTGGTGCATTAATTATCTAATGGCTCAAATAATGTCAATAGGAATAATGATATAGATTTTCCATAAACAAGCAGAGATACCCAGAGGTTAATGTACATAAATTAATTGTAAGACAGTTATGATACAAAAGCTTTCATGTTCTTTCTCCACGTATCATTTTATTGATAAATGAATAATCATTTAACTAATTTCTTTCCTGCAGGCATCCATCGCCACTTTGTGCTTTATGGTCTAATGGAGTTTCTGCGGAGAAGGTTTGCTTTTCCTTATATGTTTCTGTTCCTTTAATATGCAGGTTTTCAAGTAAAGGATCTGATAAACCTTTAGTTTTTGTTACTTACTCTTAAACTTTGCGAACTCCTTGTCACAGCTTTGACCGGAACTTCTCTCCTGATGAGGTTTTGCAGTTGCTGGATCGTTTCTACAACTTAGAAATGCTGGTATTTATAATTAAAGTCAATGATACATTATTTTCTATCCATATCAATAAATTTTGTTAATATATGAAAGGAGACGAGAATTACAACAATTGCGTAGTATAAGAAGGTGTTTTGATGTGGCATGAAAATTGATCAATCCCTTGTGTTTCACATAGCTTTAAACTGGCAAGTTTGTGGTCTACTATGGAGACATCATCATGATCACCAATGACCTAGGGATGAGTTCATTTGTCTTAAAATCTTCTTTAAACAAGTGCTAAGAAAAGTGATAATTCTATTAAAAACTCGTTGTACTATCACAATTTCCATATGACATCCCAAATTCCCAATGCTCCATACATTGATGAATGTCTTTGTATGATGGTGAGGGCAACAATTCTTTTCTGGTAAGAAGTGGGCAGAACAGTTGATCGCTCAATTCTGTAAGTTTAGCTCACATATACGCTATAGCAAATATAAGAATACTTTGTACTTTTGGTATAATTGGCCAACTTTTTGGGATACATTTTTGTGAGTGCACATTACTATGCTAGGTGACCAATTACATGTTCATAAAATAAGTGTAGCTAAGATATGAAAAGTTAAATGAGAAATGAGCACAGTTGAAAAAACCTAGAGCACAGTTGAAACCCATCCTTAATTACACCTTCCATATTTGAAAGAAGATTCCGTAAAGAAAAGAAGGTTCATAATATTACAATTAGGTCATGGAGGGCTAGTAATCTTTTGGAAGTGGCAATAACAATACAAGAAAATTGGTATAATAGTTGGAGATGGTCTCTTTTTAAAGAACTCAAATCCACTTATCCTCTAATTGATGATAAAATAGGGGGATGCTCATAAGTTGTGTTTTGGTCATACTAAGAACTCCAATTATGGAGGGGTTAGACAATGGAACTTGTTACAAGTGGAAAGTTGAAACATGAGGACTCAGAGTGAATATGACCTGGATAAAAGTAAGTAACTATAGGTTATACCTTAATGTTATTATTACAAATATGCCTCATAATATGCTTGAACAGCAGCGTAGCACTTTTGTTGCTGACCCCATATAGTTAGGTTTAGGCGTCATTTAACAAATGATTGATTACAAAAAAATAAATAAATAGAAAGAATTGGTTTCCTTTAAGCATGGTATTTTTTTTTTTTTTTTGGGGTGTGTGTCTATTTCTTCCCTGTTGTTGTTGTGCGTGTGTTTTCGAGAGCTGACTAAGTGTACTTGTCTGTCTCTTGCAGTATAGCATTGTATCAGATTGCTTTAGTTGTTTTCGCATCTTTGCATTTAAAAAAACTGTAAGTATTGATGAACTTGTGTATGTTCTGTTAAATTTCAGAAACCTGATGACGAGGAGACAGAAATGCTGAACCAGGAGGAAGAATTTTGCTTGCCACAGAGTTATTTCATAAAGGAAGAATCATAACTAACATAATTTAGGTATACATACATGTTTTCTTTTGAAGTTTTTTGTTCATTCCATCTTAGGAGGTCATTGTTACTATCATGTTCCTAAGAGTTTTGTATTTTTTAGGAAAGAAAAATATATTATTTTGATCAAAATATATATAATTCACAAAAGGCCAAAAGCCAAGTATACATGGACTAGATTGAATGAGAAACTTTGCACAACACATGATTCTAAAAAATACAAAACATATAATTCCCAAAAGGCCAAAAGCCAAGTATACAAGGACTAGATAGAAAGAGAAACTTTACACAACACATGATTCTAAAAACCCATCATTAATCTTGATACTATTCAATTCTTTGTCTTCAAAATCATTCTACACAAACACTGAAAAAGACATAAGGGGTCTACTTTTCAAATTTTAATACAAGTCTTATCTTTGGTCTTATGTCACCATCCTTGAGACATCTCCTTAACAGTTCTAAGCATCACCTAAGTAGTATCCATCGACGCAAATAGAGAACCCCAAAGATCAATAGGAACGAAGCGGTGGAGGAGAAGACGATCCACCGACTCTCTGCAATTCTTACACATGCAACACCAGTTGGGAATTGACCAGCCCCTTGAAATGAGGTGGTCGTTACTCCCTGCTATTCCAAAGACATTTTTTTGTTGTCATTACACATTTGAGCATACTAAGAAATTTTATTTAAATTAAGCTGCAAGCATGTGGGGAGGTCAATGTTACTCTTTTTTTTTTTTGGGGGGGGGGGGGGGGGTGTTGCTGGTTGGGTTTAATGTAATGTAATCCTTTCAAATTAAGCTCTTATATAAATTTCCTCTCTATGAAAAATAAATCAAACAAATTTTTATGGAAGTAGATAGAACCATAGTGCATACAGATCCTACTAAATAACAATATCTTATTCATATGGTGATCTAAAAGGAGTTGAACAATCATTTTGTAAGGCAAGAGTATAGAATTCCATTTTTATCGCATGCATTTAATAAATCAATTAAAATAAAATTATGTCAGAGCTTTGCTCTTTGTACTTAAGTTGCCCATTTTTCTTAAAGAGAGGAGAGAGTTTTTTTTTTTTTTTTTTTTTTTTTGGGGGGGGGGGGGGGGGTAGGGTTAATTCCAATTCCATATATATCTTAATTAGGGGTTTCTTTGGGTCATGATTCTGTTTTTTATGGAAACCAAATCCACTTCTTATGTTGGAAGGATAGGGGTTTATTCTCATCATCAATCATATGAAAATATTGAGGCAGATCATTATCATTAGGTTCAAACATCTCCCTAGTTTTTTTTTGTGTGTGTGTGTGTGTGTGTGTGGCAATGGGTCAGGGTGAGAATTTGAGTTTTGTTTTTGTTTTGTGTGAAAAATCTTAGTTCAAAATTCCATCCCTGCCAACCCTCAGTTATGTTTTACTCAAACTCAATGATGCCTATCCCAACTATGTGAATGGTCTACTTGAATATTCTGCTCTATTTAGTATCGTAATATTTGTTGGCCATCACGCCTCTTTCGATAGCCTCTTACCTTCTTGTTGCTCCTTGAATTTGTATCAGTCCATGAAGTATGGTCATTGGCCTTCTTTGCCCATGACTAAACCATTTGAACCAACTTTCTCTCGTCTTGTCATATGTGGGTTTTACCTAAACTTTTTACAAATGCATGCAGTTCTAAATTTGTTCTCTTGTCTTGTTTCTCCATTTCATTATGGGTTTTGTTTTCAATATCCAAACCTAAGTTCTCAACAATTTCTAGAAAGTTGGCAATCCACAAACTAAATTGGCTCTTTGTTGAGAGAACTTTTGCTTGATGCAACAACAGGTTGAGAGAGATGATCAAGTTAGAGACTAGAGCAAATTTTGCAGTTTTCCTTTCAAGTGCAGCATTTGAGATGATCAAAGTGACTTTTACCTGGAAAAGGAGGATAATTAAAGAGAGAATGTTGGCTCCTGCACATAAATTTATGCACTTTAGTTTCTTTCGTCGATTTATTATAGCATCTCGGCTATTGTAAAGCATCAGTATTTTTCTTTTCTTTCCCTGACAATAACACTGGCAACCTAATATGTAGTGAATTATTTGTCTTCACAAGTTAATTTTACCATTAACCCACATTTGGTGTGCACGGCGAATATTATATTTATGGCTAGATGATCATTTTGAAAACTCACAGTGGGAGAAATTTTGAACTGAGTACTGCAGTGTGTTGTTGTAATGCAGAGGGATGGATCAAGCTGAAGTCTGATTTTCAGATGTCACTAGCAATAAATTCCAGTGTCTGCTACTTAGAGTAAGTTTAAAGAAATGGTCAAGCTGAGGTTTAATTTAGACAGGAAGGAGATGTTACTGATTCCAATTGCCCTTGGAAACAAGTCTTATCATTGGCCTGATTCCACACATGAAGTACAACCATAACGCCACTCAAACAATGGTGAAAAATCAAGCGAAAATGAAGACTGGGAAGTTAATTTCTGTCCATAGTTGCATGAAAAAGTTTAAGGTCGTGAATTGTGATCATAAACACTGGCTGGATGCATGGGTCAGGCCTATTTTTCCTCATTCTGTCTTATGTTTATTTCCTAGAGGGTTTGCAAAGTATGCACTCGCAGTCACTTGATCAGTACTGCATGAAAAAAAAGGGTAACCAAGATGTAGAGAGGGACAAGAATATATATGCATTTAAAGAATAATTGAAATATAATACAAATTAAATAAGAACATGAAGAAGGGCTTTTGTTTACAAACTATATTATATGTTTGCAAGTGAAAGTTGGGGTAGGATGAGACAATAGCAAGAGAGGCATGATGAGAAAGGCCAAGGCAGTAGAGATGGGTAGAACTAATTAAGTTGTCCTTTTACCCAATCCCAATCCTATCCCAAGGATTAAATTTAAATTTAAAACCTCTACCTCAAAACTCAAAAGGAGTATTTTATAGGATAAATGAGAATGCTTTGCCTTCTGACGCGAAAACAGTGAGTTTCGTCTTTTTGCTGTATCTTGTCCTTGAGGGGAAGAGGTATTAGTGGGAGACAGTTGAGGTGGATCATGATTTAATGCTCTCCCCATGCTACATGCATATGTTCCATCTCTCTCTCTCCTCCAAACACATCACTCAAGCCATCTCAAATAGCCAACAACCTCGATCACCATATCCAAGACGCACGTATAGCGTCAAGGTGCAATGCATTATGCACATCTGAGGAGAAGTATGGTAGCTGGTAGTCCTCAGCTTCCACAATCGTAGTGAGCATCCACTTTGAGGATAATAACTCTGCTCAAGTGGGGAAGCCTTTTATTTATTTATGAAATAACCAAAGTGGGGAAGCTTGATAGGGGAATTGAATCTAAGATCTTTCCTTGATAGAGGTAGGCTAAATCTAAGGTCTCTGTAGAGCTCAATGCTATTTAAGGGATACAACAATGAATCAAAGATAGGACTTCTGTTCCACGGAGCTGGTAGGAGCTTGGCTGAGCTGATCTTCACTTTGGTGTGGAACCTGCCAAAAGTTCTCTAATGACAGAGTTAGTCTCAACAATTGAAAGGGTTTTGGATCCCCAAATTGAAATGCAAGGAAATCCTAGGCTTTTGATTCACAAATTGGAGTGATTAGCAACACTTGAGGTGTTTGAGAGTTGATTTGGATGAAATGAAATTGAATTTGATGGATTTTTGAACAAATTGGAAAAACCTAGAGAGAGAAGGTCTCAAAATGAACAAAGGAAGCATGAATATGCAAATGGGGGCTTAAAGCACCTAAATAAGAGATGATGGCTCGGGTGGCCGTCCACCAAGGGACGGCTGGCCGTCCACCTTGGACTGTTGGCCATCCTTGGTTGGATGGTCATCCATCCTTGATGCCCAATGTTGACTTTTTGATGCCTTATGTTGACTTTTTAGGCCCAATTTTGACTATTTTGGCCTATTTTGACCACTTTTGGCTCATTTTCTTTCAAAAATTGATTTAGGAAAATGCATTTGATTGAGATTGAATGATATTTGATGAGTTGATGAGAAATGAAGAAGATTTGGTGCATACCAAA
This sequence comes from Hamamelis virginiana, assembly GCA_017140935.1. NCBI lineage: Eukaryota > Viridiplantae > Streptophyta > Magnoliopsida > Saxifragales > Hamamelidaceae > Hamamelis > Hamamelis virginiana. Next base: position 216,999 of record JAESVK010000964.1, read on the forward strand.
GTGAGAATCAAGCAATTGTGAATAGGAAAGGTCACATGAAATAATGAAATTTTTGGTTGAAAACCATGAGATTTAGAAATGAATAAATGAAAAGATTGTGTAAATAAGTTTGTAATCATGAAATGATTATGAATACATTTGATTTGGTGAGCTTGTGATACCCATGAAGAGAATTATAGAAGAGAGTAAACCCATGAAGGAGGGGCTAATGAGAAAAGCCCATTTTCAAGGCCCAAAACCTTGAAACCATGAAGTATTGATGAAATATACATGAAATGTATATAAGAATGATATTAAGTAATGTGGATGATGATATGATGATTGGAAATGAAATTTCCAAAAGGATTGAAGATCCTTAAGATGATTAGAAATGAAATTTCTAAGTTAAGTTGAAAACTTTCAAAGTTTTAATTGGAAATGCAATTTCCAAAAGGATTGAAAATCCTTAAGTTGACTAGAAATGAAAGTTCTAGTAATGAGTCGAAGACTCCCATGATATTATGATAATTGGAAATGTAATTTCCAAAAGAATTGAAAATCCTTAAGTTGACTAGAGATGAAATTTCTAGTAATGAGTCGAAGACTCCCAAATTTTTATGATAATTGGAAATGCAATTTCCAAAAGGATTGAAAATCATTAAGTTGACTAGAAATGAAATTTCTAGCAATGAGTCGAAGACTCCCAAATTTTTTTATGATAATTGGAAATGCAATTTCCAAAAGGATTGAAAATCCTTAATTTGAATAGAAATGAAATTTCTAGTAATGAGTCGAAGACTCCCAAATT
>JAESVK010000964.1:217795-237822 GCA_017140935.1 Hamamelis virginiana
TTTTATGATAATTGGAAATGCAATTTCCAAAAGGATTGAAAATCCTTGAATTGATTAGAAATGAAATTTCTAGTAAAGAGTCGAAGACTCCCAAATTTTTTTTATGATAATTGGAAATGCAATTTCTAAAAGGATTGAAAATCCTTGAGATAACTAGAAGTGAGACTTCTAGGAAGAAAGAATTTGAAGCGAAGCTTTCAAAATAATTTTGATGGTTAATTATCCCTATTTTGTTGTGTCAAAAATGGGATGTCATTGTTTTCATTGATATTCACTGGCAAAGCCATGAACATCAACGAGGGGCTTCTGTAGACATCCATTTTTGACCATGAGTATGGTCATGAATGGTTGCATGTGTTTAGAATTGAAATAGGGTGTTAAAACCCTAAGTTCCTAGTTTTACCCTTTGTGGGTAATTAGGTAGAGTTCATTATCACATGTAGATTTTTAGGTCAGATTGAGTCGGGTTTTTTTTTTGCATTAGGTTTTTAGAAAGTCTAGGAACGTCCCTGCAAAATTCCATGACAATCCAAGTCAGGCTTGATAGAAAATAAGGCCTTTTATGACTGAAAGGCAGTTTGGTCATTTGAATCACAAAAGCCCTGAATGACTGTCGATCTTGTCTCGAATGGTCTCGAGACTTTGGCATAGATATGTAAAGTGTGTTTGGTAGCTAAGTTGATCAATGACAAGATCTGTGGAGCCTTCTGGCTCATGATTGGCTCTTAAAGCTCGAAAGGCTCTTTCAAAGCCCAGATTAGGGTTTCGACTGGAAGCGACCGGGATTCGATATTTTTATCAAACCAAAGCCTTCAAAGGCTTCAAAAAACTTTCCTAAAACATTTTAAAACTTGTTTCAAGAAGAACAAATGATTTCGAAAGCAATTGGTTAGCAAATTTCAAAACCCTAATTTGGGCCCGGCAGGCCCTAAACAGCTAATCGGTTAACTTTTCCTAAACCTTTGACCTCGGTCAATGCATTTTCATTTCAAACACTTCTTAAAACATGGAAAATTGAATCACGGTCGTTTCAGCGCTTGAATCGTCAAATTTGGACTTAAAACGGGCCCGAAAAGCAGAAAAAAGCCGAAACCGGGACGAAACGGGCTAAGGTAGGTCCACACATGCCAAAAATAACATGGAGGATCGATGGCCGTCCACCTAGGGACAGCCAACCGTCCATGAAGGACGGACAACCGTCCTAGGGTGGATGGTCGTCGATCCTCTCAGCCAATAATTGTCATTTTTGAGTGATTTTTCTGCCCGGGACTCTTCCAAGCCCTGCTATGTGTCTAGTTCGGCCATGGGGACTTTTGGATGAGTATGTAAGGATTAAATAACATGAAGGGTTCACATAGTTCTGCTATTCACCTAAACCTAGGGTATGTCATGATATGTTGCTAGATGTCACTCATGACCAGTGAAAGCCTATTGATAAAGTGTTATCAATGAGGGCAAAATTGGAATCGTTCCAATTGAACCTTAAAATAGAAAGTTTCTATTTAGGAGACATAGAGATGTCCCTGTCCACTGCTAGGTTAGGGTGAACCCAAAGGGTCACACACAATAGAGAGTAAGTGAGTTTCTTAAACTTGTGGGAGGGGAATCCTGTCTTTGAGTTATGTTTGATTTTAATTATTGAAGGTTAATTAATTAAAAGTCAAAACTAACCAAGAATAGGATTACTCTATTCAAGGATATTTGGTCATGCTAGCACTAGTAACCAAACACCCCTTAAAGAGGAGAAAGTCTATAAATATGAGTGTTTACACACTCTAGGAAAAAGGTGAACCCCAAGGCCGAAATTTCTCTCTCCTCTCCCTCTCTATTCTAGCTTGCTCACAAGTGTTGTGGAAGACTAGGAGGTTCTAGGGAATCTTACTCTCGTGTGGATACGCTTTGGAGGTTTCATCCGTTTGAAACTCGAAGGAAGGCTACATCGAAAAGCACAATTAAGTAAGATTTATTTATGTTGATTTATATTCATTCTTGTTTGTATGTGTTTGATTATATATATGACTCGATGCTTGAATCGATTCTTGAAGGTTTGTGAACATGGATTAATTTTATAAAATGAAAAAGTTTTGTTTTACCTCTTCCGCTGCGAATCCATGGTTTTGTTTCACAGAACCTTTCAGTGGTATCAGAGCCTAATCAAGCATGGTCATGTATTCGATGATGGCAATCAATGGATATAATAATTAAAATCAATTTTGTATGGTTTTGAGAAACCAATAAGGATATTCGGCCATTGAGGTTTAGCCTCCTTGTTCTTGTTTTGTTTCTCTTTAAATATGGCAACTAGGGTTTTGGTAAAACCCTAGAAGGTCACGGCTACATGAAGGGGAAGGGGCTGCCTCTATAAGTTTCGGCCATCATGGGATGTTATCCCATATGTGTTTGGTTGCTTAGGGTTTGATAAAAACCCACTATGGATTTCGGATGGCTTGGGGTTAATCCCTTGTATGTTTAGGCTACTAGGGTTTGTTCTCCATCATGATCATGTGCTTGAGACATGATCAAATCCCATATCCAAGGTTCGGCTCCCCTCTCTCTCCTATCTCTCTAGTCACGGCTATATCCCATCTCTCTCTTCTCTATTTTCATTTTGCAACTTAGGGTTTTTGATATGTTTTTGATTCTTGAATGATGTGTTTGATGATTTGGGTTTTGGAAACCCTACAATCATCATATATTATTGAATCTTGAGATTTGGAAACCCTAGGAGTTAATGGATGATGTTCTTGATTTTGAAAAATATGAACATAACTTGTTTTTAGGTGAAAAACATGTGTTTTGAAGGTTTAGGGATTCACGGCCATAGGGTTAACACCCTTTATGTGTTTCGGCCATGAGGGTTTCACACCCTCTAGGTCACGGCTATATGGGTTTTGAGAAACCCTAATATTGCATGATCTTGATTTAATATTAAATGTGTTTAGTTTTAATTCTTGATGCATGCAATGAGTTTAATTTAAAATTGTTTAAATTAATGTATTGATGAGGCTTGTTAAAAAGTTTAACAATGGTCATTTAGGTTTCTTTAAGAACCCTAATTAGGTTGATGATGATGGCTGCAATTTTGATTTAGGTAACCCTAAATTAATATAGGAAAGTCTTGTTTTGAAATTAATCTCAATAGTTGTCAAACAAGACTATCCCAAAAATTTCCTATTTTGAGTTTTTCAAATTTAAGAAAGTCTCTTGATTTGTATTTGATTCATTCTTAATTTGAATACTTGATTTTTGGAAAAGATGGCAACATGATTTTGTGGTTTTGGAAACTCTAAAATAGGATTAGGTTAGGTTAAACCCTAACCCTAACCCTAACCCTAGTTCTCTCTCTCTCCTCACTCACGGCCACATGGGTTTGGAACCCTAATGGCTTAGTTTTTAATTTTATTTTATGAACCTTATGTTCTTCATATGTTTAATGAATGGTTTATGTAATTTTCAAAATAATTTTATTGTTTGTGAAAATTAAAAATGAAGAACATTGTAGGTTTAATAAAATTTGTTTTATAAAACACTTATGGTGTTCTTGAGAGATTAAATGATTCATGTGATGAATCAATGGTTTTAATTTGTTAAAATCATTTAGGGATGTTGCCTAATAATGTATAAATATGTTAAAAACGTTTTGGCATGATTTTACATTAATGGAATTGATTTTAAAATGGTTTTAAAATTATTTCTGGGTTGCTGTTTTTCAGGACAGCAACCACATAGCTTTTGTAAAATCTAGGAAAAATGATTTCTGGGATTTTTGAAGCTTGCCACCTATCGACTTCATTAATACTAGGTCTTAACAAAGTCTAGGAAGAGTTCCCATGATTTTTAATGACCTAGGATAGCCACACTAGAATTTTTGTGATTAAGAGTCAAATCTGCAAAATCTGACTCTCTATCGCAAAAGGCCTCTAATTGATACCAAACGTTGGAATCAAGTTACGAGACCCCTGCCATTGGAAAGAAGATTGAAAAACCTAGTGAAATGAAGTGTTTCCATGACTTAGTTCACTTTAGGTTAAGCCCAATAAAGTCATTTGTGAGGAATTTCCAGAATCTGCCATGGTTTGGAGTTCGAGTCACAAATCGCCTTAAAGTGATACCAAACGTTGGAATTACTTAATGAGACCTATGCCATTTGAAAGTGGACTGAAAATCCTTGTGAAATAGAGTATTCTCACACATTAAAAGGTTGTTTTAATATAGGGAAGATTAGCCCCAAAACAGTAGCTGAATTCTGAAATTTCTGTTGAAAAATGGAAATTGTTTCTTTCTTTGAAATTTTATTTTGAGTTATTATTTATTCCACCTTTGTAGGTTAATAGTGATTAATCTACTGAGCTTATTAAAGTGTTAATAGCATGGTAGGAATTGTGAGAATAATTTCTCAAATTAAATTCTTTATATTTAAAACCCTATTAGTGTCTTTTAGGAGTTTTATTTATATTGAAGAAAGAAACTTATTTTGATCATATGGGATATGATAATATTCTTTTAATGCGATTAAAAGGATTTGATTATTATTATAGGATAATGATAATAATAAGATTATTATTATTATAGGATAATAATAAAGACATGACTTTAATTAATTATATGCCATTTGCCATCATTGCCTTTGCTTTTGTAGCTTTTGTTAATTATGCAATGTGATTGTATAACTGTTAATGGATGATTATGGACTAAAGACCAATTAAAATGAGTTGTGATTGGCCGCATGTGATGTGATAAGTTTATCTGAATGGGTTGTATTTAAATTTATTTAAAATAGGTGATCTAATTATTTGGGGCTTGCATGCCTCTTTCCCTCTCTCTACATCTGTAATCCCCTTCTCCTTAATCCCTTTCTTTTTATTATATTGTAATTCAAAGAAGCTTGTGGTGGACTCAAGGAACCTGGTGGAGTCATGTACGAGAGGAAAGCCAGGACTTTGGAAGGACTTGGCATGGACTTCAAAGATCTTATGAGAAGATTTTTTGTTTATATGTAATAATTACATAGATTTTATTACGATCACCCAACCCTCCTTATAAACAAAGGGTTCATCTTTTATGGCTCAAAGTTTGAACCCACCCTTAAAAGTCCATAATCTATCCTAGGCCCATTTATATATGTGATGTATGCTAGTTAGGGCCTTGACCTAATTTATTATATGTTCAAAATGAATCTACCCTAGTCTCTCTGAGGACAGTGGGAGGATAATTGAGAACTAATAATAAAAGTGGGTCTAAACCTCTTTAATTATATATGGTGATATATATATTTGTGATGCATGTGATGTATGAAAATTTATGAAAATGAGACCCTCTTTTACAAAACCCCTATCTTCATAAAATCAAGTTGTAAGGAAGAAGCCTTGGGCTTTATCCTAGCCTCCTACCATTACAAGAAAGGTGAGTCTTTATGGTGGATGTGTTTGGCTGCAGATATGTGGGAACACATTCATTGTGAAGGTTCAAACCGGCTTGTTACATATAGGATATCATGAGGTGCGATAATGGGGCTTACCAAGAAACTAACATGTGAGGGATGCCACATTCAATTGACCATACTCATGTGAATGGTAGGTGTAACTTGACTAAAATATACTATCCAAGAAACTATTATGTGAGGATACTATGATTTTAGAGGCTAAAGGATGATTGGAATTTGCTTAGGTGAAGCATTAGGATAAAGAGTTATCCACTCATTAAGGGTTAGTATCCAAGAAACTAACATGTGAGGTTACTAATTCTTAATGGGACCCCAATCCCTGCTATGGAAATTCAAAATTTTGAAATTCCCAAGTCTCATCTTAGGGTGTATGGGATTTGAACAAAATAGTGGGAGGAAACATAGAAATTAAAGACCAAAAGTTTTTATGTTTTATAAATATGAAACTTATATTATTTTCTGTTGTAGATGGCACCTCTAAACCCTCTCTCTCATATTCTTGATGACAACCGTTTGACTGGCCCAAACTTTAATGACTGGATAAGAAATCTAAAAATTGTTTTGTCTGCTGATAAGATCGACTATGTCATTAAGTCTCCACGCCCTAATGCTCTACCTGAAGGGGCATCAGAAGAGGAACGAGACACTTACAAGAAGTGGCTCGAGGATGATGTGCAAGTGAGATGCTATATCATGGCATCGATGACCAATGAGCTCCAAAGGCAACATGAGGTCATAGATAGCTCACATGCAATCATCAAACATCTTAAGGAGCTTTATGAGTCACAAAATAGGGTTGTAAGGTACAACACTGTTGGTGAGCTCTTTGCATGTAAGATGGTAGAAGGAACATCTGTCAATGAGCATTGTTTGAAGATGATCCGGAATATCCATGCCCTTCATGATCTAGGTGTGGATATCTCTTCTGAGATGGGGACTGATATTCTGCTTCACTCTCTTCCTGCGAGTTACAAACCGTTCATCATGAACTTTCACATGTCTGATGTGAATGATAAAGTCTCTTTGACTGATTTGATGAACATGTTGTCAACTGCTGAGGAGACCTTGAAAAAGGACTCCAAAGGAAGTGCTTTGGTTGTAGATGGGGCCTCAACTTCTAAATCCAAGCCCAAGGGCAAGGGTAAGAAGAAGAAGAAGTCCAATCTTAAACCAAAAGGAGGTGTGAAGAAGAAGGATTCAAAGGACTCAAAGGGAAAGTGTTTCCACTGCGGCAAAACAGGTCATTGGAGGAGGAATTACAAGGAGTACCTCGCCTCTTTGAAGAATGGTTCTTCTAGTGGTACGTCTTGTTATTTATTCATTTACTAATTACGAATTAGTATTTTGCTTATGGTATACGATACCTAATTGTGTTTTATTGTACAATGTGATTGTATGTAGGAGACAAAGGGAAGCAGAAGGTCGAGTGAACATCGAGCTAGCACTGTTTGGAAAGGATCAAAGTGTTGATGCCTTTGACATTGAAGCTTGATTCTTGATTTAATTTATTTCAGAATTTTAAGAACTCTTTTAATATTGCCAGTTGTAATAATTACTTCTTTTGAAGTTTTATTTAAGTTTTGAATATTATGTTTTGAAACAGTTTATCTTTAATATTGGATATTTTTGATATTTTCTGGCAATTATCTTGATGTTCTTAATTCTTTATAAATGCTATGAATAAATGCATGTAATAGTGAGTATGGAGATTAAGGGATAATACATAAGATGTATAAACCCTAACTTTTAGTTTGTTAATACTTCATGTATAATAGATATTTGAAACGTTCAAATGATTAATATGAAGTAAAACTGAAAGATAAATATTAAGAATATTTGATTGGATCTCATATCACTATAAGACCTTAAAAATGTCAAACGATAGAGTTTAAAGATTATTTGATAATATGAGATATTTCAAATAAAACTTTAAAAGCTGAGTTTTCTTAAATAAAGAGTTATTAGAAAACATGATTTCCACATTAGTTGAAAAACTATACCTTTATAAAACATTAAAGGAAATTTTATGTAATTAAAGGGTTTAATACATAAAGTACCTTGTTTTAAAAGGGACTAGTGGGAGCAAGTAAGTCATCAATTATTTTCTTTATAAGAACATACTTTAAATACTAACGTAGTATTTAGAATTCCATAATCGTTATAGGAATTCAAATCTCTTCAAAAATGGTTTTTGAAAGGATTATTATGTGAGCAGTATATTTAAGAAATATCAGACTCATATGATTATAAAGTGTGTACTCACGTCAATATCACAAAAATGTTGCAAACAGTTGTTAGCAGATATTGATGATTGATTCAGAATAGTGATTCAGAATAGAAACAAGTATGTTCTTAAAGGGAGTTTAAGAATGAGATACTTGCATATAAAGAAATTATATGGTTAGCCATTTATAAATTGCCTAAAAGAATGTCTAGTATACATTGTTTTCTTTTGAAAGCATAGGTCTCATTTACTAGGACATCAGAGTTGGCAGCGAATTTTAGTTTTAATACTATTATTGAAAATAATAATATGCAAAAGGGTTTTGCATAAATCTACTTTGCCTTAACACCTGTGTGTGTTAAAAGCCTTGTCTTACGAAGACTAGTATTCGATACTATGGTGATTGGCTTTAGTGCAAGTGGGAGATTGTTAGAAGTATGCCCTAAAACCAGTCCTAAAGGGTATATTAAGTTTCATATTATCATAATATATGGAAGGTATAACTTATCTAATATGTTCTAACATATATATGATAAGGTCCATGAATAAATGATAAGAGAAATATACATCTCAAGGTGTTGAGATAGAGAGACTGATATTTCTCATATACATCTATTCTAAAAGAGTTCCTACTCAAAGGTTTATTAAAGTGGATATTTAATTAACCGTATGAAGAGTAGCACAGATTTAAACCAACTCATATGGAGGATAGGTAGTCTTTCCTATCAGTGTAGTGACACTTAGGTTAATCTGTGGGTGCATATTAGAGAATATGTACACTGAACATGATCTACAAAGAATGTTCCTATGGTAGTTCTGTCAAAGGAATATTCTAGTGTTATGTCCATTTATTTTGTAGTCCTTAGACCTGAGACACCATAGCTGTCTTATGCATAGGTGCTTGGACGTAAAATGAAGTGTTGTGCGCATGAGATTCCCAAGCGTAGGAGTCCTATGGTCGTCAAGCAATAAAACTAGGGAGTACCTAGGTCATTTCCACAGGGAGTGGAATAGGTTCTAGTGATTCTTAGGTTATGCTACCCAATGAATGTAAAAACAAGTGTAAACATGGGGGTTTGTTTGATTGTGAGATTTGTGCCAAATTAATGGCAAAGATTTGATTTGTAAACTTGTAAATGAAAGAAAGGATGGGTTTTATGGATTCATTCCTTCCTTGCCTAGGTCTAGTGGTTTCTCAGACATTACTCATTCAAATGGTCCATGTGACATATGGCTTTGAATGGAAAGATTTAACAATACAAGTTCAAGAGAATAAAACATATGATGGATTCAACTTACTACTCACTTTGAGGTTTTAACATACACATGGAGTTCATATGTGCTCATCACCACTATACAACCTCTCACAAGTCATATCTTGGTCATGAATATGACTCCATGTGGTTTCAAAAGGGAAGAGAGTAGAATAGGCCACATTCCATTAACAATAAAGCATTTGAGTTGAGAAACCACCATTACCTAAGGCATTGGAGAGGAACTTCACCATAAAACCCTCCTTAAATGCTTAGCTAGCCATAATGAAGAAGACAATAACCATACACAACCATAAAAGCTGAAAAAGAGTAAATGCTATGTAATAAATGATCCAAAATAAGTGTAGCTTACAACCTTGAGAGTAAAATGGAAAACAACAACCTAAACTAGGGTTTACAAAGTAAGAACAACAATAAAGATCAACAACCTAAGCTACTCTAAGCTAGAAATGCAAGAAACCAAGAAAAACTAAGCTAAAACCCTTAAGAACTAAGCTAACCCTAGAAAACCAAACTAAGAGCAAGAGAGAATGGTTCATTCAGCTGCAAAAGCACAATAAATACCCCCCAAAAGGGTATCAAACATGGGGACCAAAGGACAAGAGTGCCCTTGAGTTTGGAATGATTTACGATTGACCCGGAGGCTTTCCCGAACAAAGGGACCGGTACCCCTCCTAAGAGGGACTGGTACCAACCACTACTGCAACATGGGGACCGGTACCCCTCATGGAGGGACCGGTACCCCCCTTGCTGAAATGCCCAATTTTGCCTTGTAAAGCCCTCCAAACTCCCTCGCTTCGTGCTCGCTTGCCCCGAATGATCATATGAGCTCGAAAGACCGCTCCAGAGGTGCTTGGTCCTTCAATGCCTTGGAATCGGGCGGATGACTTGCTTGGAGAAGGCTTTGGCAGAGAATGCTCCAAAGATGCAAAACAAAGAGCATGAGAATGTGCTAGTTAGCTTTGGTCAATGGATGAAAACCTTCGGAATTCATCGAACACCTTCAAAAGAATGGAATTAGCACCATGCAACCTGCAAGTGCTCAAAAACAATGAAAGGATTAAAAATACCAGAATCAAGCCAAACTAGGGTTGAAGAACAGGTAAAATGTACAAAAAGACAAGTAAAAATGGGCGAATTATGTGCTAAACACACCCTCCAACCTGTATCTTGCTAGTCCCTAGTAAGATTTGAACCAAAAAGAACTAAGAACTAAGAGAAAAGAAACAAATAAATGAACAAAAGAGTTCGCTTTCAACATGCAAACATGAGCATACTACTTAAACTTGACATACAATGCAAGAGATTGAACCACTTATGCTTGTCCCTTTTCCATGTGTGTGGAATTTTTCCAGTAAGAGCTTCACAAACCAACATCAATCAATCAAAAACTAAAGACAGAGATATAAGAGTGAGTGGAATGGAGTAACTCGAAAGCATACACCATGAAGCAGAAATAGAGCATTCATAACATAAACTAACCATTCATAGATGCATAATGTTCATAAGGGAACAGCCGACACTTTAAAATCAAAAAGGACTTTTAAGCATGCAATGACCGAGGGTTACACAAAGGGGCTTCAAAAACAAAATGGGTGTTGGCTTTAACTTGGCTTGGGTCACTACCCTGTGCCAACACCGCCCTATGCTACCCTAAACCAAAATAAAACTAGACTAGAAAAGTAAAAACCACAACTGAAAACATAAATAACCTAACTACTAAAAAGTGCCCCAACTACTCCTCCTCCGACCCCTCCTCGTCACTGAAATCATCCTCATCCACACAGTCGTCAAGCTCATCGGAATCCCCCTCCAAGTTAGGAAGTGGTGGGTCAACTGCAGATGGGTCACCTCTAAGCACGTGAACCTCTCTCTCCAACCTAGCCAGTCTGTGGTCAATCTGCTTCTGCTTCCCCAGAATGCATTTGAACCATCCATTGATTCTGCGCTCCATTCTCTTGAGTGGAGATGTACTTGCAGGCTTAGGCGCTGACGACGAGGACGGCCCTTCAGAAACTGACTGGGATTGAGCTGGCCTGGGCTTCACTGAAGCTGCTATGCTCCTTGCTTCGGTTACATTGTTGATGGGACCAAAGTGAGGAGGTGCCATTTTGTTCTTCGGAGGCAACTTGATTCCTTCAGCTTTTACAATTTGAGTGACCAAGCAAGGAAGAGGCATGTAGGTCGTCTTGCTTGCAAAGTTTACAAAGTCCCTCATTACTCCCCAAATCACCGTTGCGAAGTCAATTCGCCGCCCATTCATCACTTCAAAAAGAAACTTGATTTCATCGACTCTTGGTATTTTTTCCTTTCTTTTTGGGTCGATGCTACAATGGATGATTTTGTTCATTAAAGCATATTCGGGCTTTAGCTTCCCAGGGGTGAATTCACTCCGAGTGAATGATACCATTGGCACAGGATTTGAGCACATAGCTTGAGTGAATAAAGCCCCATTGAAGACTGTCAATGGGCGAAATGGGTAAGGGACACCATCTGCATGGGAAGGTCGAGGATATCCCAAGGCCGTAGCAATGGTAGCAGTGTTCACTAGAAAGGTCCTTCCACTTACAGTTGTCTTCATGTGATACTCAAATTCTTCATGTTCTCTCAAGTTAGAGTAGAACTCTCTTACCACGGATGGGTGATAGCCCTCGACAGGCCTACACAGGAAGCCCAGGTTTTGGTTCTCAATAGCACTTCGAATGGGATGAGTGTGGATAAAGGTTGATGCTTCCACATTCCTTTCACAGATGAACCCTCTTTTAGCAAGTGACTGAAACCATGCATCTTCATCATCTTGTGGCCTATCCTCTTCAAACATGGCCTCAATGTCATCATCCTCGCTCTCCTCACTTTCACTTTCATGCCTCTTTCCCCTTCCCTTTTTCACAGGTTGGGAAGAACTTGCTTTCCTCTTCTTAACCGCCTGCTCCACAGAAGAGCCTGAGGCTTTCCCTCCCTTCGGCGTCTTGGTTCTAGCCATGAACGTCACGACTAGACCAATCATGCAAAGTAGCACTAGCATGGCTACCAAACAATCCCAAATGCCCATTTCAATGAACATCATACACCCTCTCTTCGCATCACAAAGCATTTTCCTCCCCAAAGCTTCCATACTCAACACAAATTACCACAAAAGAAGTACAATCCCCAACAAAACACCACACCTCACCCTAACACAATTTGCCAAATGGAGAAATGAAAACCCTAGCTTGCTTGCAAACTTCAAAAACTGAGAAACTTACCCACAACGCAAGAGAAGCTCCAAATCACCCAAAGGAAGTCCACCAGTCCCACTCTAATGCATACCCGCCTTCAATCGATGGAAAGAGTGTGTAAGTGGGTGGATTTTCAGGTTTAGGGTTAGGGTTTGATGGGAATGAGATGATATGGGGTGATATGTTGTGAAAAAGTGAGAAAAACTAGGGTTTTGATGGTGGATTTGGTGAGGGATGGTAAAATCTCTCCAAAGTGATGGAGAATGCTTGGAAGGGGTTAAAAATGAGAGGAAAGTTGAGAGAAGGGGGTGAAATAAGGTTGAAATGAGGTAAAACACGGGCTAGGGCTTTAAAAAGCTCGGATTTTTGAATTTCTGCAGAGGGGTACCGGTCCCACTTAAAGGGGGTACCGGTCCCTTTTGCTTCTGGTGGAGGGGTACCGGTCCCCATTGGGAGGGGTACCGGTCCCACTTGCAAATTTTTGCCAGATTTGAGACTTTTTGCCACTTTTCACCCTTTGCAACCCACAATACCTCCTTCGAATGAGTTTTCAACCACCACCACCTTAAAACACCGGGGAAAAAGTACCACGGCATGCTAACACGGCTCCGCCTTCCAAATTTACCCTAGGGTTCCTGAGCTTTGAACGAATTGGCACTCTTGGCTCAAATTAGGGTTCAAAATGGAAACTTTCAAGGAGTTGAGGTTCAAAAGAGCAATGATGGCCTAAAATCATCTTTCAAAGTTGTACAATTGTTCCAAAATGAATATGATGCATACAAATGAAAGTTCATGCGAAAATGCAATTCTTGAAGCTTAAATCAAGCGAAAGTGTGCTTGAAAACAAAAATCATGACTTGCGAGGCTTACAATACCAAATGTATTCAATATGAACATACTTTGATGCGAGTCACGATGTGGAAACATGAATAGATGAATGAGATGACACAAGGTTCAAGTGATATGCTGTAAGTTAGTTCCACTCTAATGGCGTGCATGTGCAATGGAAGAGTTCACATTCATAATGCAAGTTCAAAAGGAAGCATAGCATATAAGTCTCAAGTTTTATTCTCATGTAAGCTCAAAAATCAAAAAATTTTGCATCAAAAGTATTTGCTAAGATTCTTGCTAAACATGCTACTCTATACCCAAAAAGGAGCTACCTATTGTGTGAGAATGAGCATGAAAAATGAACACAAGTGAACCTCCCCCCTACTTAAGAGTGAGCATTGTCCTCAATGCATGAAAAGATAAGCATTTAAAGACAAAAATGGGAAGAGGGTACAAAAGCACTTGAAAATCATTTACACTGCAGTAAATATGCACAAAGGTTAGAGTATCCACAATGTCCAAAAGAAAGCAACTAACAAAGGTAAAAAGAACTATATACACATAATCACAAAAGAAGTTACTCTGATGGGGCCTCGCAATAGACTGGGTCTACAAGTTCCTCTTCCACAATCTCATGCGAAAAGTTCTCCAAAAATGGCTTGAGGCGCTGTCCATTCACTTTGACAATGTTGTCATTCTTGGGATTCTCAATCTCCACAGACCCGTGAGGGAACACGGACTTGACAATGAATGGTCCCACCCATCGGGACCTCAACTTGCCAGGAAAAAGGTGCAGCCTAGAGTTGTACAACAGGACCTTTTGATTTGGCTTGAAAGACTTACGAGCGATGTTCTTGTCATGAAACGCTTTCATCTTGTCCTTGTAAACCCTAGCACTTTCATAGGCGTCTTGCCTAATCTCTTCAAGCTCACTTAGCTGGAGCTTCCTCTGCTGACCTGCGGCATCAAGATTAAAATTCAAGTGTTTAATAGCCCAGTACGCCCTATGTTCCATCTCCACTGGCAGGTGGCACGCCTTTCCATACACTATGCGATAGGGAGACATGCCTAACACAGTTTTATAGGCCGTGCGATACGCCCATAAGGCATCAGTCAACCTAAGTGACCAATCTTTCCTATTGGGGTTCACAGTTTTCTCTAGGATGTGTTTGATCTCTCTATTGGCCAATTCAGCTTGGCCATTTGTCTGTGGGTGGTAGACGGTTGACACTTTATGGGTTACCCCATATTTTTTCATTAAGGTCTCAAAGGGGCGATTGCAAAAATGAGAACCGCCGTCACTAATGATAGCCTTAGGCACCCCGAATCTAGACATGACATTTTCTTTCAAAAATTTCAATACTACTTTATGGTCATTGGTCTTAGATGGGATTGCCTCAACCCACTTGGACACATAGTCCACTGCCAGCAAGATGTACAGGTTACCAAAGGAGGATGGGAAAGGTCCCATAAAGTCGATGCCCCAACAATCGAAAATCTCAATAACTATGATGGGTGTGAGGGGCATCATGTGTCTCCTAGTAACTCCCCCTAGCTGTTGGCAACGCTCACAGGTTTTGCAAAACTCGAAAGAGTCTTTGAACAAAGAAGGCCAATAGAAACCGCACTGTAAGATTTTGGCGGCTGTCTTCCTAGCACAGAAATGACCCCCACATGCCTCACTATGACAAAATGACATGATGCTCGGTATTTCAATATCCGGCACACATCTTCTCAAAATTTGGTCAGGGCAATATTTAAAGAGGTAAGGGTCATCAAAGTAATATTTCTGCACCTCTCTCAAGAATTTCTTCCTATCCTGGGTACTCCAATGGGTAGGAATCTGTTCAGTCACAAGGTAATTTACAATATCCGCAAACCAAGGATAGTGGGAAAGAGCAAACAGTTGCTCGTCAGGGAAGGTCTCAGAAATGGGGAGGGTGTTAGCAGAATCATCAAAGAAGATCCTAGACAAGTGGTCGGCGACAACATTCTCAACTCCCTTTTTATCTTTAATTGTTAAATTGAATTCTTGGAGGAGTAGAATCCACCTAATTAGTCTTTGCTTGGCATCTTGCTTTATCAAAAGGTATTTAAGTGCCGCATGGTCAGTAAAGACTAAAATGGGTGAACCTAAGATGTACGACCGGAACTTGTCTAAGGCAAAAACCACCGCTAGCAACTCTTTCTCAGTAGTTGTGTAATTTCTTTGGGCATCATTCATTGTTCTACTAGCGTAGTAAATGACATGTGGTTTTTTATCCACCCTTTGACCTAACACCGCTCCTATGGCAAAATCACTGGCATCACACATGATTTCAAAAGGCAAATTCCAGTCGGGTGTTTGCATGATAGGAGGTGAAGTTAGCATTTCTTTCAGTTTACAAAAAGCGACCTCACAATCATGCCCCCACTCGAAAGGAGCGTCCTTTCCCAAGAGATTACACAAGGGTCGCGCAATCCCGCTAAATCCCTTAATGAACCTCCTATAAAAGCCAGCGTGTCCTAGGAACGATCTCACATCTTTTACAGTCTTAGGAGAAGGAAGTTTAGCAATTAATTCGATCTTGGCCTTATCAACCTCTATTCCCCTAGACGACACGATATGTCCTAGGACTATTCCCTGTGTCACCATGAAATGACACTTTTCCCAATTCAGCACAAGATTTTTCTCCTCACATCTTCCTAGAACCCTAGATAGGTTCTCTAAACAACCATCAAAAGAATCCCCAAAAACTGAGAAGTCATCCATGAAAACTTCAACAATCTTTTCCACCATATCACTAAACAACCCAGTCATGCATCTCTGGAAGGTACCAGGAGCATTACATAAACCAAAAGGCATTTTCCTAAAGGCAAATGTCCCAAAGGGACATGTGAAAGTAGTCTTTTCTTGATCCTCTAAGGAAACTTCTATTTGGTTGTAGCCCGAATATCCATCTAGGAAACAATAGAAGGCATGTCCCGCAACTCTCTCTAGGATTTGGTCAATGAAGGGTAAGGGGAAGTGGTCTTTCCTAGTGGATGAATTCAACTTTCTGTAGTCAATGCACACTCGCCACCCCGTGGTGGCTTGTGTGGGAATTAATTCACCCTCTTCATTCTCTACAACAGTAATACCCGATTTCTTGGGCACCACTTGTATAGGACTCACCCACTTACTATCCGCTATAGGATAGATTATCCCCACATCCAACAACTTCAGAACCTCCTTTCGCACAACCTCCTTCATAATAGGGTTCAATCTCCTTTGAGGTTGGCGTGAAGGTTTGACATCATCCTCAAGATAAATCCTATGAGTGCAAAGAGAGGGACTAATTCCCTTGAGGTCGGCAATAGACCAACCTATAGCACTTTTGTGGTCTCTAAGCACTTCCAACAATTTAAGCTCTTGGTCAATCTCCAAGTGAGAAGAAATGACCACGGGATAAGTCTCATTGTCACCTAGGTACACATATTTCAAATCAGAGGGCAAGGGTTTCAACTCTAATTCCGGTGGTTGGATACTTGATGGGACAAGACTTTTCTCAATGGATGGCAATGCTTCGAAGCGAGGCACCCACCCATTCACTTCTAAAACTTCTTCTTCATTGAGCATGGAGTATAGAAACTCCATCTCTTCACTCACCTCCTCATCATCAATAATTCCATTTACTAGACATGACTGCAATGGATCATCATGGGCGGAAAGACCCCATTGGTGCTGCACTAAGGTATCTATCCTACTCACCTCATGCACCTCTTCCTCCATATCTTCCCCCACTTCCCTTATCAAATTTAAAATATTCAAGTTAACAGTCATGTTTCCAAAGGTTAGGGTCATCAACCCACTCCTACACTGAATCAAAGCATCAGCTGTGGCCAAGAAAGGCCTACCAAGAATCACAGGGAATTGACTCCCTTGATCTACTACAGGGTGGGTCTCTAACACCACAAAATCCACAGGGAAATAGAATTTATCAACTTGCACAAGTACATCTTTCACTACTCCCCTAGGTATCTTAACACTCCTGTCAGCTAATTGAAGTTTGATCCCAGTTGACTCTAGTTCTCCCAATCCCAACTCC
Source organism: Hamamelis virginiana (assembly GCA_017140935.1). Lineage (NCBI taxonomy): Eukaryota > Viridiplantae > Streptophyta > Magnoliopsida > Saxifragales > Hamamelidaceae > Hamamelis > Hamamelis virginiana. The sequence continues at coordinate 234,853 of JAESVK010000964.1, forward strand.
ACATATACAGAATATGGCAACAAATTAACACTCGCCCCCAAATCCACTAAAGCTCTACCCACCTTGGAACTTCCTATGGTTATTTCAATGGTAGGGGTCCCGGGGTCTTTGTATTTACGGGGCAAGGTGTTTTGCAAGAGGGATGTGGATTGCTCAGTCATAAACACTTCCTTATGCACCCCCAAATTCCTTTTCACTGTACATAAGTCTTTCAAGAATTTTGCATACGAGGGCACCTGTTTAATAGCATCCAACAAAGGTATGTTGACTTTCACCTGTTTAAACAATTCAAATATCTCAGCATGATTTGTCAATTTCTTAGGTGCCCTAAGTCTTTGGGGAAATGGGGCGGCAGGAATAAATTTAGCCCTCTCTTGGCTTGAACCAATATCAACACCACTTGGTTTGGGAACGCTAGGCTCATTTTCAATATCTTTCTCATCCCCCTTAGATTCATTTTGTAAATTTTTAGAAACTTCTTTGTTGGAATCCTTGGGTGGGATGGTTTTGTCAATAATCTTTCCACTTCGAAGAGTGGTAATGGCCTTGGAATGTTCATGGTTCCATTCATTGGGATTTGAGGATCCAATGCTATGTTGACCTTGTGGATTTTGCACGGGTTGAGAGGGAAACTTCCCCTTCTCTTGTTGAAGTGCTCCCAAGGTTGTGGTCAACTTAGTCAATTGGGTTCTCATATCCCCTATGGCTTGATTGGTTTGAGCTTGACCTTGCACAAGTTGTGCAATCACATCATCATAATTCCTCTTGTGGGGTGGTAGATAGGAGTTTACCGGTGGTGGACCAAAATTTGGGTTAGGGTTTGATGGAAACCCTTGACCTTGGTAGTTGGGACCTTGACCTTGATTTTGAAAACCTTGGTTTTGAAAGTTTTGATTTTGGAAATTTTGACTTGGAAAACCTTGGTTACTTTGAAAAGGATTTGGATTTGGGTTGCTTTGGCTTGAGGAAGCATTTCCTCCATCACTCTTCCAACTAAAATTGGGGTGTTTACTCCACCCAGGATTGTAAGTTTCAGAAAATGGAGAGTTGAAGGGCTTCCTTTGGTAGTTAAGAGCATTGGCTTGCTCAATTTGAATGGCTCCCTTAACTTGGGGAAGATTAGGGCAATCTTGGGTGGAATGAGTGGGATCATCGCAAATTATGCACAAGTCCTCCATCCTAGGTCCCGTAGGTGCCGTAGGTACTTTGGGCACGGTGCTCACCTCACTCACTTTTTGTAGCTCTATGGCCTCTAACTTCCTAGTCAAGCTAGCTATTTTGGCTTGGAGGTCATCATTATCCTTCACATTATGTTTTCCTCCTCCGACGGGTACACTTTGCACTCTAGCGGCATCAAGAGAGGAATTAGTCTCCCAATTCCGGGCATTCTCCGCTATGGAATCAAAACACTGTATGGCCTCTTCAGGGCTCTTCTCATAAAACTGTCCCCCACTCATCATTTGGATATACTGTTTGTTTTCTAGGGAAAGCCCATGATGAAAGTAGCCAATGATTTGGCCTATATCCAAACCATGATGAGGGATAGCATTAAGAAGCTCTTTGTATCTTTCCCATACAGTTGCAAAAGATTCACCCGGTTTTTCAGAAAAATTTTGGATAGCTCTCAAAAGTGCATTGGTGCGCCCCGGAGGGAAAAATTTATCAAGGAATATGCGTTGCATATCACTCCAATTGTGGATAGAATTAGGGGTAAGAGAGTGAAACCATATTTTCGCTTTGTCCTTAAGAGAGAAAGGGAATAAAACCAAGCATATGATATGTATAGGCGATCCTGTAGAAAGGAACGCGCTACACACATCCTCAAAGTCTCTCATGTATGTATAGGGATTCTCATAATCGAACCCTCTATATTCAGGGAGAAGACGAATCATCTCCGGTCTCATGGGAAAATTATGGGCCTCTTGAGGTAGGCAAATACATGAGGGTGTGGTGGTTCTTGTAGGTCTCAAAATCTCCCTAAGAGTCCTTCCTAAATTAGCCAAAGGGACAGGGGGCTCTCTATATGGTTGAGCATGGGGATTAGGATTCCCCCTTCCCACCGCCGGGGTTGCCGGCGGAACAACACCATCTCCTTGCAGCGGAGGGTCATAAGGTCTTTGAGGGTTGTGAGGTAACCCTTAGTCATTTGGATTTAAAGGAATTTGTTGATTCTCAGTGTGCTCCATTGAAGGAGTGGAAGGTAAGTGAAATAAGCGTCTTGCAATTGGATTACTAGGAGCTTGTTGAGGTGTGATTCTTACAAGTCGGTATTGCTCATCACGAGCCCACGCCGACATGCACTAATTTCACCTCAACAAAAATGATATTTACAAGAGTTATATACACAAAGAATTTTTGCATAAAGTAAAAGAGGTGAGAAAACTTACCGGATTTGCAATGTCATTGCAAATTACCACTAGCTCTCTCTCTGAATCAACTAGAACGCTCGCCACTTCCCGGCAACGGCGCCAATTGCTTGGACGTAAAATGAAGTGTTGTGCGCATGAGATTCCCAAGCGTAGGAGTCCTATGGTCGTCAAGCAATAAAACTAGGGAGTACCTAGGTCATTTCCACAGGGAGTGGAATAGGTTCTAGTGATTCTTAGGTTATGCTACCCAATGAATGTAAAAACAAGTGTAAACATGGGGGTTTGTTTGATTGTGAGATTTGTGCCAAATTAATGGCAAAGATTTGATTTGTAAACTTGTAAATGAAAGAAAGGATGAGTTTTATGGATTCATTCCTTCCTAGCCTAGGTCTAGTGGTTTCTCAAACATTACTCATTCAAATGGTCCATGTGACATATGGCTTTGAATGGAAAGATTTAACAATACAAGTTCAAGAGAATAAAACATATGATGGATGCAACTTACTACTCACTTTGAGGTTTTAACATACACATGGAGTTCATATGTGCTCATTACCACTATACAACCTCTCACAAGTCATATCTTGGTCATGAATATGAC